>CM021532.1:6484114-6498842 GCA_010994315.2 Pisaster ochraceus
ATGTTCAATCTGGGAAACGTTTCCTGCATAAGCATTTCTCAGATTGTGTTTCCCCCATTGACCCTTTTGCACCAATGTCACACGCGGCTACAACAATTTTCTGCTTAGCATAAATGAGCAGGATACCAGTCACAAATCATACATGTGGAATGGTAATTTAGCTGGCTTCTTTATTCTGGTAAGCAATTTTTTTCGCTTAGCTACTTTATGTGCTTAAGCGGCTCCATGAAATTGGATTCTGGTGTGCATGTAAACGCGCACTCATCGCCAACAATACACAGTGTAACACAACTTACTCTGAGTCAATTGGTTGATATTTTTTATATGATTGAGGACACACCAGCAGATTTAGTTTACCTGAACTACCCCTGTCAACTCTTTGGATTCTGTTGGACTGCACAAGTAAACTAGTCACTTTACATGTGATTGGGCAACCACCACAATCAGAGTCCAACTGTTTGGCTGTTGAGTATACACATAAGGTGTTGGATTTTTTTTTTTGAGTGAGGACAAATCTTGTCGAATCTCTTCGACAGGGAGAAACAAACTCCTGAAATCTCTGAGAAACTCTCCGGTGGGATTCATTACCTTGAGTTGGTTGAATTTAAGTAAATCAGACACGGCACCATCTTGCCTGGACAGGGTAGCCATGGCCCTCCGCTGGTCAGACCTAGCCTCCCTGGAGAGCTCGTTGTGCTTGCCGCTAGCCGCTATGACTGTCACGCTGGGGTCCTGCCAGAAATCAACACAGATAAATATCAATGGTTTCAGTTTTCACTGAAGCCTACCAGCAACAACAAAACCAAACTCACAGGTACATTGTTCACACTCAGTTCAATTCAATTCAAGTCAACATTTGTTTCCATATTATTGAAAACGAAAGAAAAATATTAAAGTCAGAACAATTATTTAAATAAAAGATAATCAAGAAACTGATTGACCCAACAAATTAGTAAATAAATAAAATAATGAAATGGATACAGAGCAACCCAATAAGGGAGCATTTTCAGAAGCCAAACAGAGGTTTGTATGGAAATGCCCATTGACAAATACAAACCGACACAATTTACAGCAAAAAAACAAAAGCAATAAAAAATAACAAATATTAACAATTAAACTTAAAGAGGGAATATGTTAAATATGTTAACGAGGGAATAATGATAATATTAACAACATTAATATGTTATTAAGGTAATATTGATAATAACAATGACAAAAAGGAAGTTTTGCAGTGAGAAGACATGAATATTACATAACACAACAGTTTGGCAACAAGGCAGACATGTATATAGAACGAAAGTTAAGCAGATGTTTCTGTGCTTGCTTTAGCAAATTTGCTTGCCTACTCCTCCTTTGCATACCTGATTATCCTCACTCTTATCCAGCGAGATTGTCTGCAGCCTCTTTAGATACTTCTTCTTCTCTTGGGTTGTGATCTTGTAGAATCCTTCCGTCCTGGCCGTTCCCGTGGCGTGCACCCGGACCTCGTCAGTCTTCCGCTTTTTCTTGGGCGGGTCTGGAATCACCGTCAGTGAGAGGGGTCAGTTAAGGTGAAAACGCCAGGAGGAAGTTGCCATCTTGACTTTGACTTTACTAGTCACCATAGCAACAGACCACATTTAATTTCAATTCAATTCACATCAAATCAAAAGCAAAACAGAGTAAATACCATTTTCATTGCGAGATTTTTGTTTCCCCCAAAAGCCTCTTTTTTGCTGTGGTCAATTTTTTTTTTTTTTTTTTTAGAGAGCCAACAACTTTTTCTTTCTTCCAATCTAAAATTTGGTAGCTTAGGTTGAAGTGTGAGAAATTTGATTATGTTGGCAAGCCTGGAATTACATGACGGCCACGAAGAGACCATGGCCTCTGTTGCCCCTGGTCTTGGCCTTGGTGCCATTTCAAAAGTTTCCTGTAGACTTTCAGATATTGTAATTGAAGTGCCCTTTGCAAAATGAAAATGGCCTTGCCCTCTCAAAGATAAAATTCCAGGCCTGTGTTGAATTTCGTTATTGCTGATTGAGATTTGGATCGTGCTGTGAACGAGTAACATTTGATTTCCTTTTCACTGGACGGGATTAGAATCTGCCAGTAGGCGAAGGTTAAGCTTAATATTAACAGAGCTTTATTTTTTACTGGCATGTTTTGTGATTTTCGCTACAACATGGAAAGTGGGATTCCAGTAACGTAAGGGCAAATAAAACGAATAGTGTTGTCTTTTACAGTGCCTGGAAACAGTAATACATTAACCCATACCCTTCCAAATCCTTCTATATTAACTACTTGCAGACGCGAAATGCGCATTAGCCATTTCCACCATTTTGGAGGTCAATTCCTTCGTGTGCATTTTGACTCCCAAAATGGGGGACAGGATAGGCGCATGGAAGTGCGTTACACGCTGTGCAAGGAATCAACACTCTTTGCTGAAATGAAGGATTCAGGAGGACTGAGGGCTGTAGGCCAAAATAACAACAACTCATTCTGGGTCAGGTGTTCCAAACACGTTGGTGTTGAGTGACAGAGGAGTGGAGGATATTGGAGTTCAGAGGTCAAATGTATGCAAAAAGGGGAAATTAAGGGTTACTACTCAAAACGACTCAAAAGGATATATGAATGTGAGACCCAGTGGGTGTAGCTCAGCCAAGGTATCTTCCCTTCCTGCAGCATGGACTCATAGCTCTTCCTCAAGTAGAATGCGTCCTCCTGATCTACCCCCACCGCCAAGAACTGATAAAGATTCGTCCACTCCTCGTAATAGTTCCTGGGCATGAACTGAGGTTTGGACGGCTCTGGGATGGCAACCTCTTCCTCCATCGCTGCAGCTTCCTCCTTGTGCTTCCGTTTTGTTGACTTCTGCTTCTTGGGAGGAGGTTGTGCAGGTTCTTCAGGCTCTGTGACCACGTCGATGATCTCGTTCTCCTCGGCCTCCTTGAAGGAGGCGAGTTCCTTGTCGGAGAGATCCAGCTTGACGAGTCGGACGCTCGGCTGGTCGAACCCGACTGGGGACTTTTCGACTGCCGTTGGTGGCTCCTTGAATTTAGCCGGGGGAGGACGTTGGCAGTAGCTGTGGTCCAGGAATGGCAGAGGTTGCTGGTCATCAGCTGTCTCCTACGGGAAAGAAATTAAAGCGAAAGATTTGTGTAAGGTTTGAAGTGTTTCATACAGTTGAGAAAGCATTTATTTTCTTTTCTCTGTTTATTTTATTTCTCACTCTCTCTCTTGAATACAAGATAACCATTCCTGAATCTAGTAGTTGTTTTTTACGTACATATTCCTTGTGGGATTATTTATGTTTTTGTGGCATTATCTATGAACAAAATTGACAACTGTAGGAAAAAAGTACTGGGATCATCACCCGTTGCTTGTGTGAAAAGACTTAGTTCCTAGATTTTGCTCCTATTTGGAAGTAAGAATAGCCTGCACTCCATGAGGGAAAGTTCCAAACAGAATACAAGAAAATTTTTGGAAACTTTCTTAATGACAAATCATAAAATCATTTCCTAAAAACTTTACAATTTTTAGTGGACACCCAATGCTTCAAGACAAAGTGAGAGATGACTCAGTGAAACTGCTTCTTCTAATCTGTGAGGTATGTTAGCCCCCACCACACCAGGGCTTCATTTCACAAAGCACTAATATCCACCTTTAAGATGAGTTGTTAATATCGCTGCAGTGATTTGTATTGTGGCATCACACTTTTCTTAGCAATTAAGATTGATGCACAGTTAAGGCCAATCCCCAGATCGACCGCAGATCTACACCCCACCCCACACTCCTTCATCTACTAACCTTTGGCAAGGCAGCTTTCCGGATCTTCTTAGCATCAATTTCAAACTCCATGTCCTCAACGGATTCCATCACCACCTCCTCCTCGATGCTCTCTCCCTCTGGGAGCCTCGCCTCTGCATCCCCAGCCGATGCCCTACCCATGTCCCCATCCTTCCTCCCCGTCATTGCCACGCCCTTCTTCTTCATCGTCTGAAGAAGTTCAGCTGCCTCTATCTCCTCGCTCTTCAGCGACGTCACGACGACCTCGGCCGGTTTCTCATCCAAGAGTTCTGTCCTCGCCTGGGTGGCCATCTCAACCAGTAGCTCAAAGGAGTTCATTCTGTCGTCCGATTTGACCTCGGTGGTGATCTCGATTACTTCGTCTGTTGTCTCTCTGTCATCTTTTCTTGTCTTGTCAGGGTGCTCCTTGGTAAACTTTGCCTTTGATTTCTTCTCCTCAATTCTGAAATGAAAACAAGAAAATCTAACTTAGCTATCTGACCACCTGATGTTTACCAAACAATATTGTTCTTGCAGTGCTGGTTATAACAAAGAAAAGAACAATAGCATTCTTGTTTAAGAACAATGGTGAATTAATCACAATGACCCCAAAATTGGGCAAGGGAAAATCTTTAAATGTAAATGTATTGCAATCCAAAACGATGTATAGTGATTTGTAGCACAAGCTTTAGGGAGAAAACTAAAGGGTAGTGAAACACTGGCTCTGGTATGAGGTGGAATTGAGACCATTTTCAAATTTCATACAGCTGCTTAAGCACAAAATTAAGCTAAGCACAAAACATGTTTTGCTTACCATGGGTAACCAGCCAAAATACTATTCTCGTACATACCACTTGTGACTGGTATTCTGCAAATTTTTGCTTAGCAGAACATTTGCAAGCATTTGCGCGAACCCACATTCTGTAAATTACAGAACTTGAGTCCACCGCCCCAGACCGCTCGACCACGACACCCTACTGGTTACTTCAGCGAATCTTGAACCTGCCACCTCTGGATTAAATTGTCTACAGCAGTGCCATAAGAATAAGCCAAACACTTACTTGTCTTTGACAGTTTCCTTCTGAGTGGCATCTCCGTTGACAGCTTTCTTGCTCGCCTTCTTCTCAGACATCTCCTTGTCCTTGACCTTGGCATCTGAGGCTTCCTCCTTCTCCTCTAAGATCTTGGCAAGTTTCTCCTCCCTCTTGATATCTGACACAGCTCTGGAATCTTTCCTGAAAACAAACGCAGAAAAAATATCATGAAAATAACAATCCCAGAGGCAATGATACTGATCCCTAATATACTAGGGTTTTCTTGCTCTGAAATAAAAGCAAAGATTTTGGTGTCCGGACTCTTTCCAGTGTTTGAAGGAAATTTATTATTAACCCTCCTACTGTCTGACCATTCACAGTTATCTTGAATGATAGATAAACTATGCCAGCCTGTGATATGATAACACACCAGGTGAATACATCTACACGGTACAAAGAACTACAGCTCTGTCAACAGTAATGCCAGCATACAAAATCCATGCAGTCCAATGTTTAAAATGGCTAACTTGCTGGTAAATGTTACCAAGAGTAACACCTCCCACTCCTTCACTTCTGCCAGCCGAAAGTCGGCGGAGTCTTTCATGAGGACGTGCCTGAAGTGAAGCTTCCATTCAATAATAAATCACTTCTTGGGAACAAACCCTCAAGTACCTATGAAAAATGCTAGAAACTCTCTACCACAATGAATTTCTTGCATCTGTAAAATCAAACAGTTTGTAATGGTTCTTTCATAAAAGGGAACTAAATCACATCTTTGTTAAGAATCACCGGAACTTTGCACAAAACCAGTGGAGTGAGATCAACCTTGTTGCAAAGTTCCAATTGACACATTTTGAAAAATAATGTTTTTCTGAAACATAGATCAACCATTTCAAATCAAAAACTTGTGGCACTGACACGTCAAACATGTGGATTTGACCTTTGATTAAAGACACAAACAATTTTTCAGTTCTTACTTGCTGCTCTCCTTTGCCTCATCCTCCGAGTCCGACTCGTCACTCGATGACATCTCCGATCCAGAGCTGCTCTCCTCAGAGTCGCTGGCATCCGACCCTTCATCCTCCTCCTCCTCCTCCTCTGAACTCTCCGACTCACTCTTGAGGCTCCCAATCTCATCTATCAAGACCATTCACAGAGACAACGTTTCAAGGAAAGTACAAACATTTTAAGTGAACACTAAATCCATGAGGATTCCTGCGGCAAGCAAAAACATATATAATTTCGTTTGAGCCTTGCTGATTCCCGAGCAAATTTTGAGGAATGATTTGCCAATACATCTGAGAAAAATTGAATTGCTCTGTTTTTAAAATAATAATATTAATAATGAACGTTTATATAGTGCCTGTGTGCGCCAATTTTGATAGTCACTGCCCATGGACATTATTATCCCAAGCACTTGGTTTATTTATCTCATTCTCAAACCCTCTCAGTTCCCTGTGGACTGCAGCCTGTGCTGCCAAACATGTAGCGCACCCAGCTAATTTAATCAAATGAACCATCTCTGCTCTCACAGGTAACCATTCACTCCTGGGAGAAGAGCAAAGCGATAAAAGGCAAGTGTCTTCCTCAAAGACACAAGTGCAAATGAAATGACCATGATTGGAACCTACACTCCAATGACTTGGCCACAAGCATAAGAGTCTGGTAACATAGACAACTCTTGCCAGTTGTATAACGTAACTACCTATATACATTCTAATGTTATACTTGTTCATCTATCATTCACAAATTAATATCTTTCTTTATCACTAGTTTTCTTTTGTAATCACCTACACATACTCTTTAATAATACAGTTATTTTAAAGGGCAGGGCCCAAAAGGAAACCAGTCTTTTTACTGGCTTGGCTCACCCCGGGTGAAAAAACAAATGAATAAATAACCAAACAATTAATATTGTAATGTCGCCCGCAGGCGGGACATCCATCAGCGACTCCTCTCTCCTCTATTCAGGAAGCCAGCTCTGTTGTGGTCCCCGCACCAGCCTCACACCCAAGGACACTGACAAAGCTCGTCCTCTGTGTGCCCCTCAACCTCACCCCATGAGTTGGTTCCCGCAGAACTCAAATAATTAAAACAAAAACAACATAACGGATACCTTCAAAATCCGAGCCAGATTCTTCAGATTCCTCGTCATCATCCTCCTCTTCGTCTTCATCTTCATCGATCTCTTTACTTGTCTTGTCTTCGTCATCATCGTCGTCCTCATCGCTGACCACGCTCTTCCTGCCCCGTCTCACTGAGGCCTTCTCTGAAGTCTTGTCCTCATCTTTATCTCGCTCAGAGTCTTGAGTTTGAAAAAAAGGAAAAGAAACAACACCGCCTTATAAAGAGACCAGCATCTCAAACACTCTTGAAGTCTCTTGTCGATGACTAGAGCAGGCTTGTTGAAACACTGAGACTAATTTAAAACTCACTCCACAGCAGTGAGGTTAACAACAAAAGAACAAAATCTTCACAGCAAAGTAGATGTATACACATTGCGTTACTGCGAATGAACATACAGTTCCTTGTAGTGTTCTACATGAAAAGGGTTCAAGTTTACAAATTTGGTAACTACTTGACTTAAATTCCAAAAAGTTGTTGGTTATACGAGAAGAAAACAAAAACTAAATGTTATGTAAAAATGTTGCCGTAGGAAATCATTTAAACTTTCTTTCACGATGCACATTGAAAAAGGATTCAACTTAAAATAGAAGAAAAATTCATCACACATTAAAACAAAAATTGATCAAAAATTGATCAAAAATTCCTTCTTACTGTATTCATTTGGTTAACACTTTGCCTTATTTACAAAGCTCTCACAAATCTTCAATGTAAAGAATTGAACCACATAATCAGAAACATATATTCGTACACCCCATGGTTTCTGTACATCTTTGGCTTTATTATAACAGTAGGTTGTCGACTGGGTACCGTACCTGACACATCCTCATCAATGTATTGTGGCGTCTCTGCTCTAGACTTCTCCTCATCTTCCTCTGGAACTTTCCTCTTTACCTTTGTAATCAAAGTTCATTGAAGACATAGATCAATTTTTTTTAGAATAGCTCAAACTCGACTGAATAATTAATAATCACATAATCTTTTGCTCTTTTTGGAATATGTAACCGGTATCCACAAAATGAGCATAGAGCAATCTAACAGACAGAAAGTCAAACCCCACAAAATGAACTTCAATTTTAGCTGATTATCCAAGTTTTTGAAACTATTCATATGACAGACACTTAAAGTAATAACAATTTGGGAGGTTAGTCATCCTTACTCTCAGCTCAGAAGCTGAATTGCAAAGGACGCTGCTACAATGTGTTTGAGCCGCAGGCAGGCAAGGGCACCTTTCGGCAGCCAGCCGCATCGACACATATATGACCACCGAGCACAGCCTCAGATTGAAAGTGCTCGATTTTTCCAGAGGTAGGAAAAGCGCGGCGCCCAGAGAAAACCCCTCATGGCATAGGAGAGAACCAACGCACAACTCTACTCACATACTGCCTCAGCCGGGAATTGAACCAGGGCCACAGTGGAGAGAGGCGAGCGCTTTATGCACTAGCCACCCATGCAACCCAAAGTGTATATACTTGGACCACATAATGGAAAGAGAGAGCCAATTTCAATCAAAAGACCCTCATTAAAAACTCAAGATACACTCAAGTTGGAGGATTGTAAAATATTTGTGCATAGCATCGTGATAGTGTAACAACGTATCCCAACCGTGCAACAACATCGCATCCCTATTGCTATTACGTGTACACCATGTACATCCAGGTTATTTTAAGCACAATCGGACATTTTTTACACTTTCAAACTTGTGTGCAACTAGGAGATACAAAGTTGTCGCACCGACACGATGATGTCCTTCTGAAAGCAACAATCTCTGTTACATTTATTCTGCATACGATCAGCCGTTTGAGACTCTTACCTTGAATGAGGGCATGCGTGGCATAGCAGCCCTTACTCCCAGGCCTAGGCCGATGCTCTCCAGCCCCAGGTTCTTGCCCTGAGATGCTGCAGTGGCCCATGACCCAGAGTGGAAGGGGATGGCGATAAGGGGTTGGATCTTTGGTGAGGGCTTCTCCACATCGGTGGACGTTCTAAGAGGTTCCTGATATGGAAAAACAGAGGAACAATGGCGCATGTCATGAAAAATACTTAGAATTTGATTGAAAAACATATTTCTGAAACATCTTTTCTCCAGTTGATGATATTTTACACTTTAATATTGTGCTTGCTGAATAACAATTCAACTATTTGGAATTTGCAACATTATTGCTTTAATAGATGTTAATTTTGCATCAGGGATAAAGAATATAATTTGTTTTTACCCTTACACCGATGTGCATTAAGCACTGTATACTCAGTACTTTCCCAAGTTCTGTGAAAAGAATCCACCTAGGCAAATCACTGTGGTTGGATTCCAACTCACATCCTTTGCATTGCTAGAGCAGATGTCTTTCCACTAGACCATCCAGCTAGCCTGGAGGCTAGAGGCAGTTCGAATCCTATGTTTTAGTAGCGGGTACCGCAACAATTAAATATACGTTAATTTTGCATCAGGGGTAACAAGTGTATTACTAATGCCGCTGACGCTTTTTTCTCACCTTAAACTTGAGTTCACAATCATCCCACCAAGCCTCAAGAGACTTGAAGGCAGATGACTCCACCATCTTCCTCCCCAAATCCTTCTTCATGATCTTCTTCAGTTCATTAAACGTCGTCTTCAGGAGTTCGCTGACAATCTCCTCCTTGGGGTCAGGTTTGGGAGGTGAGTACCACGGCTGTTCCGACTGGGAATTTGGCAACGGCGGAACCTGGAACTGCTGTGGGAACTGCTGCAGAAACTGTTGGAAGTGCGGTGGTGGAGGCATGTTAGCCTGCCAAGGGGGCACCTGGGCCCCCTGACCAGGGCCGGGTCTCTGTGCTGCTGGATCCTGGAAGGCAGCAGTTGGGTTGGATGGGAATCCTGGCTGGTTTAGGTTGAAAGGCTGCATTTGAAACTGCCCCAAACGGGCCATCATCTGCATCTGGGCATGCTGAGGGGTCCCCATGTGTCCAAACTGGGCAGGAGTCATGCCTGCAAACTGGTTCAAGAATTGATTGGGTAAGGAAGTCGAGGCGACGCTTGTCACCGGGAAACCAGGCAAGCCGGCTGTCTGAGGTATAGCGTAAGGGTTTGCTCCGGGGTACTGCGACTGCACACCAAAGCCAACACCCGGTGGGAACCTTGTGGGATTGGCTGTCATGAGAGCCGAGGAAAAGGGTCCGGTGTACCCCGGTAAGGACACCCCAGGCCAGTGTCCATACCGAGCCGTGCTCCGGGGCATCTCTGGGGGCCCTCTGAGCATTGCTACAGGAGGGGTAGGGTAGGGGCGTTCATTTCTTTGTGGTACAGGAACGTTCACTTCCAGCTTAGTCTCCTCACCGCTGCTGAGAGACGACATGCTCATGCGATCGTCATCCATATCCATGTCCATGTCTGAGGGCGATCCGTTGGTGTCATCTCGGGATGCTAGTGCATCGGCAATCTCAAGCTGGACCTGAATGAGTGAATTATAAGAAGTTAATTTTCGGACTCCAGACCTCCAGATCTTCCAAGACCAACCAACAAAGGCGGCACTTTAAGGGATGTATACAAATTTTATGGTGCATTTTTAAAAATTGTATCTAGGTTTAACGAATGCTGGTGTTTTTCAAGTAAATAATGTCAAAAATATGTTTTTGCTGAATGCATCCTCTTGTAAACTTGGGTTCATTACAGGGGCGAGAGCCGATACTGACAAAAAGGTCTGAAACTAGGATCCAAACTGAAGCAGGTAAAATGATGGTATTGCCATCCCTCGAGTTATAAGACTTCGAAGAGCACTTGTCTTATATCTGAGGAATAATCTTCTTGGTATTGTCACCAGGAAGACATAAAAAGTCTGAATTTAGATAAAATTGTCAATCAGTTTTAACCTGACCCCCAAAAGAAAGTGTCTATTACTTTGTTGATTCATAACTAACTTAAAACACTAAATATTTGAATGACTTTGTGAAATCTACAAATCTGTTCATTTGAGCCAAATTTGTATGCGCTACTTTGACACAAGTTACATAACGGATACTGCATGAGTATTTTAGAAAATGTCAATTTATAATTACGTTTTTCAAAAATTTCAGAAAATGCTTTCTTTATGAGAAAATGATAAATTCTTGTATCAAAAATGTCCCAGAAGAAGGTTTTGGTGACTTACTTGTTGGTTGGACTGATTATCCGTGATCTGAGCAAGTAGCTTACTCATTGGTGGTTCAGATTCTACCGGTGTGGAACCCAAGCTATCATTCACACTTCCCTGCTGGTCCGCGTAGGGGCTTCCAGTGACCAGCGGGGAGGGTGCCTGGTCGCCAATGTTGCGCAGATTTGACAGTTCTCTGCTTATCATTGCACTGATGTTGAGCTGACTAGTGTGTTCGCTCATTGTCGGGGTTGATGCCCCAGACGGGACACTGGAAGCTTTGTCCGTGTCCTTGATTTCAGGAGTGGATTTGAACGAAGCGAAAGAATCTTGGCTACATGAGTCGTCCGGGTACATAGCAGGGTACCGCTCCCCTCTCGCGGATGTTTTGAGCTCTGGCTCAATAACGCCCTCAACGGAATGTTGTAATCGCTTATAGCTGGCACGTCCAAGGTTACGTTCAAAATTAGATTTTGTTGTTCTGGGTTTATGTTTGGCCGTGTCTTCCTTTTCGTGGCTTTCCCAATGTTTGCCGAGTTTATCGAACCGACCGTGTGACAAGGGGGACTGAGTCCTTGAGTGTTCACTGCCGCTCTCATGTAGAGCACTGGTTCTGTTTTCAAGAGGCTCATCGAGCAAGGGGGAATCCCCAACCGCAGGCGACGGGCTCGGGCTAAAATTAGCGGTGGCTGTCTTACTAGTACTGTCTGCTTTTCCAGAGTTCGCCGATGAATCCAGATCAAAACCAAAGGCTATTCCAGACTGGCGTTTCAAGAGCGCCTCAATACGGGAGTCAAGACTCATATTCAACTCGGTCGACTCCGAGCCGTTTTCATCATCTTCTGTTCCTGGTGGTTTGATTTCCTCATCTTGGACGGGTGTGGTTGCTTCTCTTTCTATGGCAAGTTCCAATTCAGAGGACTGGCTTTCCTGCTCCGCTGGGGCGGCTACAGGATCTCTCTGCTGGTTCTTGGATTTTCTTTTGCTCTTCGAATAGGAAGAGTCTTCCCTTGTTTCTCTTGAGTGATCAACATTAGGAGTGTCACTTTGTCTCTCAGGGAAATTCTGGTTTGAGTATGACCTATCTGATTCTTGCTGGTGATGGCTTTTGAAGTCCCTCTGCCTGCCCTGTCCGCCAAAGGAACTATCCCACTGATCCCCTTGATGTCTTTGGTTACCATACCTTAACTGGGCATCTTGATTGGAATACCCCAAATTCTGCCCGGTTCCCTGCTGTCCATAGTTCTGATGGTCCCACGAGTGACTGTCTTGGTACATGTTAAAGTTGGTATTCTGATGCCCATGAAAGCCGGGCTGAATTGGGATGGCAAATTTACCATGCGGCATTTGCGGGAACGGCATGGCTCCATTAGGGTCTGGAAAGCCAGGTGGGAGGCCACGCTGCTGCAGCTGCTGTGCGGCCAACTGTTCCTGTTGCTGCTTCTGGTACAAAGCGTGATGCTCTGGCGGTATGAAGTTCCCACTGTGGGGTGGAAACTGCTCCATACCCCCTCGGTTAAAATCCGGCGGGTAGGGTCCCTGTGGCCCACCAGGAGTCCCACTGTACTCATGCATGTTCATCCCCCCGAAATTTCCACTCAGTCCCGGGGTGGCTGGGCCTGGAGGGCCTGGAGGGCCTGGAGGGCCTTGGAACCCCTGCTCAGAACCCACTGGATAGCCCTGCTGCTCTGGAAAAACAAATGGATGATCAGGCATGCTTAGCGGGGTACCTTCTGGTACAGAAGGGGTCCGACTCTCCAGGGATGTTCTACGAGGATCGATGGTGACAATCCTTGGGGTAGGCGTGTCTGGAGTCGAAATGCTGTGTCTTGGGTCTCTAGGCGTGGAGCTGGAACTGCTCGGCGTACTGGTGTTGATGAGGCAGTCATAGATTCTCTCGCATTCTGTGCCTGTAAAGAAACCAAGCGAATGTTGATATCAACTGATCAGTCTGAACAAAAAAAAAAACGCATCTCAATTTCAAAATATCTACAAATGTGCTTTAGATTCCAATATATCTGACGAGTGCTTTCATTCGAAATGTATAAAAGAAACAATACATCATGTAACCTGTGTTTACAAAAAGAGTGACCTTGTACATCCCAGGGCAATTCCTGGCAGGTAAAATACTACACAGGTCATACGTCATATAGGAAATTTCACATTTTGTTTCATAATTTCTACATCAATTAAAGTGATATAAAAATAACAGGTGCACAAATTTTGAGCTGTGCCCCCTTTCTTCATGTCAAAAGTTGATAAAAATTGTACAGTGCAATCTTCGTAAAATGTAAGATTTGATGTTTTCCTCAATGTGTACAAATCATGCCTGCAGGAAGTCCAGACTCTGTGGCTCTTTTGTAAGCATAGTGATGTCACAGGTCACATGGTGTATAGACAAAAAATTAGAAAGTCTCTACATTAGTCGACTCCCTGACTGGTTACAGAAACCAACTTCTCCGGTGTATTTAACATTTAAAAAAATTTTGCCTACTAAATCTAAGACTTCAGGGTTCTCGCCAAGACTGTTCAAGAATGTGGGGCATACTGGAGCCAAGTTTTGGAAGTTTGGCCAAGGCATGCTGAATTGAAATGAGGTCATCGGAATCTTTTTTTTAACTTGGTATTTAGCTTGATTTTAAAAGCCCTACCAAGCAATCTGGGGCATTCTAAATGGTTTGATCTGTATACTTTTTGCGAGTTTGATCCGACATCCCTCCTAAAAAAACCAAAAAAAAACAAACAACAACAACAACAAAAAACCTTATTATTTTTGTCTTTTACTTTGTGTATCAGCCACAATTTATGCATCAGCCCAACACACTAGCTTGTACATGGGGAGAACACTGTAGTTATTGCTAACAAACTATGAAACTTTCGATGTAAGTTGCTTGCCCTACCTCCAGCATCAATCTGGACAATGATAATCTTTCCCATCACCGACGTCCTGTTAAGCTCCATGACAGCCTGTCTGGCCGCCCGAGTTGTACTGAATGTAACGCTGGCCAGCCCAAGGTGCTTCCGCGTCTTCGGATTGAAGCAGATGTTGATGTCTTCGATCGTGCCGAACTTCTCACACATGTTGCGCAGGAAGGCGTCCCGGACGTTGTCATTGAGGTTGGTGAAGGTAACCTGCTTGGGGGGCAGCTCTCCGACGTACTGTTTATCATACTGAGTAATGAAAATTGAGCTTAAGGTTTTACTTCTCATTGTCAAGAATGCCTTATGCACAAAGGTATTGACCCGACTCACCTCACGTCATCATCACAATAACCTTGGTTGTCGATTTTACACTGTAGTGCGCATATTAGGCAATGTGGCATATGCAAGAGCAATTTTACGCCAAAATGACAAACGTGACAGAGGAGAGAAGTCGCGTGTGACATTGGTGAAAGGGGTCAATATTAACTCATCGATATATTTGGAAAATTTTGGAGGGCTTCCAAATGCTATTTTTCTAAAGACGAGAGTCATTGCTGACATAAAGGTGTGAAACTAGTATCCAAATTTAAGTGGGGATGTTGAAAATGATGGCATTTCCACCTTTACATAACCCCTGGAGTTCAAGATTCTGAACAGCTTATGAGAACAGTATCCTTAGCACTAGATCAAATTGTCAGATCAAATAGTAATACTTCCAAATGTCGAAAGAAAACACAACTTTTTTTTCCCACGCAGACATACAAAGTATGAATTCAG
>CM021532.1:6546759-6563084 GCA_010994315.2 Pisaster ochraceus
GGGGGGGGGGGGGCGTGCGCCCCCCACGCCCCCCTGTATCCGCCGCTGAGTGACTATTCAACTAGTTGTGACTGCTACCATTATATGTCAGAAAAATACATGAAAATACGTGTTAACAATCTGGGCTCCTGGCGGCAAGTAAAACGCACAGTTTACAAGCCCGGTGGGCTACACTTAACAAAAAGCCTAGAGCACAAGGCCTGACAATGTTTGGCCAGCGGGCCACTATTAAAGGGGAAGGCTACATTACACTCAACTCAAGTACTGTACGTACAGAAGTAACAGCAAATTTTTACCTCGTAATGTCTCCATACACTATTAAAGACACACTACGATCATTCCCCGACCAGCCAGCACAGCTTGCAATCCGAAAGAGATCGCTCAATAAAAAAAGTACACAGCACCTAATTACACATCAAGCACATGATAGCTTGTAACCTCCAAATAGACAGTATCTATAGAGTTTGAACCCTGTTCCATTGACTCTGCATGAACTCTTCAACTCCAAAGAGAAAAAAAATACGACACACACAAATCTGATTCTGTATTAGCAGGCTGTGCAGGTTGTCGTCCCTTTTTGTTAAGAACAAAAATTGTTTAAAAAGTACAAAACACTACAGGGGACAGGTGATTGTCCTTTTTGGTGACACGTACTTATTCCACACAAAGAAAATGGCACCATGGTGCCTGCTCCAACAAAAAAGGAAGAAAATGAACAAATTGAAAGAAAGATTTACAGTATATTTATGAGTTCATTGTTTCGATAAACAAGGTCGGACAACGACAAAGTTATTAAACACAATGTACTGTAGACAGTGACAATTGAGAATTTTGCAAGTTGCATGCGGAGACGTTTACGTCAATACTTTGTGCGATCACGTGATACCGTTGTGTCTACGTTTTGCATGCACGTTAACCTACGGGCATTCATACACAGAGTAGAAAAATGGATAATGTTTTGCAGAATTTGAGTTGTGGATTTGTCTCAAATATCAACATTTCCCACTGTATTGCTGTTAATGGTACTGTATATTTTGAGGTTAGGTACCATACTTTTGTCAACCACTGGTTGGCAAAAACTTATGGCTAAGACATCACAAATGAGATTTAAAAATGGATGGAAGTAATTTCACACACAAACTCCTTTGGTAAAAACCTGCAAATTTACACATTGTACTACCTGTCAAAACTAACACATAAACACAATGTGAAAATGTATGACATTTTGTACAAATGTACAATGTATTACACATTACAATAGACTACACATGTCACCTACATAATACCTATCGAACACATTACAATGTGTAGCCTAGCAGTTCAGTACAATACAAACACTGGGCATGTGATGTGACCTTGTTCACTAACAACTTACATCACCTTAAATCTAATTGTATAATGCACATGACATCATTTGAGTGGGGCGCCCTCGGCCATGGTGGTCAAGAGATGGTTGCTCGTTGGCCCATAACGTGCACCATGCACACTATGCAATTTCCGTTTGCATATCATCGTTTTACCTCTAAAAGTTAAAAAAAAAGTTTTGTCTCACAATTACAATGTACCCTATACATCATGTACAATATTGTGAATGCACAAGTAACTATCCCATTATACAATTTTGTGTGTGTTGTGAGGAGAACTTCAAATTCAAGACAAAAGATCTTTTAATCTTACTCTCTAAGTCAAGATCAATTTTTTTAATTTAGTGAATGTATATATACCATACAGCTGTTCCGCCACAACTTGACAATCATCCCAACTACTGCGTACTGTAGTTGGGACTGGTCCCAATTTGAGTGTTAAAGTTAGCACTTTAGCACAGAGCACCCCTCCCATGAACAATTTTTTTTTTTTTTAAGTAAGCATGGTGTAAGTATGAAGTTATTACGACCACTTGTACTTGAGAATATTTGAGATTAATTAGAATTTTGGTTTTCCGAGAGATGGGAAATTAAATGCGTAGGCTTACTTTGAGACTGAAAACGTCACCCGGCATGTGGCGCTGTCAATGTCTGTCAGAACCCTAAAAGACGCACAGTTAGCGGCCCATTAAGAGCAAAACTATCATTCAACCAAAGGGCATTTTCCAAACCTCGTCTGGGGCACCGACCGGCTCAAGCTCTACCAAACTTCAGCGGCTCCCTACACGCCACAACTCCAGCCAAACTTTAAAATCCCTTCTCGCCACTTGAATGGGATACAAACATATCCGGCACAGGCCCCAGTTCTACAGCCCTTCCACATACGTCTACATCAACATGTCAACTGTACACAATTTTTCATCACCAAACATGCCAAAACCAACAAAAAATCGCAAAGATTACATCAAAGTTACGCAGATAAACTCAACTGTAACGGACTAAAAGGAATTTAGAAACAATCTGAATTCGAAGCATGTTGAACATCACTGCCGAAACATCATCCTAGGGTGTGAGAATCCAAGCTTGATAGCAACATCACTACATACTCCATTTCCCCTAGAAACTACACAGCCATTAGGAAAACAAAAAGAGATTCTTTAACAGCATACATGTACTTCATGTACTTTTAGAAAAAAATGTAAGATTTGTTTCTTCTTGATTTGGTTTTGTTTTGTTGTTATTTTGGTTTTTTTGCAAGGTGATTGATTGCTCAAAGTCAAAATGCTTTGATGAAGATGCAATGTTTTTGATCACATTGCATGGTCTTATATTTTGTTTCTGAAACGGACAGTCCTGACATGCCTTTTGCCTGACAGTTAGGCCTACATGTGTACATTTGTAACCGGCCATTTCAAACACGGTTACACGTTGACAAACAAAATTTTAATATAATATGCACCTAGACTAAAATGTTACATGATATTTTGGCTGGTGGTGACCTTTTTTTCTGGTAAGCATAATTTTGTTGTGCTTAGTAAATTGGTGTATTTAAGCAGCTCTATGAAATTGGGTCCAGATTAGGGCCTATAATAATGCAAGTAAAATATCAACACTACAGAACAATTGTTAAAGATTTCACATGGTATTGATAATCAAAGCTAAAATTTCAGTTGTCTTCATTTTATACGTACATTCCAGTAATAGGCCATGTCCGAAGTCCAAATTGGCAGCTACAGCTACCACTACATGTAGATTGTACATGTAGCGTCATGATGCGCTCAGGACTGAATGTGACATCCTTAGCAACAGCCTAAGCAACAGTCGTAGCCATAGCTGTAGCCAATTCAGATTCGGCCTTTACAGAGAAGTACTTGGTAAATGGTGAAAAGAAATCACAAATAACAGACATGTGCAGTTCTAATAATCTGTACACAAAACAAGAACTGATTTAAGCAATCGAACTAAAGCTTAATTTTTCTATGACGTAAGCATCCTAAAATCAAATATTTAAACATTTTTTTCCTTCACAGAACATTGACCTTCCAGGCATTTTAACAACTGCCCCCCTCCCAAATCTCACGTTTTCTCCGAAACATGGTGTGCCCGGTACCCTCCTGTACCCTCAGTGTTTGGGCTCAAAGGTACCGTCAAAAAGCCAACACAACAGCACAAGGTCTCCCGGTTCAGCTCACTGGCAAACAACAATGAAATCTACTGCCAAATGTAGTTCAGAGGTGAATTGTTCCACAGTTGTCACTGTGAACTTTTTGAAGTTCACTGGAGTGACGTCAATCCTCACATCGGTTCAAAATACTTTTTCCAAGCAAGAGAGACAAAGAGAGAGTGCATGAAAATTGTGTTGTGGCCAGACTAAGTATCCTTCCCAGTTGGCCTACAGCAACACCCACTGACTGATAAAACATGAACAACTAAAAGACTCTGAGCATGCATATCTTGCGTGTTCAACCACAGCCAAATCCTGTGCAAGTGAACAAGTATGCAGTGTACATGCACCAGAAAACCAACTCACTCATGTAGCATGTATGCTCTCTAATCCATTTTGTCCATATTTAGAATAAGCCTTGTTTGACATTGGATTAGCCCAAGATGTTACTGATTGTAGTGTGAACCAAGATACCCACCCCCCCTCCCCTTGACGAGGGCCTTTGGAGCTACATGTATGTGTGTCATCTAATGGCAACTGGTTGTTATCATTTCAGCAACATTGTAACAATGTCCAAGACCAGCATCTGCGCTTTCTGTGACCAAAATACCTAGCACAATAAGTATTGTCATGACTGTACACATGATAACAAACCTGTAAGTAATTAAGCTCAATGGGTCAAATCAGAGTCACAAAACAAATAGTGGGGAAAAACGCACAAGTTTACCACTGTACGGGTTTTGGACTCGCAAGATCAAAACTACAAGTAAATGTTTAACTCATTGTTCAAAATCTGTATATTTCTAGCAACAAATATTTCATTGGGAAGGAAGTTTTCCACCATTGATTGAGTGACCATCTCTACCACGCAGTCATGTGCAAATCTGTGAACATTTAAAGTGTTCATTTCTTACTAATGTTTTGCACACGTGTATAAAGAAAACAAAAAGCTCTACAGGTGAATGTACATATTTTACATCAAAAATGAGACATTGCAGAAGTAAAGTCGCTGGTACTGTACCATGGCTGGTAAGATTGCACAACTGGCTGCAAATTTGAACATTTGCATTCATTAGCAAGTTCTTTAACACAGTGACTGCCGGTCATAGATTCGTACATGTAGGGCGTTCCCGTTGCCAAGTGTGGTGCGCATGCGTGCATACCAAATAGGTACTTTTTTGGTGTCTACATGTTGTAATACGTTCATTTCGAACCCTAACCCTCACCATTGACAGAAGCGTATTTGTTGCGTTCTCAGTGATGCCAGTGTATTCAATTAACAATACAAAAACCTTTCATTCTCTACGTGTATACTCGTAGTGGCAGAATCCGTTACACCTGTTACTACGAATATACTCATAGGCGGCAGTCAACGTGTTAATGTCATTACCATCACGTATGGTTTACATTGACTGCGCAAAATCCATTTTATGCGCAGTTAGCTGTAAAAGAGGTGCATGCAGGTCAAGATAATGGCATAATGAAACAATTTATCTAGACCAGACACATACTAATGTACATGTACATGTATGTAAAATGTATGCGAAGTGATCCATGATGCTTTGAGCATGGGTTGTCTCCAAGAGACTTGTAAGACAAAGGCAACATTAGCATCAAACACTAGTGCCCTGTGTCTTTATAAACAAAAATCTGTGTGAGCTAGGCCCAATTTCATAGAGCTGCTTCAAAAGCACTAAAGGTAGCTAAGCACAACACAATTATGCTTACCAGAACAGGGTTACCAGCAAAAATACCATGCCACATGTACAATTTGTGACTGGTTCTGCTCATTTCTGCAAGGCAGAAAATTGTGAAGAAATTGGGCACAGGGCTACTGTGTCTACTATTGAAAACATGTTACGTACAAAAAACGTCAAGTTGCTTTTAAATCAATTTAAAATTGATTTAATGCATATATTATGTGACAGTGACACTGAAAGCAGACGTATGTAGTAGGCCTACTGCAGTACACAATACCAGTTGCAGTCAGGGCCCATTTTAATTTTCTGTAAATGTTCTATGTTACTGAAATGGGGTCTAGATGCGGATTAAAGGAAAACTACCACTTCTTCATGCATTTAGGGCCCAATAAGGGGGGGGGCGGGGCACAGACATTGCGTCACCTAGTAGGTTGAAATAATCAGTAATCACTTTTAACTCTCGCAACGTGGAAAGTTCAAAGCTCTATGGTACAAACTAGGTACAGTGAAGCACTGTATGATAGTACATATACATCGTATGTCTCCTACATGTACAGACTAGTGTAATAGATTTAAGTACTTATGTAGATTTGAACACCGTTATGGAGCTGCTGGGCAAGTCCTTTTTATCTGAGATTGGTAATATCTTCAAAGATTGTAAATACACTAAATCTTTACACTATAGAGAACAAATTTTTTGTAAACTGAAACCATTCGTAAAAATTACAACAAAACTAAACTGTTTTGTGTACTTACCACATGGTATACATTTTATATGTAAATGAACTCTGGCAAAAATATTTTCTTAAAAAATAGCGTGAGCTCTCATTCGAAAGGTCATCACAGTCCTTATTAATGTTACACATACATGTATGTTGGCGTAGGGCCAAGAACCGGAGAGAGTCCAATGCATCATGCAACATACAGTCAGCCCAATTGAGTCAGCTACATGTAGCTAGGCCATGGAAGTCTAACCCAATGGCTAGGCCTACACTAACCCATTCATAGTGCCCATAGATACACTGGACTCCATCTGCTTCTTGGCCCTAAGCTCTTTGTTTTTTTGCCGAACAGAACACGATTGCGAGCACATAATGTAAACGATTTACTGTTGGCTCATAATGGTTTAATTTTTGGACAAATCTCTGAGCTGACAATCAAGCCTTTTAAACATTGTAGGTGCCATGATGGTACTGAATGCACATGAACACTAATTTGCAGAAACAGTGGCATACCCACTTATTCTTTTTCTAGTCACCGGGTCCACAGCGGTGAAAGGCAGGGACAGAAACCACCAAGCCAACCTGACTGCCTGACTGTTGCAGCTTGAAAACAGGTTCCACAGCAAATAAAAGGTCTACAGTATCGCTGTAAACGGCGGACGATCTTTCCACACTCCAACTAATAACCGTCAACACACCATCAACAATACAAACAGTACCATCAACCACCACTTCATCATGTGTTGAAGTAAAGCCTTAAACGACACCCTTAGCAACAGTTGTAGCCGAAGCTCGCTAGCTGAAGCTGCAAATTTGGCATCAGCCTAATAAAAACTAATTATTAGTAGTATATTTAAATTAAATCATAAACAATGTGACGTTTTGTTTGTAAAGCTAAAGGCAAGGACGAGATTCATTTACAAATTACATCTATCTGCTTATTCATTGCCTTCATCTCCATGTTTATGTTGTTCACAATCACAGACATGCATGATCTACTTAGCACAGAGAAAGGGGAGCAAGGGTAATTGTCAAGCACAATTTTATATCCAATCCAGTGAAAGTATTTATAAAGTCAAAGACTCTACTATAGTAGTAGTACTAAAGAGAGCAAGGGCAAGGACGTGCGTGACGTGAAACACGTCGGGTTCGTCATAAATAAATAATGATTGATTATGACTTCAAATCATTGTTTAGTTGCGATACTTGTAACCCTCCATCCTCCCGACGGTCAAGCAACACTACAACAGTAACACTGTGTAGTGTTACTAACACTACAGAAATGGTTGAAATTGCACAATACATTGTGTACATAATACAATGGTCATGAGGGTATTCGGTCATGATGGTACTGGTAGGTATGCGTTGATTCGATCGTTCTGTCTGGCGTTACCGGTTTGTCTCGTAACCCTCCGGTGCTGCGGGTGGACTATTTTATGGAGCTAATCGCAACTACGTCAGCCCGTACAATTTGAATTCGTCCAAATGAATTTTAAAAACAGAATACTTACTCAGCTAACCCCGCGCCGAATTATCTACCAGAATTCCACAAAGACAGCTCGTCCAAATAATCTTCAATTAAGTCACGAAGTTGCATAAAAGTTTCCACATCCAATCCCAATGTGCTTTTGCCGGTCAGCTGTAGTTGACTATACTGCGCATGCAGTGGAGCTGATCCCATTGATTGATTGATCAATCGATAAAGAGTGGGGCGCGTGTGTAACGTGTATAGACGTTAACTCCAACTATTGAGAGCCCAAAATTACGCCTGTAGCCCAAGCCACGCCTCCTAGTGATACCTGTAGCGCCAAGTTGGGCGGTTGTTGGGGGAACAATGCCATTACGTCACCTACATAATAAAAGTTTCATCACTGACCCCCTCGCACGTTGACATAACACGTGGCAGGTGCATTCAGTCATTCAGCAATCCAATTTCATCAGTTAGTCCGTCAGTTTGGTCATTCGTCTGGTTCCATTTCTCAGAACTGGTTATGTCATCAGTTTGAGCATGGAGGTAGTTTGAGCAAACAAATGATGACATAATCTCTAGCGCCCTCTATAAATAATGATGATATAGTCACTCCCTTTATTATACCCGACTTCTCTTAATAATGTACATTGTTCTGTGAAAGGAAAGTAAATTACGGCACTTTAATGACTGACTGTATAGTAGTAATAAATATCTGGAGGATGGGGTTAGACATTAGGCCTTAAGTGCTTCAATTTGTTTTCCTAATGACTAATGGGGCTACAAGCCAATTTTTTTTAGTCGTATGTTGGTCATATGTTCCTTGCTCTATGGTCATATTCCCTGTAGCCTTTAAATACATCTCTCAATGAAACAAGAGACCAGTCCAACAGATAAATGTTTTACTAATTTCGTTATCACTGTCTTTCTCTGATAACAATTTTCTCCAGTTTGTCATTGCAAACAATAAACCACTCTACAGACACTTTATTCTTTTAAGCATACAATATCATTTATTCTTGCACTTTCAAAATAGTATATCCACAAAACACATTTTCATAAATTATAATGCAAATTGTAAAAAGACAGATGCAATACACGTTATTCTTTCCTACTTGAGAAGAGCCTGCAGACCCTAACTCATGATGCTGAAAGACCAAAAAATGAAAAAAAAATAACACAACTTGCTTTAATTGAAATGTAAAACATTAATAATGCTTGGTCTTTATAAACCACAGCACATTCTCCATAACCGTGATAAATGTCAAATTCCGTTTTGAGATCCACTCAATTTCCAAAATATAGGGTCATTATGAAAATGGAGAAAAACTTACAAGTCTCTCACCTCACATTAAAATGATGTAAAATGCGACTGTGTTTATATGTTGACATTTTACAGTTTTAAAGTGCAGTTAGAGCCGATTTAAATTGTTTTCACAACTTTCATGAGGACTCTATCTATTGAAAAATGAGTGCATCACAAAAATGAATTTGACATTGAAGCCCCTCATTGAACCAAGGCCCATTTTGTGCTTACTGTGCGATTTCCATTTCATAGCGCTGCTAACCGTGAGCACAGAAAAAGGCATGCTAATCTTCTGGCACTTACTGTAAGCAACTGACATAGCAACACTTGGTGAACACTTAGTGAACACTTGGTGAACCCAAGCTGGCCACCTAACTTTCCTAGTAACCTGTGAAGTAGATTAAGCAGAAAATTGTGCTCGCCATTCAGCAGCTCTATGAATCAATGAATCAGTAGTGATTTACAGTGTGTGATGTACATATACCAAATTTGACACCTGTAATCAAGTCAATACAATATGTCATAGTGGGACTTGCCACAAAAAAAAAAACCCTTCTGTTTTCCTGTACACGCTCATGAAATGGAAACCTTGAGGATGGGTTGCTTTCTTTGCACCCAAATTCACCCTTCAAACAAGGCCGTCCATGGCACTGACCATCAATAAGAATACTGTGTACTAGATCGTACACAATTCAGTAGCGGTTAAACAGATTCCTGTACAATGCTGAATAAAGAAACGTCAGAAATTACGGTTTTCAATGGGTCATGGTTAAACATTGCCTTGGTCACAAAACCATTCATGCAAATGCCACAAAGTGCATCCCGGATTTGCCACGCACTAATCTTTTCTGCACACAAAGGAGAGACCCAACTACATACTTGGACATCTCGACGCTACAGATTCTTAAAATTGGGCCGTAGAAAATTGAACGAACCAAGTGTAGAGAGGAAGCTTGGAAAGCTGCCTCTGAATATATAAGTGGGATAAACTAATGATGGTGTAACAGTACAACCCTTATGTTCCCAACGTTATTAACTTTTTTCAGTTTTTGTAGACCTTCAAAAACAGTTTCAACATACACTGTACAAGGTGTACGTGGAAATTTGTAATCTTTAAACATTTGTCTATGGACCTTGATGCATTGAAGTCATCCCACTGCCATCTTACAGGTAAAACAATGATGAAATCACCGTGCATTTCTTTTGACATCTAGCAGAGGGCGCCCTACTCAAAAGACGTGATGGGAATGTGCATGAGCTCTATATTCTTGGGGTTAAATTCCTGTTCATGTGTCAATACTGAAGAAGGAAAAAGAGGCACAATAATGCTAGAAAGTAACTTGTAATACATTTTCCTAAGTTTACAAGAAATTTGGCCAAGATGAGTTCATTCAAAAAAGAGTGGATTTGTAACTACAAAATGTCTATTGAATGTAAGTGACTGAAATCAATGTTACTTTTGATTTCAAAAGAGTAATAACTTTAACAAGGTCAAAATGTCATAGATAGAATAACAACTAAAATATATAGAGCCTGAAGGTAATGATTTTACTTTAAAATTGTTGAAGTTTTAAATTTCCCAATGAGAAAACAAGACTTTCCAAATGCCCAAGTTACAGTATCGTTTTCCAAGAATCTTGACCCAATACAATCACTGGTGACCCGCATCATCATTAGCATTTTACAAATTATACAACACTTCCAGCCGGTCCCCTGCAAGTCTGCATAGCAAATGCATATTTCCTATAAGTGAAGAAAACCTTTTTCAAAAAACAACCTATGATTAACTTTATACACAGGATTTTTGGTGGAGTCAAGCCAGACTTTCTTTAGGTTTCAAATTAATTAATGTTACAGAAAGAAAACTCAAAAAATGAAATCCAAAAAAACAAAAACAAAACCCATACCTGGTCCTCATATAATCAGCATAATTGTGATAATCCATATTTTTGCAACAATAATTACACATTTCATACAAGTAAAAAAACAACAAAAAAAACACACAATTGGTGCCCCAATAATTTTGAACTGTGTACGCATATATCACTTTCATGCCTCATAATGTTCATCAGCATGCTCGTCTTACTGGAGCGTAACATGGAGAACCAATCCAGAGGTATAACAAGAATATCATTACCAATTGAGATACTACATAGCCTCAGTCCATGAAACCTGCGCGTTAATTTCTTGGTCAAAACTGTATAAAACCCGGGAACCAATATTGAAGCGCTATATTTGTAAAACCAAGAGCAGAAACAATGGATGTGGGACGAACACCAATCCCAAAACCTTTGTGCTGAGTCTGAATCAAAGAATGTTTGTGGCGCTTCATGCCACAACCAGGCACTTCCATTAAGACTCATACTTGGCGTAATTGCACATCAAATAGATAAGAGTAGGAGCTTTCAAATATCACCTAATTAGGCCTAATATGTGAGTATTTCTCAACATAGAGATAGCTTGAAAACTCACATCCATTGACATCATGGCTGAGGAATCGCTGAGGTATTCCTTGTCTTCACTTTTACCATCATTTCACTTTTCCCGAGAACTGCCTGATTTTGGCACGGGGCGTCACAAATTTCTCAGTTTGTGTGGTCCCACAACGGATTGGCACAATTGCATTACTGCAGCCCTCATCATCTGCTTACAACAAACCACCAGCAAGTTAGCGTGTCTTTTGTTTTGCTTATGGTTAGCAGCAGTAATGAAATAGAAACTGTGCTAAGAGTCGCTCCATAAGCAGAAAACATAAGTCCCAAATTTTATAGAGTTGTTTAAGCCTTAACACACACAAAAAACCAGCTAAGCACATCCAAACTATGCTCACCAGAAAAAGGTTACCAGCCAAAACACTGTTACATGTACAATCCGTGACTGGTATCCTGCTTATTTCTGCTTAGCTAAACATTTGTAAGCACTGTTATCTGCTTAAGCAGCTTTATAAAACTGTGCCCTGATTAGAGGTTTGATGAAATCGGCCCGGAGCAGCAACCAGCGCATATTGAAAGGTGAGCGACTTTTCTGAGCGATGGGCTACAGATACTGTTGAGATGGTGTACTAAGATATTTGAGCGATGGGCAACAGATACTGTTGAGATGGTGTACTAAGATATTTGATTTGTCCAGAGAAGATTGCTGACATTCTTGTTCAGGAGGAAGAAAAAAAAGAAAGAAAACAAAGTTCTGTAGCATTAGAACAGCCAATACAACATGTGCATGATCCAGATGACTAATAAGGTGAGTAAATAAACACCATTGCAGTGACGTTTTTCCTCCTGTGACACCCCCCCCCCCCACACAAAAAAGAAAAGAAAACACAACATACATTGGCACAAAATTTCAAAAGCATCAACAATATCATCAAAGAAATACACAAAAGAAATTAACCATACAAAAATAAAGTGCAAAATCTAGCCAAAAATTAATATCAGAGATGAAGTAGTGCACTGGATTAAGATGAATTTTTACACCATGGTGGGTAACAATTGCACATCATTAATAAAAAGAAATTGATGAAGAAACTGGTTTCACTGAAATAAATTACCAACAAGTTCCATCATATTTGCCTGATGATGAATATAGTGTTTTTTTGAGGTGAGGTAATTTGAAATCTTACACCAGTAATTATTAATATAATATTAACCCTCCGTTATGTAACATCAGTAATTGAAAACTTGCTCTGAAAATGTTTGTAATTTTTCACACTAAGTGGAATTTGTCAACCCTTGTGAAATTATCCACACTGAAAATGTTCACATGGTGCGAAATGGTTTGCACAACGGTCAAACCCTACAAAATATTTCGCTCTGAAAAAGTTAACCGGTGTGAAACATTTCAACCCCTGTAAAAAACTTCACTCAAGGAGTAATGTAAACCACATTGTCACACATTTGACAGCTTGTGAAACACTTCACAAGTGTGAAATAGTTCCAACCACAGTCAACATGTTGTCACAGTACAGTTGATCAAAATCTTTAATCCCCAAGTGATAGTTTTTTGCCAATTGAATAAAGCAAGCAAAGGGCAACATCAGAGGGTCTCGAACCCAAGACCATCTTACCCCTTCTTTCTTTGAAGCCTACATGTATATGATCAAATGAAACCAACGTGGATTTTCTTTAAAATTACCTTTACTAAGAACTTCAATACCACTTCAAAAGTGGCGATACATTGCCATATTATGTCTAAGGCAATTGGATACAACATTTCAGACTTTTCGGCTTCTTAAACTTGAAACTTCAGTTACATATATCATTTGTATAATTTTACGCCAACCCCCAATTGATTGAAAACCTAATATACATAAAAATATTCCAGCCAAAGAATCTTATCATCGAACCTATAAAAAAAGTAATAATAATAAAGTATTAAAAAAGAACTCGACGAAGATGTGACTCACATCTTCCATCGACGAGCAGTGGACAACAATCTCTTTGAGTGAACCTTCTTAAAAAAGAAAAGCCAAATGTAAAACATAATACAAATCTGTTGCATGCAAAGGCGGACACACAACAATGACATCACCGTAGTGTCATCACAAATATAGTAATAATAACATCAATGAATAATAAGTAGTAGTACTATGGTAATATACTTTACATAAACACATAGAAACTTATATCAGAATAGTAGTTCATTTTTGCAATGCTTGAATAATTTTACAATTTGTTTTTTCCTCATCTTTTACAAGACATATCTTTTGTATATTCATACATTTTTAAAATCACCTTCGATCATTTACATACTCAACTGCAATGTTGGAGGGAAGGAGGGGGAGGGGGTAGGGGTTGGGGGTGGGAAGGGGATCGGGACAGGTATGGGTTGTTCCAAAATAGCAGTTTATTAAAAAGTTGTCATTTTTGTTTGTTTTTTGGTATCAGAGCGGTCATATTGGAATCACAGCCTCTTTCTGTTAGTGTCGGCAAGTTAATCTTTCTCGTCAAACTTGTTAAAGCGTGATTTTGTTTTTCTGGTCAAATCAGTTTATCATTTTTATACAATTTTTTTCTTTTCCCAGTTTTAAGCACGTCACATGGTCACGGTATATATATATACAGAGTCACAGTACTCATAAAACATGTACAATTGTTTATTTTTTTTCCATTTTGTATAATAAATACGTTAAAATACATTAAAATTACATTAAAATACGTTTTTGCTGTCGAAGAGCACAAATGGCACTAAAGAACAAGTCAAATTACGATCAAATGTTAGTCTTACGTCAGTTAATTACAGGCAAAGACAAATTCAGTGAAGAAAAAAAAAATGTTTCTCAAACATGGCTTGCCAATTCTCCAAAATGCATTTAATTTATTTTTTTTAAAGATGCATGTGATTTGTGATATATTTTTCCAAGGTAACTTATGTTTCCACCCCAAAATGTTCCAAAAATGTAATTTGATCTGAAAGTTTCATAATACCATCTTATAACTGGCGAGCCTTTTTAAAAATAATATATGTATGTATATATTTTTAAAATTTATTTTTGAGAAACATTTCTTGCATGTTTAAAAGATCTCTTCAAGTACATGGAAGCAGTGGCGTACCCAAGTCAAGAAGGGCGTTTGTGTGGGGCGGGGCTTTACATGGCAGCATGCAGTGCTTGGTGGGTCCTCCCCATGACCTGAATTCTCAAGTCTGCATACACTTTCTTAGACTGTAGGAGTTGACTGCAGCAAGGATGAGAAATTTTCAGACTCTTATCTGCATTCAGACTTCTTTATTTTCTGCTCAGCGAAAAGGTTTCTGTTACTTTATTCAGCTACAACAGATCTACTTCTCTAGCAGTATAGATATTGTTCCAAGAAGCTCCTTTACATCGATAAACCCAGGGGGTTAGAACAAAAAGGTGAGGAATGCCAACATTTCAACTGAAACAATCAACATACCTCCTCAAATTGTGTTGCCAGCAATGACTCTCATCCCTACTACAGCCAACTTGCAGATGATGTCACATGCTCAAACAGCGCCCGCACCGAGGTCAAAGGAAGACCTACCATTGGTTGAGAGTTGTGCATGGCGCGTACCCACTTCCATTGTTTTACCTCAGTGATAGCAACTTTGCAAGGGATCTAGAGCCAACTTGTACCCCCTTCACCCCCTCGCCAATGTAGCAGAGGTATTCCAATTGATATGCAAACTGCCATCCACTGATTTTGCAGCCAACTATCGCCGAGAAATTCTTGTGCTCCATTCTTGAAAAAATCCTGTGTGCGCCACTGAGTGAGAGTCCGAAAAAACGATTTGAATACCACTGTAAGCACTATATATCGTCTATATACAAACGTACTTGTCACTCCATAAAATACTTCATTACAATAAAATATAAAGTTTGACTATCATGTAGGATAGCGTCTCAATATATTCAATGTGTGCACTTTGGTTGTTGTGCTAACATTATATAATCAATAATTTGGTCTTCTTTTTTGTTTTACCCACATCAAGGTGTTTTTGATTGAAATACATAAAACACAGATTACATTCATCTCAATTTGTTTAGATTTGGGGTTCATCAGTCTTGCTCTTAAATACTTTTTTTTTTAAAAGCCATTATACACAATTGAATTCTAATATTTATTAAAATATATTTTCATTTTTGTTGTTAATTAATCAATAATGTTTTGCCATTTCTAAAGAGCATTTAAAGTTTTGAGGGATAGAAAAACATACATTCTAGTTTGTGTACACAGTGGTTTTTGACCAGTTCTAACTGGTCTTCCTTACCTCCTTGCTGTATCAAGCCTTCTATCAAGAACAAAACAGTAGCCTACTGGCTAGTTCTGGCCGGTACTATTTTAATAGCCTTTCTATTGTTCTGGCTAGTTAGGGCTGGTTTCAGGCCTTTTGATTCTGAATGGTGCTGGCAGGTGTTTTTGAAGCCTGTGATCATACTGGTTTAGACTAGTACGGTTTTGGTTTGAGCTGGATAATCCGACTCGATTGCCACAAGCAGCTGGTTCCAACAAGACAGAGGGTGGACATATAACCTTGCATTTTTGACTGATGTCAAGAACAAGCGGTTTTGACTGGTCCTCATTCCAAGCTTCTTGTTTTTCGCGAAAATGCTAGTAACTGGTTCTGACTAGTTCTAACTGGTTTAAGCTCGCCCTCCAGCCCAAAAAGCTGGGCATGACTAGCTCCAACTGGTTTAAGCTGTAAGCACATGCTACTGGCTGTGAACTGTATGATTGCTCTTTGGCACATTGATCAAAACTTCTTCTAGCTAGGTCTAACTAGCTGTTTTCACCTCTTCCGACTCGTTCAACACTGATGTCAACAATAAGCACTTTTGACTGGTTGCCATTCCATTTTCTTTTTACGAAATGCTAGTATTGACAATACTCAATCAATTTCTGTTTTACACATTTGGTTGGCAGTTTAAGTTGTTTACATCGAGAGAAGAGAGTTTTCCCACCTTTTCAGAATTTTACTTTAATGAACTGTGCAACTGTTAACAAAGAAACAAATGTTTTTGGTTTTTTTAAGATTATATTCTCAATATTCAAAATCCAGGCCTCAAAAATTCACCAAAAAAAGAGAGGCTAGAATAGAAAAAAGGAAGGTACAATCTTGGTAATAAACCTAATTTGGGAAATCAC
>CM021532.1:6597076-6624283 GCA_010994315.2 Pisaster ochraceus
AAACGAACATGCAAACTAATTGTCATTTACCACTTCAAAAATAATATAACAATTTGTATTTTGTGTTAAACATCTGTGAATGCATCCAAGCTTTAAAATGGATGCAACAGATGTTAGACATAACAAATCAAATAGTTCACTGCACATCATTTGTGAGTAAACAGTGTCACATTTTTTCAAATGGTTTTTACCTGAGCTGAAGTTGAACTATTGTCTAGAATTTTTATTATTATTTTTTTAAACAACATGGGTGTAAAATAGTAACTTTGGTATTCTGCTGGCGAGTTAATTCGTAATATGCCCACGTATCTGAAATACGCCCAAAGGTTTCCATACAAAGCTGGCATACATTTGTGATTAATTTCATAAAAAGCAAAAATTTCATTGCTCAAAGGCATTTCTTATGACAGAAACTGTCAATTCTGAGAGGACATTTACATGTAGGCTTTGATTTGAAGAAACATCTGTGAAAGCCGAGTTCAATTATTACACTTTTCTTACACAAATAATCCAAAAAAAAGTAGCTCAATGGAGCTCCTATGGGCTTTCTGGTAATCAGTGGGTGGAGTCAGTTTGTGTGAAGTGGGCGTGGCTGTAAGTGGAATTACATCACACCTATAGAAACCCAACAGTAAATATAAATATCTCTGGATGTGATTTGATGAGACAATGGTAGCACAGACCCCTTGCATTGGCCACCCTAGCCGATGAAACAACACTTCAAATGAGAAATTGAAATCCAATCAGCCTCACCTCTGCTCTCAATGGACAGTTTCTTGGATAATCTCCGGTTGCTCAGATTCATGGTCCCCACTGCATTCTCTGTATCCTCTAGACTACTTGGCACGTCGTCCGTCATGAAATCGCTGCACACCGAGTCCATCTGTGCTTCCCTCAGTCGATTCCCGGCCTTGGTCGAGGCCAGCGAACGCGTCAGATTGGGCGTGTCCTGGTACTCCAGCCCTCGAATCTCGTTGTTCTTGGTCGCAAAGTCGTGGTCCTCCTCCGTGTGGGCGCTGGCCATTTTCTCCATGAGCTCCTTGGCCGCCTCCTTCTCTAGCTGTCGGATGTCGTCGATGGTCAGGTCTACCCACTCATCCTGCCAGCACCATGCCTGGCGGTGAGCGTGCAGCATAGTTTTGTTCAAGGCTGATGGAGAGAGAGAGAGGTAAGAGGTCAGGATAGTGAGTGTGCAGTTGTCATACAGGGAGTATTCTGAGAACATCATGGTGAGCATTCAGAGGTCATTATGGTGAGTATTTAGAGGTCATAGTTGTAAGTGTGAAGATGTCATGATGGTGAGAATCCAGAGGTCATGATGGTGGGTATTCAGAGGTTGTAGTTGTAAGTGTGCACATGTCACACTAGCAAGTACAGAAGTACATGTATACAGAGATCCCAGTGGTGAATATGCTCACGAAAAAATGCTCTAGATTTAAAGGTCTTAATGGTGAGTATTCAGAGGTCAAAATAATGAGTATTCAGATATGACATTGGTGAGAATTCAGGGGCCATAATGACAAATGTGCATCAGGTCCTGATGACTATTCACATGTGACAATATACATGTTGTCATAGTGATCAGTATCCAGAGGTCACAAAGGTGACTATCCACTTTAAAGTCATGAGTACAGTATCAATTCTGAGGTTACAGTGGTGAGCATTCAGGTCACTAGCAAAGGTTACCCATCAAAAACCAAAAACACTTCACATATACATACATGTAACTTGCACTGTCAGTATCAATTGCATCGTAGGTGGTGCGGACAAAAATTACAGCAGATTATATGCAATGAATAGAGATGATTCTTCTAGTAACAGTTTGCATTTGATAAAGAAGTGTGAAAAGGGCCCAATTTCTGACTTGCTTAATTAAAGCACAAAAAGTAGCTAAGCACAACAAAACTATGCTTAACAGAGTATGGTTACAAGCCAAAACACCATTTGACATGTACCATCTGTGACTGGTATCCTGCTCATACTTGCTTAGCATATTTGCTTAGCATATTTGCTTAGCATACTTGCTTAGCATATTTGCAGCCTAAATAGCTCTATGAAATTTGGCCCTCAGTTTGGAATATGGGTACAGTGCTCATATTGGGCCGTGTTTATAATCAAACAGGTTGACAGAGAGAGCACATTTCGTGATATTATTAAAACATGCATCCGAGTAGTGAACTGGCCTTTGCAACCCTCAAACATGTCCTTGCAAGTGAATAAAACCCCAAGTTCCACAAACTCAAAATAACTTGTAAATTTGTTATCCTGACAACACTGTGCTTAATTTAGATTCACTATGGAAAGTCCACTTGGAATAAGGGATATGGAATGCAAGGTAGAAGGAGGTGTCCTGGCCGAGTGGTCTCGTGCTGGTGCTGCTGTTGTCAGGGTGTGGGTTCAGGGCCTGGTTGTGGCACTTGTGTCCTTCAGCAAGACACTTTATCATAATTGCTTAATCCTTTGGATGGGACGTAAGGCATTGGTACCGTGCATTGGCTAATGCAAATAAAAGAACCTAGTAATATGCTTATTGCTTAGAGAAGGGCTTAGCCCCCATGTTTTTTTGTGGCATGGTTGGCTAAAATTCCTTTGCATCAACTTCAAAACCCTTACAAGGTACTACATGTATATAAATGGGTCTCATAATTCAAACGTAGTGCTCTGCATATATGTGACTTAAAAATCAAGAGTGACATGAATAACTAGGACAAAGCTGCCAACATTTGCATCTTCCAATCAGGGAGATTTTGTACTACAATCAAGGAGATATTTATAAATTTTAGGGACAAACTTTCTATTATCAGGGAGATTTTTCAAGTTTGTTCATCAGAACATCGCCAGATTGGTTTATTTTCAGGGAACTTTCCGCAGAATCAGGAAGAGGTGGCAGCTCTGCTAGCATACTAAGACATCACCATCTAACCCCAAGGACTTACCTACATCGTGAATGAATTTTTCTATTCTACTTTGCATTCCCCAGTATCTAAACTCCACTCGGCACAGCTTGTAAGCGCACATTATGTTTGTGCAGCCACCGATGGGTACCAGGCGGCCGTCGACGTCCAGTGTAATCCAGTCGTTGGTCAGCGGGCCTCGGCCCGTCTTCTTAGAAACATATATTTTGGGGTCCTCGTCCTTCTTGTATTCGCTATTTGAAATGGGGTCTTTGACCATGTCGATAAATTCTACAAGAGATAGAGAGGATATAAAAGAACAATGCATCATTTTGCAGTAGGTGGATGGTTCATTGGCTGGTTGGGAATTATTCCCCAAAGGGTATACCTTTTGTAATCACTCAAAATATTTATGACCATAAAAATTCACTTGGTAAGAAGCTCTGCAGCTGTTGATAATGTATACAGTTTTAAGAAACAACTTAAAAGGAATGTAATTTTAGAGAGAAGGATTCAAAACCATTTCAATCTGAGAAACGTTACTGCGTGAAACATTAATCAGATTGTGTATTCCAATTACGGATGATTCTTCCTGTGTGGACACATTAACCGCTACAGATTTTCAGCAATCTAAAAAATGCTACAACCTTTAGAAACAACATTGTTACAGGTTAGTTTAATGTGTACATGTACATGTATATAGGATTGAAACAATTAAATGGTGCAAAAAACCAAAGGTATACTTTGCCTTTAAACAGTGATGCAAAGATGGGTAATGTATTGATTTGTTATCAAGTATTTGAGAAAAAAAGACACATGTATGAACCACACAGGAACCAACACATCAATTTGGATTCATGGACTATTTAAAAAAAAAACAGCAAAAGTACTCTTTTGTGTACAATAAAAACAACTATATTTACAAGGAATTTGAGATGTAACTGTGCAGAAAAATGATTTCTGGTTGGTAAAAAAAAAAAAAAAGCATTTACATTAGCATTTTCAGCATTATCCCAGCAACTTGCCATATAAGATACGTGTAAATCTGTGTACATAATTGTTTTCAATTTTACCAAAGCCCATGCCGCAGAAAATATTGCTGGACAATTTTCAGCTGTTTTAAAGCAAAAATGAGCTGGCAGCCTTGTTCTGGTAAGCTGAATTTGTTTGTGCTCAGCTACTTTTTTCCTATGAAATTGGGCCCTGCATTTAATCATCACCACATGGCTAGACATGAATAATAATTGTTGGTCTTTGTTTACTAACTTTATATTTTCAGTAAAAATTTCATAACTTTAGTTTAGTTTTATAAATGTGCAATGTCTTATTATGGGAAACATTCAAAGAGGTCAATTCAGGTCATGAACTTTACTATGACCTTTTGGTTAAGTTGAACAGGCATGCAACTGCAGTTTGTCAACAACAAAAAAACACTCCCCCAAAAAACGAGGAAGACTTTGTAAGTGTTTTTTTTTTCAATTTCAACAGCATAGCCGAGAAACCTCAAATGAGGAGATCAGCTAATCAGCTGAGAAGTTGCCTGGTGGAAATGGGTCAAATCCTGTGGTCGTTTGCAGCCGCTGTGGGCATTTTGGGGGTTTCAATCCTCATCGTGGCCGCTCTGGTCTCTCTGAGGGCTCGAGCAGACTGTGCAGTTTTTAGCCAACGGAATCATATCCACTCCGGCTACACGTCACACCATGTGCAGGCATATAATCGTCAGACGCGCAGACACGACTCAAAATCTGACATTTAGGGCCGGGAAACATTAGCCCAATTTAATCAAATGAAATTGTTCCCTCCAAGTGTGAACAGTTATGGATCACTGACACTCTCTCGGAACCATGGAGATCCGGGACAGTGACGGACGGAGACATTCATAAAGGGACAGAAAAAAAGGAGAGAAAAAATATACAGAAAACGGGGTGATTTTCCTCACCTACTTGTACTTAATTGAGGTCAAGCTCATTTCCTTTTGGCTTGTTCATCTTATCAAAAAAAATAATTGGTTGGATAAATTTGTTCTAGCACATCCCTCGGGCTTTTTTATGAAATTGGCTCAACAAAATTGTGTCACACCTCACTAGGGATTTTACCCGAGGATTTGCATACATGTAGCTTGTAAAGTTATCTCCACCTCCCAATTTGTCACGATTATTTATTTAATTTTTGTCTTTCTTTCTTTCTTTCTAAAAAAAACCCCAAAATGCCCTTCAAACTGAGAAAACCTATAATGCTTAAGAGACAATTAAATTCTGCTTAATCATCACCATTCGCCCATACACCCACGGTTAATTTTCTTGTAATTCTTGCAGTACAACCATGCAAACGAAATTTCTCTTTTGGGAGGACTGCTGGCTCAGAGAAGTTATTTGGTTAATACTGCTGATATTTTTGAAACTACAGTATTCTGAAAAATAATCTGATACAGAAACCTAAGTAGAAAGTGTATTAATTAACACGGTAACAATCTGGAAATTACAATTTAGGACATGACCGTTACTGTATTTCCCTGCGCATATTTTCCCGCGTTTAAAGGTAAAACAAAATCAGCAGTGATGTTTTACTCACTTTCACGATTAAACATTTTACAATCCCTTTATGTTATGGTAATTGCTATATGTAACAACACAATGTCCCCTGTATGTGGTGATGTACAAAAGGTGAGTGGCACTTGGCAGGCTTCTGTGTGTGAGCAGTCTTGTTTTATATGGCGGTACGACTTATTTGTTGACAATTGAATCTTCTTGTTTCAGTGATTTTGGGGTGCTACATCTAATACACTATGCGCTTTATACATGCGCTTTACACACTGTGCGCTTTATACACAGTGTGCTTTTCACACTGTGCGCTTTACACACTGAGCGCCTTATATGCAGGTAAATGTGCATCAACCTGTACACCCCTTGGAAAGTTGATCAGTTACTTCACAAAAGTTGCGTGAAGTATGAATCGAGCTAAGTACTGAGTGTGAGACTTGGGGCAAAAAGTTTGTAACTTGCAAAAAAAATCACGTTCACTCAACATTTGAGTTTGAGACCTTATATCTTGCAGAAGGTATCCTGGGGTCGATTTCACAAAGAGTTAAGATTTACCTGAAGCTGTGAATGAATCTTAATTTGCTAAGTAAAGTGTGATGTCACAATACAAATCACTATGGTGATATTAACATTAAAGATGGAGCTTAGTGCTTTGTGAAATCCAGCCCTGGGTGTACACACAAAACCTTACTGTGTTTCACAAGAAAGCATTTAGTCGATTGGTTCATCAAAATATGTCTACCCAACAAGGCGACAAGTATTGAACAGGAAAAAAATTAAAGAACTACTTGCATAATATCCTGCAATGATAATTATTATCTTACTAGCTGACACATTTCATTGGCAAAAACCTACCATTATATGGGGGCCTATCATTAAACCAACCTTTTGTGTGATTGCATTAATTTCTTCGTCACTTACTAACCTAACTGCCATCTTGCCAAAGTGGCATAACTTCATCAGTTGACTAGAAGTAATAGCGCTCTGGGGCTAGGTTGATCTAGGTGGACTAGCTAGTCAAACCTTGCAGCATTCGAGTGACATCTAGATGGACTATGGTTAAGTCTAGTCCACTCTAGTCAGCCATCCGAACGTGCTCTAAGATACAACGCTTTTGCAGGCAACATCTCTTGTGCCAGATACATTGTACAACATTACAGACTGTGCAAGTCTCGCGTGTATTGAAATGAGAAAACAACTTGAACGAAGACTCTATTTTTCTATGAAATCAATTTAAATTATATCTGTACAAAATTCTTGAAAATAGAATTACCCGTAGCAATTTGTTTTAAGTAGAATTTCAATCTTTATATAGTACAAATAAGTTGTTAAAATTAACATTGAAACAACACTAAAACTTGGGACGAGGATGCTTATTTTTTAGAAACCTATTTGCTGATCACGCCAGAATTTGAACTACCATTACGTAGGTTTAATGATAACATGAACATCAGCAAAACTCTTAATTGTTCACAAATAACCGGACACAGGGGTCAAGTCTTATTTCTGGGTTTTCTTAGTTGATTCGTTAAATGTGTTTCACTTTTTTACATTTCATCGCTAAATTTCACTTTCCCAACATGATAACAAACTTTATAGCCATAAACTACATTTAACTAAAGTATTTGAAGAAACAGAATCGTGCCTGTTTAAAACTCAATATGGTTGGGACCAACTTGGTCCCGGGAGTTTGAATACAAGCAAAACTTGCACAGTCTACTTACAAAATCACAGCGTTTTTTTTTGCAAACCAATGGATTGATGTCATGCCAACTTACCTATTAATCTACTTTTAGACTCGGCCGACGGCAAGTTGAAGACATTTTCCTGATGGCCAGCATCAGGGAAGTACTTTGTCTCAACTTCCACGGAGAATTTCTCCACGAAGGGGCAGGTGTAACGGGTCTTGGTGTAAGGGTAGGCATTCCAGGATTCCTCTTCTACTCTCAGGGCGGTCTTGGGTAATATAGCACGGAACCATCCTAAAGAGGGGGCGACAACAAGATTTTTTATATAAACAAAACCCCACATTATTTCATTCAAATCCTCTCTTTTTGTTCTCTGATATAACAATATCATTATGGGCTGTGTCACACAGCGATTTTTAAAGGCAACTTGGAGACAGCTAACTGTACACTGCATGCAAGAGGGTTACTTCAAAAAGTACACAAGACATTTTTTCTACCAGTGTCCTACTGCCATTGACAAAATAACTTGAAAACAAAACATGTTTTCCTAAATGGAGATTGCTTCATGGAGAAGTGGCTTCCAATGTGACTGATACACTTTGTGGGTATATTAGCCTGTTACAAAGGGGCCATTAGTGGCCTCCACTTTGATACACTGGAAGTGGCTTCCAATGTGATACACTTTGTGGATATATTGGCCTGTTACAAAGGGGCCATTAGTGGCCTCCACTTTGATACACTGAAAGTGGCTTCCAATGTGATACACTTTGGGGGTATATTGGCCTGTTACAAAAGGGCAATAAGTGGCTTCAAATGAGACACACTTTGTTTGAGGTATATTGGCCTGTCCATAGGGCCATTATTTACCTGGTAAAGTGCGTCCAAAGTGATACACTGTGCGGGTATATTGGCCTGTTACAAAAGGGCCGTTAGTGGCTCCAAACGTGATTCACTTTGTTTTGGTTATATTGACCTGTCCATAGGGCCATTATTTACCTGGTAAGTGGCTTCCAATATGATACACTTTGTGGGTATATTGGCCCGTTCCACCAGGGCCATCTTGATACGGTCTGTTGATCAGAATCTCAACTCCACTCCCTGCCCCACTGCTCTCTTGCCTGCTCTTTTTCTGTAGAGAGAATGAAAGAGAAAGAACAAAATAATGAAAAAATCATCAAAAGTCAGGCATTCAGAGTAGCCGAGTGGTAGCTTGCCCTGCTTGTCACCTCTGTTGACCCTGGTTTGAGTCGTGCTTCAGACCGGAGCCTTGCATGTGGATCAGGTTTTCAGTCCTTACTGATTACCTGGGTTTTAGTTTTCTCTATATGGATCTTTTTCCTCCCATATCAAAAACTAAGGTTTCTTCCATTTTTTGTCTCTTCAAAAGTACCTAAATTTTTTGTCTCTTCAAAGGTATCTACATTTTTTAATAAGGGGCCGCCTAAAGTTTTCAACATTTTCAAGGTTGTACAAAGTGTACAAAGGGGCAGGGGGGTCGGACCTCCGACCTTGAAAGGTGGATCAAATGTTGATATTTATATTGCAGAGGAAAAGGAAGAAAAATTCAATTCACACATTTTTCGAAAAAGGTGCTTAGTGCAAGGTTTGTTACTGCCACTGAAAAATTGCAATCTGACAACCGCCCCAACAAATCCAGCAAGGATTTCAATCAGACTTTGCTCAGCAGTTCATATCACCATAAACTATGAATCATCAATGCAATGTGTCTGTCAATATTTATGTGGGCCTCGTAAAAAATGATTTTACATGAAGATGCAATAGACTCATCGTTAAAGTTTAGGTTTGTAACGAACCGTGGATTTTGATAGCGATGTGAGGCTTAAAAAAAAAAGCAAGTGAGATTTTTTCCTTTTTTGTTTCTCTTAAGTATTCTGCATGCATATTATTTGGACCCTATCTGGCGCTTTTCAGAGGATACAAAGAAACACAAAGTATGTGCATCAACATTTATGCTTTTCTTTGTTATAACTACGGCTTAGCTGGGGGGGGGGGTCTTGAAAAGTTACACTTTCTGTATGACCTTGAAAATGTTGACAACTTCAGATGGCCTCTTAGATTTGAATAATGTCTGGTACAATGACTTGCTTAGTTACAAGTGGCGACTTAAATTTAACTTTCTCAGACTACAGACAAAAAACAATTTCTGTCACATGGTTCGGGGCAAGCTTTTGTATAATTACGTCAGAGGTGGCAAACACATCCACCCTTCTGAATGCCTAAGTGGTACAATGGTTCCAGGCTTTGCCCATCTGGAGGTCGCTATGCAAAAGCTTCCCCCCCGAACAATATATCGTGGCAACATTGTCTTTTGTCTAGGGGAAACCCGATCTGAGAGTTCAATTGCGACCGATCAAGTCACTGTACCAGAAATTCAAACTTCAACTTGAAAACTATGGCTTCCTCACTAGCCCTGTTTACTGGCTGAAGCCTTGTGATCTTCACTCTCTTGTTGCTCTAGAAATACAATGTGCAGGTACCATGTTGTGGGTGGTGGGCAAAAACAAATCAATCACACATTGTACACTTATAATGTTACTCCAACTTAAAGTTAGGGTCATACTTTGGTAAAAAAAAAACAATTTTTATTTTTATTTTTTGATTTCTATCCGAGACCGAAAGCTTACTTGTTATAACGATGGTAATAAACAGAAATTCAACACATGCAAAATACTTTATACTATACAGGCTTATTAGAAGTAACATGGAATGCGAGATGGAGGCACATGCCAGTATAACTATTATGGTAAGCAGATTGTATGGTTCATATTTATTTATTTTTGTTTTCCCGACTGACAACCTTTATTAGTACCTAAAAAGTCCGTAAACCAACTAACAAAATTGAAATGGCCTTAGCGTACTTGTTGTGAGAAATCTTTTCGTCTGAAATGCCCCCATTGATTAGAATAAATTTTTCTTTAAATGTTGAATCTGCGACACGATTCATGCATGAGTCATTTCTCAGATTTTGAAGAAAACAAAATACAGAAATAAAAATCTCAGATTTCTGAGGGTTGGTGTTCATTAGCGAATACTGTCCTGTATAATACCCTTAACAAGTAACGTTTTTCACCAATATACTTGAGTCAAGGTTGAGTCAAGGTAAGGTCATACAGCTGTTTAATTAGTTATCAGCGAAGAAACAATGTCTTCCTAGTTTAAACACACTTCACACTGTTGCGCCTGGTACACTACTGAGTGTTTTGCAGGCATGTAATTTTGTTATGCAGTTAATGTAGACATTGCTGGTGATATCCTATGTGCAGTGGTGTCAAGTTACCTTAGCGTAGAACCCCACATTAATCTTAATAGCTTTTTTCGAGATACTGTATGCCAGACATAAATTTCAAAACATATCATAAATACATGTGGCATCACTTTGCACTAATCAGTTAATGCTGAGGATCTTTCAATTTTTTCTTTGGAACCCTAGGTGGTGGCAGACTTACCTGGTAAATTTCCATTGTTTACTTAGTTCTGAGCATGCTCACATAGCCCGAGAACAATGGATTTACATGGTAAGTCTGCTGCCACCTATAAGTGCCCCAAAGCCTTCCATTGCCTCCATGCCCAGCTGGTCACTGCCTTGGTGCCCCTTGAAATCTTCCAGTAGAAATGTATATTTTCCTGATTGAAGTGCCCTTAAACCAAGGAGAGACTTCCTCACCCTTACAAGACGCAAAGTATCTAACCTGAACTAGAGCCATTTCTTGAACATATATCCCAACGACATTCAACACTCTGCATCAAATTGAAACATTCCAATCCCCTTCAAGTACCACCAGTCACCTTTTTAACATAAATCATGGGAATGAAAATATGAAACGCCTTTCCCTTTGGGTGAGGAATTTAAAGCGATTCAACAAATAGACACATTCTGAAAACAACAGAGGCATAAATCATTTTCACTGATAACGCACGATATGCATTTTTATCGCCACCATCATGAAATCCTATCCAACGGATTCTTTTACTTGGGGGGAAAAACTACACAATTCATTAACATCAACTCGGCATGTGCATCATAGTTGAAAGTTTACTCTAACCTGTCACTTCATCGGCTCAGTGCTATAAGGTCATCACTATTTCATACTCGTAATGATCAAAAGGTCATTATATAAAAAATGCATATATTTGAAAAAAATAGATCAAAATCAACTAATAAATGTTTTTATTAGATGACTTTTTAAAAGCAATACTTTTTGTTTTATTGCCTGGTAATTTCTATGAATATTGAATGTCCGCTCCTCGAGTGCATTGCAAGTCAATGAAATAAGCATTCTCACTGAAAAGGAGGTGCAACATTTGGAAAAATTCATGTACCTTTCAATCTTTAAAGCAATGTGCGCAATGGACTTTCTGGGGGTGCACTAACAGAGCACATGGGTAACTTAACCGTTTTCGGTCGAGAGTGAAAAGCCTGGGGAAAATTTCACCCCAGTAACTTAACTAAGTCCAATGGGTAGTTTAACAAGCCCCCTCTACCCAGGTAAACTAACCTGGTCAAACTATCTGAGCCAAAAAGTCCAGTATGGGTGCATCATCCTAGTAAAACTGGCCAGTAAAATACCAGGTCCGGTTCGCTGCACAGCCATGATCACATGACACACGGAAGTAAACTACAACATCCTAAACTAGTGATGTACTCATGTTGTTGGCAGGGCAGTATACAGAAATCAGAAATTGCGTCCCATTGCTTGCATTTTTAAAATTTTTATTTACCTGTAACCACTGGTTACAAGATGTATTTGGTCACATCCAGTTTAACGCACAAACAGCCACGACCCTAGAAAGTTTTTAAAGGACATTTAAGACCAAGTCACTACTCTTTTATTCCCATTCCTTAATGCCCTTTTTTGTTAAAAAGGGTAATAATGTTGGAAAATCTGTAAAACTTTGCTTTGCATTTTCAATTCCTGTCACGTAGTGTGTATCAGGCTCCATTTCGCAAAGGGTTAGACTGCATTTGACATTCAACGGTTTTGTGTACGCCCGCGTACTAATAGTTTTCACATTGACTACCTGCACGAATTAATTGCGTTATGCATGAGTTAGCGCCCACGTAAACTTGCGCATCACGCGTCGGTTTAAACATTCCTCGCCATGTTTATATCACACGTTTAAACATACCCATGTGATCTCCTCTCAAATAATCAGAACGGATAAACTGTCCAAGGTATTTATGAACTAGGATTATAATAACTGTTCTAATTGAATTCTGGGAGGGGGGGGGTAGTCCTGTGGGCAGGATGAGACAATCTGCTTCATTATTACTCTTCATGGCTTGTTTGTATCTATAGACCTTTCTATCATTGATGAACAGTTGTTGATAAATAAACTGCGCTGGTTGGCATGGACGGTCGATTGTTGGCAAAATACTCATTCATGGTAACTGATGTTGTGACTAAATTCAAAATTTCTGCATTTTTTCAACTAAAAAAGTATCCATCCCATGATTGGTTGCTCTGTTTCCAACATATTCAACACTATATTTAACATTTTTGCATTTATGGCTTTCCATAGTTTACCAACCTTGATTGGCAAAAACTTGGGCTGTGACGTTGTAATAGACATATCTACCTTATTGATACACAAACAATTAGCCATTACAAGTAACAATGAAGCAGCCACTTTAAGATTATTCATTGATATTAAAAGTCCATTATTGGCTCTTTACTTTTTATCTATTTATTTTTGCTTTTAGTTCCTCATCCTGTTTATGTAAGGTCTAAGCCCTTATCGACTCAAACTGCTTCATTTCCACCTTTTTGATAATATTTGTCTAGTATCCCATGTCATTCTTGTTTGCCAGTCTATCATTTTCCTTTCTTTGTTTTGGATTTAACATGTAAATTTAATTGACTCAATATAAATGTAGACTATAATCCAGTGGGCAGATTGTGATGTCTTTGTAAGTTTTTAATAAATATACCATTCACCATCATCATCATAAGACAATCAGAGCAAACCACGGAGGAAGAAGACCAAATGAACCTAAACCCCCGAGTTGACCAAACACCAGCTACTTCGATCAGAGCCGACAGACATGACAGACAATGCTAAAGAGATTACCACAAGGTACGGACCCCCTGATGCTCGAAGAATTTGTTGCATCTGACAAGCTGTCACTTTGAATGGAAACATGAAATATTTAAATGGATCACATTCAGTGATCTTATATCAAATCATCACATATCTGTTCAACTACCACTGCAGGATTTCCCATTGAAAACATTGATGCTATAAACGTTTTACCTAGATGGGAAAACACATAGATGAAGAGTAAGGCTTTCTCTAGACTCTCGTTATTTGTGGTGCCATAATTTCTTTTTTTGGGGGGTATCATGTTTATTTGCAGAGCAGTAAATAATGCATGGTTATTGTAATGCAGCAACATGGGTTCAGTCAGCAGGGGACGATTTCATTAAGCAAATGTGCATAGCAAAATATTTGGACTGAATTTTTGTTTTACATACTGAATGCTAATAATTGAGTAGCAACTGATGATTTTTGAGAAGCAATTTATGATTTTTTGAGAAGCAACAGATACATTTTGTAAAGCATTTTGCTGTGCTATACAAGGGAAGTTAGGCACTGGTGCATGGGCTTAAACAGGAAGTAGCTTATGCAACTGTGACAGGACAGGTGTAAACATGCCCCGATTAACTTTCGGTTATAACAAACTTCTCAGTCAATTTCCTTTATAATTCTTGTAATATCCTCCATGGGTTTAAGCAGGAAGTAGTTTATGCAACTGTGACAGGACAGGTGTAAACATGCCCCGATTAACCATTAACTTTTGGTTTTGATAAACTCAGTAAATTCCTTAAATAAATTCTTTGAATCTTATAATTAACAGGGCGCCCCCTACGCCAGGTTTCCATGTGCTCCCCGAGGGTATCGTTAACACGCCGTTCATCACTGTCTTCGTTACACAGACAGATATGAATTGAAGAGATTTACAGTACCCAAGAATAGCATACCCACCAAGAGTGTCACAAGCGTACAGTGTAATTTATATACTGTACTGTGCCCAGTCATATTGATATATGGGAGACCAGCGGTTACCACTGAGTGGGCCACCCAGCTGAAATAAGAAATAAATAAATACAAATAAATAAATATATTCAGTTCAAATTTTTGTGTTTGAAATGATTTTGAAATAGGAAGGCTATTATTACTGGAAATTGCAAAACAGCACATTCATGCGTGTACATGTACATGTAGTTCACTACAACACATTAAGCAAAGACCAGCACAATCAAAATTAAGTTTTGGCTGTAGTATGTAAATAGCAGTTAAATCAAGCAGAAAGTCCCACCTAAATGGGCAGTCCAAAAGGCACTCAACCAACTGGGTTAAGAGTTCCATAATTTCACATGCACATTAAAAAAAAACTCATTAATATTTTTTGTGTTTAGCCCTACACCAATGTGTGACAAGCACTGGAGACTCAGTACTTTCTCCAGTCCTGAGGATAGAAAATCCACAGGCAAATTACTCTGGTGGGATTCGAACCCACAACCTTTGCATTGCTAGAGCAGATAGATGTCTTACCACTACGTGCACTAGACCACCGAGCTAGCCTGGAGGCTAGAGGCAGTTCCAATCCTATGTTTTAGCAGCAGGTACTGCAAGGGTTTAATGGAGGTTAACTTTGCATTGGGGATAAAGGGTACTATTGCTATCTTTGCTCTTATACCATGTACACTGATGTTTAAGCCATGCATACTGCATTAAGCACTACAGTACTTTTCAGAGTCCTGTGAAATCAATCCACAGGCACACCACTGGGGTGGGATTCTAGCGTGGCAAAGGTCATAGGTTCAAATCCCTACTCCATAATGTGTGAGTTCTGCAAACACACAAGAATATATAAACCATAACAACACCACGAGCACCTCAGAGGGACTTGAACCCATAACCTTCAGCATTCTAGAGTGCAGATGACCGGGAGATATATCTCTCTTGAAAAAGAGGAAATTTGACTACATGTAAAAATGTACATCTTGCCACCACTTTAAAGTACACAAAACAACAATTTGTTTACTCGACGGCTTTATAACTGTGATGTCAGAGCCAGTTTGACAAATTTCAAGACGGAATCAGAAAAATAGAAATCGATAATATTAAATTATATGGCTGGATGGCCGGACGGAACAACTGAGCGGAAGAATAGAAAGGCCAATTTCACAGGAAAGAAAAAAACACAAAGGACTTCAAAGGAAAGAAGGTGAAGAAAATATTACACAACAGAAGTTGTTTTTAAAAGGGCTTTCTTGTTTTCAAAAGTAATTATGTTAGGATGAAGCGTTTGCAAAGTGAAGAGGCAAAATCATAGGCTCAGGTATGAGAAAAATGAAGAAGAAGGAGAAGAAGAAGGGAAAAAAAGGGAAAATTATTCAAGCTCAAATTGTCCGATCGTTCATCCAACAGCCACTTCAATAAATGCTCAAACAAGTCACTGTGAAAGAATAAATGCGACTTCGTTTATAAAAAGATGACTATTCAATCACTCAAAATTTCCCTCAGACATCCCAAGCCAGCCCCAAACATACCCTTACATTTTCTTTTAGGAAGAAAACTTTAATATCCCTACAGCCTGTGCAACATCTGGCCCCCTTTACTAATGAGAGAGAAGAGGGAGGGGGGGTTCAGAAAGCTTTACACGCATTTCTTTGCTAACCTAAAAAAAAATTGACTAAACAAACACAATACACAATTTCTTTAATAACTTCATTTGAAGCAGAAAACTGCTTAGCTCAAAAAAAAAAAGCTAAGCATAAACAGGTTAGCAGCCAAAAATACAATGTATTGTGTATTGTATGTCATATTTGACTGGTTTCCAGCTAATATCGGCTTGGCAAAAAAAACATGATTTTTTGTTTTGGCTTAACAGCTTTCATGAATTTGGTCCCAGATGGCTGGCCCAAATGACATGTGTTCAGTGAAACAGCTCAATGTATGAAATTGGACTCATGGGAGACATCTGTGCCTACAAAACTCATTTGGGTCGGCAATAAATCACTGAGAAGACCCCCACTGAACCCGTGGCATTCTGTTCTCCTCTACATGTAGCTCTCTTTCCCTCAAGAAATGGCCTTACCCCTTTGGGACACGAAGCCTGTGTCATCCGTTTCCACTCCGCCCTCTAAACATGTTCTAAAAAAAATGTTCAGACGATCAATTTTGTTTTATTTTCCAATGAAAGTGTCACCATTTCATTAAGAAGAGTGACCTCGTCCCTGTAAAGGTGTGAATTTCCATCACATTAAATTACCCCGCTCCCTTCCCCTCATCACACAACTCTCCATCATAACCTGTCAAAATCAAATAAAAAAATGATAAAACAGTCTCCTGATGAGCCACCATCCAGCACGAAAAAAATATGTACTTCATACATACACACTGTAATTTGTTCATACGTGTTACGTACACTTTACGAACCACTTCCCCAATTGGTTCATTCCTAATGCCAACCTGTCTCCGTCCGTCCAGTTTCCCAAATCGTGCAGTAAACTCCACTGCAACATCTGCAATAATCCCTCCAAACTAAATTGCTGTGAGAGAAACCGTTATAATAACGCAGTGATTCCAGGGATTACTAACGGGCCCCGTGAGAAGGGGAGGAAGGTAGATCTGTGGGGGGGGGGGAGGAGAGTGATAGAGAGACAGAGAAATGCTTCCATGAAAGATATACAAATATATAATAACATAAAAAAAACGGGACAGCCACGATTTGCTCCAAGGAATGATGCAGCTGAACAAGGTTCCCACATCACAAATATATATATCTGTCCCTCTCTCTCTCTCCGCACAGTCTTACTAATTTATTCAACCTTTACTAGCCAATGAGATAGTCCCGGAGCATTTATGCTACTGATACATAATGGGGCTTTTCTCTCCATCTCTCTCTCTCTCTCTATCGGTGCTGTATTTTAAAATTTCCTGAATACAAAAGTGTACACAGTGTGGAGGGACCACCGAGTGCATGACATTTTTTTTTCCTTCTTCTGTAGAAGGTGTGTGTGTGTTCAGGGACCACATCGGAGAACAGTCGGGTGTTTTCAAGCGACATGTTGTATAAATTATGTGTAATTTGGGTGAAACAGTAAGGATAGTTTTGTACACATGTAGTTTCCCCCACCCCCTTTTATTTTCTGAAATGAAAATTACTCAACCACATGATATTTTCTGGGAACGATTTTAGTTGAGAATGCCCAGGCACTCATGTTCCCGCATACAGTGGGATGGTGGGGGGTGTGTGATGTAAACACTCATATTTATGTATTTCATCAGCGTGAAAATTACAAGCATTGTGCAATCGATCTTCGGCTGGCAAATAATCGTCGGGTGTTTTGTTCTGATTACTCGCTTTAGTCTTACATCAACACACAGTGCAAAGAAAGTCTGCGTACATATGTTGAAGGCAAACAGTTCTACCTTGTGGAGATTTCTATAGGTCCTGCAACACCATGGGGACAAGCGAATTTCACGAGTATCATGCATCCCGTACAATCTTCTTCTTTTTTTAATGTTGTTTGAATTCCCCCATGCAATGAAAGTCCCAGCATGACCATATGTTACGACTGTTACAGAATTTATACATGTGTAATGTATTCCCAGTTATTTCCAAATGCTGGCAGGACCAGTGAGCGACGCTTATTTTTTTCTGGTCTCTTGTAGTTTATCATGTCATTTTGTAATTTTTAAACAATTTTTCTGCTAATGTCTTTTGCCTTAATCTGTTTCAAAAGTATTTTTACCCGTAATATTGCTAAAGGCTAGTAAGACAAATGAGCAATACTTATTACCTATTCTCTTGTAGTTTGTAATTTTGTAACTTTTTTTTTTCAATTTTATGCTAACGAATTTTGTCTTTTTATCTAGCTTTGTTGTTATACGTACATGTGTACATAGCGCTTTGAGGCTGTTTTGTGAAAGTACTGCACTTTATAAGTTTATTTTATTATTATTATTATTATTATTATGAATGTAACACGTACTATACATGTCTGGTAATGATTTCTCCTGATTTCTCTTCGTCTTGTGAAATCTGTTCTTGTGCAATAATTTGGGGTTTAACAAAGAAACATTGACTATCCGAGGATTTGAACCAACGACCTCCGCTTTAACATGCCGGTGCTGTACCAAATGAGCTATCTAGCCCTAGCTTGGCAATCTCCCTATTTTGTCAATATCTTTGTGTGGGGTCGCCAGTCAGAAGCCATTCAACCGTTAGCTCTTGCATAACTTAAATTTGTTTAAATTGTATAATTATGTGTAGTTTAAGAATTGTTCTAAGTGCATTAAGTAAAGTTCAAGCCTGTACAGTGCATTGGGGGTATTGCTATGGATGGAATCCGCTACACAAGAATGATTTTAACTATTATTATTATTTAGTGCAGCAAAAATTGCTTTCAGAAGTAAATAATGAGTTTTGAGTAGCAACTGATATTTTGTGTGTAGCATTTCGCTAGTGTACATCTAGGAAAACAATATGGCGTTATGCTATTTGAACTTGAAAAATGGAACATCCATTAAAAGTTGCATGGCTCGTTATTTATATTTTTTTTCTTTACTTTTTCTGTGAATGAATTTAGACAGATGATGCTGATTCAAAATGAAAAAAAAAAAGAAGAAGCTTCTGAACATGCCACGGACATTGCACAAAAGACTTGTAACATGCTTTTAAGTTGCTTGTATTAGATGTGAGATAATGTTGGGATCTCGGCAGCAATTCATTTTGAGTTTTTAATTAACCACCACATTGGCAGATGTATTTGTGCAATACCTCAAATGAAAGCTAATAACTTACTCAAATCTAAACAAATAGCTCCTTAAAATTTGAATAGAAATTTTCAGGTCATATCAGCCAAAAATCGGACCTACATGTAGCATCTTTGATAAATGAAAAGCTGTCAGATCAAACTGTGTAGAATAACTGAATGGAAAGAATATTTTGCCTAAAATCATTTACTACAAATCATTTTGCACATTATAGAACACTGAGTATGTGATTTGAAATTTGCATGGTAGAGTACTGACATGGTTTCAGTTTGCAGTGACAGTAAGACTGAGGAATAATCATCTACTATGCAGGCCTAAATTCACATGTAGTGGTTGGTACATATGGACATAATTGCACACACATAATAAACATTTCCCAGCATGCGAGACACACTCAAGGTAGTCTGTCAAACCCAACTCCAAAAAAATGCGATACACTGACGACAAATGTGCCCCAACAATGGAGAGTCAAAGGCACGCACAAACCGTACACGGTCTCCATATGGATTGCATGAAAGATCACACAAAAGCCAGCCCTTATAGACCTAAATGAATGACCATAGGGGCTCTAGCTCAGAAACACAATATACATGTAATATCATTACTGTGCTCAAATAACAGTCCGCACGGTAAACGTTGAAAGCACCGCATGCGGTAACTTAAGACCGCGTCCGCTTCTTGCCAAGCCGGTGCGATCTGTGAAATAATAACGGGGTTTTATGGGCACATGACAATTTGGGTTTCTTCCTGCTTTGTGTGTTCTGTTCGTTCGGATTGTTAACAAAAATTTTTGTTGACGATCAAGTGTGTGTGTGTGTGTGAACGTCTGTTAACAAAAGACAGAGGAGGAATCATCTTCAAGGGTTACTCGCGTACAAATCAAGCCTCTATGTCTGTCTGATTTACAGAGGTTCATGCCATTTTTTCAAAGATGAAACCAGCTGAATATCTGTCACAATGCTTGATACTTTATATTCCTGATTCAGGGCTTGAATTTTACACTGGACCGCAGGCCCGAGGCCAGTGGTTTTAGTGTTGGGCCAGTAAACTCATGACTGAACAAGTCCGACAGTCTTGCATTTTTTATTTGGGTATCAATAAATCATAATAACAATAATAGCTAGTTTTTATATAGCGTTTTCTACGGACGTCTCAGAGCGCTTTTCATTATTTATTTTCAGACAGGTTTTTTTTTTTAGGCTAATGAATGAGACCCATTTATGCATTACCTTGTAAGGATTTACAAGGTGCTGCGGCGCATTCAGCTGCCACTGCCAGAAACACCGGGGCAAACCCTTTCTCTTTGCGATTAAATGTCACTGGGTTCTTTTACGTGCGTTACACAACACACAGAACCTACGACTTTACGTCCCATCCAAAGGTCGTAGGAATAATGGTTAAATGTCTTGCTCAAGGACACAAGCGTCAAGACTGGGACTCGAACCCATAACCCCGGCCGATCAGAAACACCGGAGCTTGAGTTCGGTGCTCCTTATCCAAGACACGCCAATAACTGTGTAATATCTTAAATAACCAACAATTATGATCTCTCAATTCTGTTGAGTATTTTTAGACCTATAATCCAAATGAATCCTCTCTTAGTGCTTGTTTAAATAAAAACCAGTTTACAAATTAAACTGTGTGGAAAGTTTTTTCTCATTTAGATTCTTGCAAAATTAACTCTGGTCCGGTAAACAATTTGAGCTATTAGCCCTGTGGTCTTGTGGAATTTTATCCCAACTTCAAGCCTTACTGATAAATGTAATTATTTACATAAATACTTTGAGTTTTAATTAGACTAAATTGGTTACAAATTTTATCCAGTGCCGTAATTTTCATGATCCATTGTGTATCCTATCCAACGAAAGTTAACCGCATTGATCTTGCAATGGTTTCCAGCCACTCTGATCATAGCTTCTATAAGTTCTATTCACAGTTGGTACCTTATTCCGCAGCATTGATATACAATGGAAAATGAAACAACAGACTAAAGACCATGCTATTCCGAACTTTTTTTTCCCCCATGGCGGTAATTAGGCCTCCATTCAATTCAATACACAGGGCCCACGACTGTGTACAATCTGTGCACAAACAACAATTGCCTAAACCACACCAGGGGGAAAAAAAATCCCTTACTCAAGCATCCTGGGCAAAACCCTGTAGAAGAATCTAAAACTGAGGCAAGAAAGTATTGGAGAAGTGTCCAAACCTGGCCCCAGTTTCAAGAGCTGCTTAAACTTCCACCACCCTATGTCCCCACCACCCTGCACCCCCGCCACCCTGCGCCCCCGCCACCCTGCGCCCCCGCCACCCTGCGCCCCCGCCACCCTGCGCCCCCGCCACCCTGCGCCCCCACCACCCTGCGCCCCAACACCCCACCCCACCCCCCTGGTTACACCACTATTGATGAACAAAGCATACTCAACCCTGACACTTCAAAAGGAGGAAACAGAAGCAATGCCTCCATGCGTCCTGCTCATTGCCTTGGTGCCCTTTGAAAAGTTCCTTCAGAAAAGTGGTCATAAAAATTCAGTGGAATTTGTCTCAAAAAACGATTGAAAAAAACAGGGGAAAATGTCAGCGTTCCCAATCAACCGGACTGATGACCCTTCATTGGAGTTACAATGTCAACAATGTGGCGCGTTTTATGTACACTCATTTCTAGAAATCTAGAAATTACAATTACAGGTACAGAATCTAAGTGGGAGGAAGAAAAGACGGGTGAAAATGTCTTGGTTTGTTTTGAGAAACAACCAAATCTAACTCTGCTGGGTTTGTGTTCAAGAATAGAGCTATTAATCATGGGTCAAGTTAAGGGCAGTTCCAGGAAGTCCAAGGATGTAAAGGTGTATAAACATTAACAGTTTAATAGTTTGTAGTGTCTCTCACCAATGTGAATCAACATGATTGAGTATTAATGGAGCTGTTAAAAGGATGGACCAGGGGACTGAGGCTAGAAAGTTCCACGAATTCATCCTCAAAATATCTTTTAACGCAAGCAAAAGTGGAAACACTACAGCCAGGATTTAGACACTGCAAACCATGTTAACCCATTTCAGCAGGTTTCAAGCTTTTTACGCATGATGGGTCAGGAACGAAGCAAACTAATTTCAGGAATTTGAAGAAAACATGTTTTCATAGAAAAGGCCTTTGGAAGAGTTCAAATAGTTTATGCGTAATAACCAATGAAGCTAATAAAACATGGGTCAGGAGGCCAATGGGAAGTGGTTCCAGGACTTTCCCTGGCATTGATTTTCAGAAGATCAATGCTTTGACATGTTTGAATGCATTGATGGATTCAGGAAGACTGGAGCTATTAAGCTTGGGTCAGAGAAAGGAGCAGCACATGTATGCAGTTCCAGGAATTTCTACTCAAAATGACTCAGAAAGAGTTCAAGCAGAAACATACAGAGCCAGAGAATGCTATTTTTTCAAATAATACTTTGAACCCTGTTAACCTGTTAACGGATTCAGGTGGACTCAAGCTATGACGCATGGGTCAGGGACAGGTGAAGCAGTCCCAGGAATTCAACCTCAAAATGACTTGAAAAGAGTTCAAGAAGAAACATGAAAAGCCACAGACAGACCATTTCGAACGCAGAACAATGCTTTGAACCGTGTTCATTGATTCAGGTAGACTAGAGCTTATTAAGCATGGGTCAGGGACAGGTGAAGTACGCGTAAATTCCAGGAATTTCCACTCCAAATTACTTTTGAAGGAGTTCAAGTAGAAACATAAAATACCCGGGGAAAGACAGTCTGAACATCTTTTGAACCAAGTTCACGGATTCAAGTAGACTGCAGCTGTTAAACATGGGTCAGGGATACGGGAAGTGGCACCGGAAAAATGTCCTCGAAATTTATGTCTCGAAAAGTGTTCAAGCAGAAACGTAACAAGCCAGGGAAAGACGCTGTCAACCATGCTCCCTAGATCAAGTAGACTTAAGTTATGAAGTTATTGGTCAAGGATGGTGCACACAGTGCATCTCATCCCATGCATTTGGCATGTTGTGACCGAGCGGTCGAGCGCACTGGATTCCAGGCTCCTGTGTTTCTGACCAGCAGGGTACATGTATGGGTTCGTGTCACGGTCTTGACACATGTGTCCTTAAGCAAGACACTTGACCGTTATTGCTTCTCCCCTTCGGATGGGATGTAGTGCAAAGCACGTAAATGAGCCCAGTAAACGTATCGTTAAGAGAAGGATACGCCCCGGTGCTTTCTGGTATGGTCGTCAACGACAAAGTGCAGTGTAAATAAATGGGTCTTTTAAACATAGCCCTGCATACATGTACCTTGTAGAAAAAATAACAATAGCGCGCCATATAAGAACTGTGCATTATCATTATCATTATCATTATTATTATCATTACTATTATTAAAGGCAGGGTATACTTTTGGTAATTGTCAAACACCAGTTTCCTCACAGTTTCCTCCCAGTGTATGCATACAAATAACAAACCTGTGAACATTTTGGCTCAATTGGTCATCACAATTGCAAAAAATAATGACAGAAAAAACACCCTTGTCATGCTTGTTGCATAGAACTGTGTGCTTCATCATACCTAAAGTCTGTCTCAGATTCAAATGTTTGGGTGAAAAATTACCTCTTTTCTCTAAAACTGCATTACTTCAAAGAGTGTTGTTTCTAACAATGTTTTATAATATCAACAGCTCTCCAGTGCTCTTTACCAAGTAAGTCTATATGATGGTCATTAACTTGAGAAGTAATTACCAAAAGTGCACCTTTAAAGATACAGAAGAAAAACTCAGCTCTGAAACAATGTTCCATGATTGATTGGGTCTATTAAGCTTGGGCTGGGGAAGCTGCTGCCTGACTGCAATAATTCTGTGAATTTCACTCTTGTGTTTATTTCTTTATTTTTTTCCTGATGAGCTGCGAAGAAACTCTTTCGGAGACCATAGCAACTGCTGGTTGAAAGCGATTAGCATCAATACACATTTGGCCATAGCTCCACAAACAGCCTCCGAATTGGACCTTGTCCCGTTCAGCTCTAGCAAGTCACGACACAAGTCATGTCCAGAATTGACAGTTCTCCACATTTCACATGTACACACACACACACAAACAGTGAACTGAATATTTCTGATGCAAAACCAAATGACTGTGGTTTGTACTACACAAATGACTCTTTCTTCTTCTTTTTTTAAGGATGGGAGATGGGTTTCCCTTTGGAAATTTTTATTTGCTAAGAATCACCAAAAATGAGTCATGTCAGGGATAGCTTGATTATCCACAAAAACATACATTGTATTCTTAACACTGAAAAAAGTTGGGGCAGAGACCTGGGGGAAAACAAAAATGCTCCGAAGCATTTCAAACCAATCAGCATTAAGATGAGCAATTAATCATTAACCGAGGAAAGTGTACATAAAAAAAAATGTCCTCATAGTTCTAGGAATTGAACCGGGAGGTCCGAGGAAACATCCAGGCTTTCAACAAACATGAATCCACTCCCCCCTTAATTGGAGTCATTTATCAAGCAATGGGACAGCGGAGGCAACATCTGTTCTTGGAACCTGGTACTAGCGACCACCAAGCTGGATGTCAACTGGGAAATTCTTCGTCGGAGAAACCAAACAATCTAAATTGAATGGGACTTTATTAAAGGCACAAGTGCCTGATCCAAATGACAATTAGGAAGCAAAGGGATACACAGGGAACTAAGAGGTTTTGACAGAAGTGGGAATTTAACAATGTTCCTGGGAAAAAAACATATAAATAACATCTTTTAAGTGTTGTGATGGTTCTGAGAAAAAAACAAACATTACTTTCGTTTTCTTTTAAAAAAATACACTTTTCCCATAGTGTTACTGTAAACTTTTTGTCTTCATACCAATTAAACTTGCAGATCCATGTATTGACCCAAATCACCTGGCGTCATGCTCACACTAATCTTGGTTGCCTTATTTTGGGAGGCAATTTGTCCCATTACAGTCCCATACAGTTATAAAGCTCATTGTTAGCGACGCAGCTTTTACACGCCTACCGTAATTTGTCAATTTGAAAGGGGAGTGATGCGAGGCAGACAGTAGCTGCTTGTGATGATGGTGCAAGAGGTCAATTACATGTACTTTCTTACCACTTTATGAGTCAAAAACAAAACTACATAATATTATATTTGATTTAGTCCACCAACAGCCAAAGGGTTGGTGTGTACAGTGATAGATTTGATGCTGTTTTCCAACCAATTTTGTCACTCTTCATACTATTAACAAAAAGCAAGGCAACCAGGAGAGTAAGCATGTGCGAGCACTTCTTCTAAATTTTCATACAACCTGGGTCCAATATCATAAGCCTGTACTTACATGTACAAAAACTTGCTAAACACAGAAAAATTTTGCTAAGCAGAAACAGATAACCAGCCAAAATTCTATCAAATTCATATTGATGCCGCACTCATTTTATGCTCAGGAAAGACTGCTTAGCAGTATTTTGTGCTGAACTGCTATATGAAAATGGGACCTGCTAACCTGAGATGCACATCTGCGCTATGGTTGCATCAAACCGTTTATGATAATTTTTGTTTTCCCGAAGAAAATCGTGGAAAGGAAATCGTTCAAAGTCAAGGGACAACGCTTTGGAATACCTGGCGGGGTCTAGTGAATGCCTCACAGAAATTGTCCAAGGGGGAATTTGCTTAACACTGCACAACAGTACCCAAATGTACTGGAGGGACAGGCACAGTGAGGTATGCATGGATAGACCGTAATATTGTATTTCTGTGAAATTTTCTACAAAACTGCCTCAAGCTAACACACGTCTAGGGAAAATGCTGAACTCTCTGCCTCTGCACTGTACCCAGATGTACTAAGGAATTGCATGGGGAGGTTTACATCCACAGTCTGTAGTTTTCTATCTGAGAACTTTTCCGCAATACAACCTGGAGACAGCTACAGGGAAAATATTTAACCCCTCCTCCTGTACCCAGACGTGTTGAGATGGACAAGAGGATTGGATTTCACAGGAATACACATACATAGGTAGAAGTATAACTCTAAGACTTTGTTGTCAAAACGACCTCAAGGTTGGAACGAAAAAGGCCACAGGAAAAAAGCAGTTCAGAATAAAAACAACTAAAAACCCCACCTGAATCATGTAGAGCTGGGCTATCCTATATTCCTCCACGCTCAGTGGCAGGGGGATGCGATACTCCTTGGTCAACATGGCCGCCGGCTACCGAACGAACGGCACGCGCTCTCTCGCTCTCTCTCTGTCTTGCTACCTTGATCCCCCTTCGGTATTTCAAATTCTGTCACTGTAACATCTACAGTGGTGATGATGGCTGTTGTGTACTGATAATCTACCCTGATAAGAGAGAAAATGAGGCAAGGAGAAAAGAAAGAATGAAATAGTTGAGTATGCTAACTGCCAATAAATCCTGGTTGACCCTCACAAGGGTACATGTAATTGGATCGTAAAATATACAGTCTCTAGACTTCCGGGATGAGTGTATAATTATTACCTGTCAAGAAGAGACGACACTTCTGGTAGTTGATCATGTAAAATACTTTGTCAAAATGCAAAACTAAGCTCTCATTTCAGTTATTGTACAAAAGCAGCTCATTATGTATGTGGACATGGAATGGCAAGAAGGCCACTAGGTCTCTCCTGCCCTTGGGCCATGTGGGCCCTATTTCATAGAGCTACACTGTACTTAGGAGCACAAATTAACTCTCAGCACAAAACAAATTTGATTAAATTACCAGACTAAGGTTACCAGCCAAAGTGCCGCATGTTACACAAGTGACTGGCTTCCTGCTAATTTTTTAGCTTTGCAGAAATTTGGTAAGCAGTATTTTCTGCTTGAGCAGCTCTTTGAAATTAGGCCCTGGTCTTGGCCTTGGTGCCCCTTCTAGCTATTCTCATAAACACTTAGTATTTCCAATGGAATGGATGGTTCTAACAATCATGGACTACTATACGCAATACACATTGTAGGTCTTCATTTTGCGCGCCATGTTAGCCGTAAGATGAAGTACGTGCTGGTCTAGATAATGATCTAGGCCAGCATGCATCTCATACTACAGACCAGGATCAACCTAATTGTATGGCTAACATTCGCCTAAAATATATTTGGGGTTTAACCAAAAAAATTGACAAGAGCGAGATTTGAACCAATGACCTCCGGTTTAACCTGCCAGCACTCCACCAACTGAGCTATCTAGCCTTAATGTTGTCGGAGTCCAGGTAATCGGTCCCAAGATTACGTGTAGGATCCATTCTTGCGTGTACTATTTTGTCAATATCTTTGT
>CM021532.1:6625224-6638565 GCA_010994315.2 Pisaster ochraceus
GTGTATGTGCTGATGCATGTGAACTAATATCAGGATCCCAACAGCAACTCATTTTTAGTTTTTAGTTAAAGTTCTACCACTTGGGGATCTGTATTTGCAATACCTGAAATGAAAGCATACAATTTTGTGGAATCTATACAAGTAGTTATTTTTTAAAACTAATAAAGATTATGGGGTCAAATAGGCCTTGAATCAGACTTACATGTACCATCTTTAAATGGCATCAGTATTATAGAAACAAAAAGTCAATTTTGTATCAAATCTATTGAGAAGAGTTCTTCTCGTTTTCGAATTCAGCCATTGGGATATTTTCCAATGCACACCAATCCTACCCAGAATTTCTGAAGGTCTTCCGACACAAATTAAACTCCAAGAATTCTCTTATTAAATTTCTCCGGTCAAAAGGCAGGGGAATCTAAGTAAAAATTCTATGATTAAAAATTTTTTTTTTTTTTTAATTGCTGATGAATCCTGATATCAAGGATGGGAAATTGGGTCATCGACTTCTAATTAGGCCAGTCAATAATTGACCTAATTCTTGTCCTGGAAACGGAGACAGACTGCGTGTAGTGAGGATGTCCAGATGACGTGCGTGTTGGAACTGCCAATTTCACTTCAACAAAAAAACTTCTGAACAGTAATATTCGTAAGCCGGCTACATGAACATCAATGTCATTTATTTCAACATGGCAGCTTTCTCACTTAACAGTGGTCCCCTGGACAGATGCTAGTTCAAACACCTGAGGACTTGTCAACAATTCTATCCAACGGGCCTGGCTGGCTAGTTTCGTGTTGATAGGCATCCATATCAAACATGAAATACGAGTTTGTGGAAAAGCTGGCAGGCCAGTAAAATGAAAAGCTAAAATGTTGGCTAGTCACTCAAACAGTTAAGATTAAACCGTGAATGGCTTTTACATACATTGTGACGAGATACTTTTTGGGGGCTTCTTGTCATACACTCAACCTCATCAAAAATGGTTGAAGACATTCACATAAAACACCAAATTAAGTTTTTGTTTTTTCAGAAATTTTGTTTATCTTTTTCCTAAAAAAATTTTGGTTTTTTTTATTTCGCAAATCAGAATTATAAGGTAGTTTTTAGGTGGTGTGAATTTTTTTTTCTTCTTTTGCATGGAAAGTTTAAGACGAGGATGTGTTTCAGACAAATTATGAGAAGTAAGCCTAAGTGTTCAGATTCAAAGTTTTCACTGTATTGTTTAAACACAACCAATTGTGTATTGCACCTTTACAATAAAGGAAAAGCATACTTTTTTTTGTTTAACCGTTTGATTGTTTTAATCCTATAATGTAGATGTTAAAACTAACCTGTGAAAATTTTACTTCAAAAAGGTGGTAGCATTTTTGAGATATCGCCGAAAATCCGGAGCGGTTATGTCCACATAGAAGAAAAATCCGTAATTGGAATACACAATCTACGAAACATTACTGACAGTAACGCTTCTCAGATTTTTAGATTTTTTTTGGAGGGGGGGTGAAGCTAATATCTTTTCCCATAACCACATTATTTCGAAGTGAAATGATTCTCAAAATGCTTTATTGAAAGCTGCTGCACTTTTAACCAAGTAAGTTTTTACTGCCATTAAATTTAAGAGTGATTACCAAACATTTATACCCTCCCTTATAAGTTCTTAACAAGTTGACAATTCTAAGTGGTTATGAGCTTACTGCCACTTCATCTAGAATATTTTGTCTAATGGTTCATCATTCTAATTGAAAATACCATTGATACACACACAAATAATAAATAAGCAATCATATAAAAAATATTTAAAAAATACAACAAATTTTTAATTTCAGAAGATAAACAAAAACAAATTTCACTTACCAGCTTCTCAAACAAAAGCCACATCATGACCTGCAAGGCAGAAAACGAAGGGTGACACGATAATGACAATCACGCCAGAAACAGTTGTCACTCAACATTAGCTTCCGTCATCGTAAACTAAGCAATATCCTCCATCCGGTCTCCTTATATAGACGAATCTGCCAAGATGGTGGGACGCTTTTTTTTTCCCTTCACCCCCCCTTTAGTTTCTTTCTTTATTGCACGAATACACTTGTGAGAAAGTCTGTCATCTGCGAAAGATTTCTGCTTTTTTTTCCCCTTATATTCTTGAGGCTTGCCAAATTTGGTAGTGCAGATTACAGAAACTACCTTGGGAGACCGCTCCTCCGGAGGTTGGGTTGCTATGGCGATAACACACGTTTGAACGGCTCACCTGGCGACCACGAGAATTGTGATACTAACCGTGGCAGGCCTGGGCTGGAAAATTGAGGGCAGAGAAAGAGAGATAGTGAGAAAGAATTATCATTTATGAGACCGTTTGACATTTTGGATTTCTGGGAACATTTTTGTGTCGTCATCGAATGGTTTAGGGATAGATTTCTACCCCCCCCCCAAACTACAGAATAATTGCAAGTGTATTATAAACAGGTACATCTACAATACAAGGATAATTTTTGAAATGCACATTGCATGACTCTACATAAGATGCACATTCAGATGAAACACATGTGTACAGTGTACATGGTACAGAGTGTACAGAAGATTGCAACTTAAAAACCACGATTACTGGATTTAATTTGTTTATTGTTTCCCCTTTTACAATTTGTTACTATTCTTGTTGTCTCAATACATACAGTTTTGAACTACATGTACCTACAGGCCTTGCCTCCACCTGTTTCACCCACTGGGCCAGTAATCTATGCATTTTATTAAAGAGAAACTCCAAGTTCAGATTCAGTTTGTGTGATGCACTCATTTTCCAATAGATAGAGTCCCTACGAAAATGGGGAAAAAACTTAGAAGTCTCTAACCTCATGTTGGTGTAACATGTCACTGTGTTTGACCCTTCAAGTACGTAATCTTTGTCAATTCCCCCCCCCCCCCCCCCTTTGATGGTGTCACATTTTAAATATAATGGTCTGTACATTTTTGTACGGAGGATTTTTCAGTTCATTTCTGAATTTTGATGAAAATGACATTCAATCAAAAAGGCATTAAACTTGAGCTTATGACTGGCACAGAAATTCCTCTTTGAGATGTACATGTACAGGCCCATTTTCTTTTAATTTTACTCTGAAAGAGTATCAATTACATTTTTTACACCATTTTATTGCGAGGTTAGAGACTTGTAATCCCCCCCCCCACTTTCAAATGATTCTATCTATCGAAAAATGGGCGCATCACAAAACTCAATTTGACCTTGGAGCACCTCTTTAACTTGCCTGAAGCAAATTCTAGTAGCCCAGATTTGAAACGTACAATATATGTATTTTTGTCTGGTGTTGACGTTTCATTTAGTTTCGTTTATAGATTTCACAGGATAAACACAGTAAAAGAAATACAAGCAATAGATACATACAACAGGCCTACATAAACAACAAGAAATTGCGCTGTTTAAAGGTAGGCTTATTACTTTGGTAATGACCCAGGGGGGAAAAGGGTGTAATTTCTATCCCAAGGTTTGCACTTGATACAAAGATGGTAATGGTGGTAAGCATCCTGTGAAATTATTTTGCCTGTTGATTAGAAATCAATCAAATCATTTCAATCTGAGAAACGATTCATGCATGAATCGTATCTTAGATTTCCGAGGGGTTGCTGCAGCCAGAGAGGCGGTTGGTACCCGCTTTCACCTCGCTAAACATGGATGGATTCACCATTCTTGTAAAAGTTTTCGCACCAATAATACAAATGTGCATGAAGCGGTAATGCCTACATATTACGCACACATACATGTAGTTCCATTTGTTCTGTAGCACATCAACAATTGTTAGGGGGGGGGGAATATCCGTTTAAAAACTTGATAGCACAGACATGACAGATCTTTTTTTTTTAAATACAACAACAAATGATGAGCTCTACATTTTGGGGTAAACTACCTACTATTTGGATCTATCCACTAACGGTTCCAAAACAGTGTTTTTTTGTGAGGTAATAATATTAATATTATTACAAAGAATGACTTTCTCAAGAAAAAATCTGTAAAATCAATTAGTTTTTACAAAATTGCAAAGTGGTCATCTTTAGATTGCTATAATCGCAACAGACGTTTTTTAAAATAACAAATACACGTTGTAGACAGTACTGTAATGAATTTATTCAGCCAGGATCAAAAAGCCGACTCTTGAAATACATCAAACCCTTACAAATAACCACAACCAAAACCAAGATAATGACAAAGAAAAATGGTTTATATTGGGACAGACTTTTGATAGAGGTTTGTCCCAATGTGTCTGTCCGTACAATGAACAGAACCGAGTTCACTGTCTAATTTTCTAAATACCAGAGGAATTAACACAGATCTGACTGTATAAAAGGGCGGCAGGTGTAAAATTGAACAAAACCTAGTTTTGAATTTGAGCTTTTTTCAATTTCCTGTCCATGATCCTGCCCATATCTTATAAATGACCCTAAGGCTAAATCATTTGTTTTCTGGGGGGTGTTTTCTTTTTCAGGCTGGTTGGGGGAGGGGTAAATGAGGAAACACTAACAATACTGGAAAATGTTCTCCCTGAGATAAAATATTTTGCCTTTATCTAGATTGATAAGTAGATAGACAAAACGTTTATTTCATACTTTCAACAACTTGCCATATTCACATTGTAGTACGGCAAAACACAACATCATTTATACAATAAAGCATCACATTATGGACTTTACAAGGTACATTAATACTACTAAAGGTAGGAAAATAGTGAAGCAAAAAGCTTATTGTATTTTTCCCCATTAGACAGACAAAACAAAAGAATGACAGACAAGAGGACAGTTTAACAGCCCAGAACCACATAGTCAATTAATGTTAACATTATAGTAGTATTTTACAAACAAATTTTGAAAAGATAAAAAAAGACCCCCAAAAAAATTTCCAACTCGTGGCATCAGTTCAAAAAACGCTGTATCTCAATTTTGCAAAGAGCTCTAGATGCTGTATCTCGGCACGTACTTGTTTTGTGTGTACAATCCAGGCTATTTTAAGCGAGACACAGCGTTCCAAACTTGCGTTGCGCCTAACGTAAGTGTTATTTTAGGAAATGCAAAGCTTTTGCACTAACACGACAAACTGTTCCAGTTTGCCTCAAATCCATATAAGGCTGTTGGAATGGGCAATACCACGTTGAGTATCATTCCAATGCAAAGGTATCTGTTGTATCTGTTAGTGTAGACAGACCCATTTGCATAGTTTATCAACTGACCCCTTGAAAATAACTAAAGAAAGAAAAAAAACTTTGACTCCCAGGGACACTTGAGGACTTGAAGAATTGTAATCACAAACTGTATTGTGAAACTTTTTGATAATCGGCGTACTTTGTCCTTAAATTTTAATAACCTGTATGAACTTTACACCTAATAATATTACCAAAATACACTGTTCCTGATAAGATATAACATTTTTATAACTGCATTGTTACAAAATCTTATAATGGGTAAATGGTGTAGCAATTTACTTGTTGTATTTGTAGTGCATTTTGTTTGTTGTCCCATTACAAACTACATGTACATATGGTACACATTGAATCTACCACCCCCTTAAAAAAAACAATTTTTTATATATAAATAAATGTTTACACATTATACATTATAAACAAATAGATTGTTACACAATAAAAATGGAGGCAGAAATATTTCCTTCCAGAAGATTGTGTGACCGATGTTGAAAGGCAACCAGAATCTGACTCTGGACCAATCAAATTCCAATCAATAATGCCAGGACCTAACAAGTGGACTTGAAAGAGACATCATGAACATTATCACTGTACATTTACGATGTACACATAATGTACATTGTACCTACCATGTACTATGCATTTAGGTTATGGAAATTGACAATCTATACAGTCAAAACATCGACTCTTACCAAAATGCCCATGACAGCTGCAACATTTGCCCAACTTCCACCTACCCAAAAGAGGCCTGAGTAAAGGTTATTCCCTTTATCTGTTTATTAACTTGTAAAAAATATTCTTATGCAAGTTTGTGCCCCTAAAATGGCTAAAAGCCGCTCTTGTTAAGGGGCCACAAAAAGAAAAAAATGTCACTGCATTGACATTTTCAAATACATTGTAATTAACATACTGTACATCCTTTATTTCTAAAACGAAACCAAACGTCTGTTTAGTTTTATTTTTCCAGATGGTTTTTTTTCTTCTGGAAAATGTCAAATACATTTGAAGCAACATCTGGGAACATGGCGATAAATAATTACACAGAAATGACGATAAATGGCGATAAATCATTACACAGAAATGAATGTCTCTAAAGTGTTAACATCAATACACAGATTTTGCCATAAGATTTAAAGAGGAGCTCCAAGGTCAAATGCAGTCTTTGTGATCCACTTATTTTCCAATAGATAGAGTCCTTATGAAAAAAGAACTAAAAATGACAAGTCTCTTACCTCATATTAAAATGGTGTAAAATGCCACTGTGTTTGATACTATTCTAGTGCATTTTTTTGCCAAAATGTTTGATGTCACATTTCAAATATATGATTTGTAAATTTTGTGTAGAGATTTTTCAGTTCAATCGTGAATTTGGATGAGACTCAATCAAAACGACATTGAATTTGACATTCTGAGTTGACTGCCGCAGAGATTCCACTTTGGAAAGTACAGTACCATTTGTTTTTGATCTTCGATGAGGTCATGTTTCAAATTTTGCTCTAAAAGAGTATGAGATAAAATGACATTTTACACCATTTTAACGTGAGGTTAGAGACTTGTAATTGTTTCCCCACTTTTATGACATGTATGAGGATTCAATCTATTGGAAAATGAGTGCAATACAAAACTCAATTTGACTTTGTAGCCTTGCTTTAAATTGAGAATTTCCAGCTACAGAATTCACTAATACAGATGTTACATTTTTGCAAGAAGACTTTCTATTTAGGAATACTCACTACTTGTACAAACAGCCCCTCGCGTGCGGAGATAATAAATACATCCACGAGCATGCAACGTCATTTATATCCCACAGACGGACTAAGACATGAAAACATTGTAAAAACAGAAGTGGTAAGATGACATCCGTATTGTACACCTCACGCAGACACACTGACATATAAATGATTTCATTCACCAATTGTGTTGGAAAACGACCGGCCGCCACCACGATGGACTCACAATGTAATAATATATAAAAAAAATCACAAGTGGAGCTGCTTTGTATACGAACCAGCCTGCTGGTGTTGTATACGTTCATGTACGTATACACACATCCCAAACCCACACGTAACTCTGCCTTAATGTAATTTTGCACGCCAGTTATGCAGTCAATATACAACGTTGACCTCAAGAGCTGACCTCTGGCATTTAGGAGAGAATGAGACGGGGAGAAGAGATGAAGAGCGAGGGAGAGAGAAGGGGAGAGAGGAGAGGAGCGAGGGAGAACGTGAAGAATTACAAAGCTGTGAGCATCCTGTTATTATGGACATTAAACTTGACTTAGTCAGTTTGGCGTGCTACATCCCGCTGCCAGATCTTGTAAGATAAAGTGTAGATGGTTTCTTCAGGCAGAATGTTTATATTTATTAGCCATAAAAATGGGTGATTTAAAAAGAGATCAGGGCTCCAAATTTACACTGGAATGCAGGCCAGAGATTGTATCATCGGGCCAGTAAACTCATGACTGGACAAGTCTAGCGATCTTGTGTATTTTGTTCAAATGTTGACTTTCAGTCTGATAAATCACATTCAGTTCTGTTGAGTATTGAAGAATTCTCACCCATAATACAAATGAGATCAATCTTCTCTTAATGCTCGTTCAAATTAAAATAGTTCAAATAACAAACTGTTAAGGATTTTTCCCCTCTCATTTAATTTTTGGTCCTTTAAAAAAACATTTGGTCCAGTATACATTTTGGATATTTTCTCCCAAATTCAAGACCTGGATATGGTCAATTAGTTTCACTCTGAAAGCTCACTGATTATAAAATCAATCAATCAGAAGCGATCCTTCAGAGTTCAATGCTTCCATCTGGAATAATGAAATAGTTGTCAGAATACAATTGATATTTGATCCTCTAAAAGAAAAAGGGAAATCGTATTGAATTCAGTACAAGGACTCATACATAAGGTAGGCCTTTTTTTACGGCTATTTAAGAACAATCCAGAACTGATTTTCTGTGGGGATAAAAATTGAGAATCAGATTGAAGTAGTACGATTAATCATGCCCCAAGAATAGCATTTGAAAACCGAAATAAAATCATCATTGTTTATTTTGTTTGCAGCAATCAAAATAAGAAAGTGATGATATGTGCAAGTGCAAAAATTACTTGACACAATTACAGTGTTTTTCATTTTCGGTTTTTGTTTCTTTTTTGTTCCTTTTTTTCTTCTTGTTTTTCACACTAAAACTAGATCAATTCATTTTAATTGCACAACTTGATTGGATGTTGTGGTTTATTGAATCATGTAGATGGCAAGGGGTTCTAACAAGGATTTATCAAAACTGTAAGGCATTCTGGACCCACATTTTGCAGGTTTGGCCTAAGCACGCTGAATTGAAACAAGGTCCTTGGAATGTCTTTTTACATGGTGTTTATGTTTTTTAAATTTGTTTTATGTTAAATGGTTTAAAACTTAAATGTCATTTAAACATAAATCAAAATATATATTGTAGCTGCAAAGTAAATTTTTTAATTTGAAAAAAAAAACAACAACCCAAAACATACACTTTCCCTTTAATGTGTAATTTACTTGAGACAGTCTGTGACATCCATGTAGTCAGCCTCCTACAAATCAAAACAGTTGTAATATTGCAACCTTGGTTCAATATCAAACAAGATAATTTCAATTATAGCCACCCCCTCCCCCATCCCTTGAGTGACAGAGCACTCCAGAGGTACTTGGTCAAGTCTAGGGAGTGATGAGCTGGAAGAACCAGGTTGAGGAAGGATGGTCGGCCAACCAGGGACAGACATTGAGAGTAACATAAGAGAAAGAGCGGGAAGAAATACACACGTGAAAAAAAGGCCAAATAAAAAAATTTATTGTTTATCATCCTTGTTCCCTCAATTATCATATTTTGGAGGGGCATTCAAAATTTTTTTAGTCACTGTTGTTTCGGCATCAGCATTTTACTTATTTCTTTTTCTTTTTTTGCATTCTGATCTGCTGTTTTTTTTATAGATATATTCTTGCTCCTTTCTTTTAAATTAATTTTTAGGTTGAACAAAGAAAAAAGGCTAGAGCGGGACTTGAACCTGCGACCTCCACATTAACGTGCAGGCGCTCTACCAATAGAGCTATCTAAAAAATGTTGACGATCTCCCCTATTTTGTCATTATCCTTTGAGATCCTTTTTTATCAATTCCCTTTTTGAATATTGTTTTATTTTGTGTACCCACATGATTCTATGGCAAAGTGATTGGCCATGCAAGATTACATTACTTTGTTTCAAAATAAATAAAACAAAAACAAGTATTTTTAGTTAGACACATCTACAGAATGGTTCCCCTGTTTTTGCAAAACATTTCTTGGTCATGGTGGAAAGTAGCCAGGAAATGTCTCGGCAACTTATTGGACAACACTACCTGAAAATTGTACACCTACAAATAGCGATAAGAACAAAATAAACTCAACTACATGTACAGATGCTTGCTCCGATTTCTCACTGATTTGACTTGAACATTTTGGTTCAAATATTAAGTAGCTAATTTCAAAGCTTTGAGAAAGGTATACGCTTTCATTTATAGTACTGCATGAAAAAATTGCCAAAGCTAACTGACATTTATTTAAAAACTAAACAAGAATTATTAATAATAATGTATTTATATAGCACATTTTCCATATACATGTACACAGTTGTATTGTTAACAGAAGAGGTGAGTTTTGAGAAATTTTTTGAAGGTATTGACAGATTGTTGGTTCTGAAGGGATATCGGTATCGGCGGGATCCCTACATGATCTCACATCCATCAGCCATATTAGAAAATGTTGTTTGTTCCATGTGCATTGTCGGTGGCATGTTTTTGTATGTTTTCATGTTGAAATCGGCATCATCTGTCAAAGTTAGTTCAAAGAAAACAATTCGAAAAAGTTAGCGACACCTGATTTAGTAACGATCATTATTATGTTGAGCTTAAATGCTTACTTAATTTCTAACACCTGGAAAAAGGATCAATCTGTAAAGCAGCACCTTGCATGTAACATGACATAGTGGTTTATACTGACAAAAGAGTAAGACATTTAGGCGAAAAATCTTCACTATGAGGATCCTATTAGATCTGGTTGAGCAGAGCTGAATTTTGTTGGTTTACCTTAGGGTAAAATACTATGCAGAGGTGAGCAAAACATGGACGTCCTACTTCTCACCTTTTACCACATTGGGTAGAAAAAGTTTGATTTCGGTACCTTTTTAACGGTCAGCTGCGAACATGAACTAATTTTATTTCTCTCCAGACCCCTGCACCCCCCCCCCAAATTATTGTTTATCTAAATTATCATCTTTCACATTGACCAGCGGCAGATTCAACGGAGAGAGGATGTAAAATTAATTGAGCAATAATTCTCAGACACAAGATGACTTGCAATTTGTGAATTACCAACGTCGTCATGCGGCATTCACCACAAATCAAGACACCATTGTTGAGGGATAATGGACAGAGAAGTAACATTCTGTAATTAAAGGTGGCTCTTGTTGTCACAACATGTAATTAAACTGCAAGAATGTTTTGTATTTTACACAGATCAATGGATGTTTTACATCTGGCTGTCTGTGGCAGATATTTAGACTTTCATCATGGAGCAGCCATCTTGCTTTTTTCTTCCATTCAAACCAATGTGACGAAACTGAGGCATAAACCAAAACATCCCCATACAAAAATGTACAGACCCATATTTCTCAGAATGATGTCATCGGATGTTTTGAATGTTGACAAATTTTGCACTAGAAGGGTATGAATACAGTGACATTATTGCACCATTTTAAAGTGAGGTTAGAGACTTGTAATTTTTTCCCCACTCACATGAGGACTTTATCTAGTGGAAAATGAGTACATCAACAAATTGAATTTGACATTTCCCTTCCTCTTTAAAATATACTGCACAGCATTTACCAGGCCTGAAATTGCATGAAGGCAATGGGGCCATGGCCTCTGTTGCCCTAGTCTTGGCCTTGGTGCCCATTCAATAATTCCCCAAACAAAGTGGAAGTGCCCAACTGTTGCAAAAATGAAAAAATGCCTTTCCATCTCAAAGATGAAATTCCAGGCTTGAATTAGTTGAGGTAAAGGTAAAAAAAACCAGTGATAATGTGTGGATATTATTCATTTAATAATAATGGATTGAAAAAAAAAAATTTGACTAGAGCGGGACTTGCACAGTCCCTATGACCTCGTGCCAGAGCTCTACCAACTGTTTTTATTTTTAAAACTATTTTGTATAGAAAAATAGATCCGGGATTAAAAATTTTGTATGCCCTGTGCTGATAGTTATTTATTTTTTTTACGTGGCCTACTTCACTGACAAGTTTCAAGATAAATGTATTTGACAGAGCTGTTAGTGTTATAAGCATTCCAGAGACCGCTGGTCATTAACAATACCAAGTCAATAATGACAACACAAGTCTGTCATCAATTTAGAAGCCTTGTCTGGGTACACTGTTTTAATTAAAAACTGTTGGGTATTTCACTGATTACATTTGGGAAAAGAATTTCCAAAGAATCATTGGAACAGGCTTTACATTCAACCAGCAATTTAATTAAATTTCCCCCATCAGTTTGTCGTGTGGTTTCCTAGGTTGTATCACTGTATTCCTAGGTTGTAAACTTGGGTGTGATCCATGGTTTTGGTAGAATGGCTTCCGACTGGCAACCTTTGATTTAAATATACCACAGATAGCTCAGTTGGTAGAACACCGGCACGTTAATCTGGTGGACACAGGTTTTAAACGCACCCAAAAATTGCATTAAATTTACCGAGTCAGTTGCCCTTGAGGTTTATAACACAACCAGTAGAATTTCATGTACTTAACGAATTGATGGTAATGACTGTGAATTACTATGCATGTTAAAAGAAAGGCTTGCGCATGAATAATTTCCCAATGCTGAACAGAAAGTCAAGCACCTGATGTGTATTGTGTACTGTAATGTTGTTAAAGTACTGTAAATTTACATTCAGTGATAAATTTGAGGAACGGCATTTTATCCTGCAGTCCTCTTCCAAAGGTGACTGGTACACATTCAGTCCACAATATAAATAATGTTGCAATACGAGTGTCATGAATGAGCAGTCTAGTGCACCAGACTGAAGTTCTGGTGCTGTAAGAAGAGTGTGCATTCGGTTCCAGTAAATGGAACTTGTGTCCTTGAGCAAGACACTTACATGTAACTGTAACTGCTTTCGTCCTTTGGATAGGATAGCATAGTGGAAAGTTCCATGTGTTGTGTATAATGCAGATAAAAGAACCCAGTACACTTATTGTTGCTAAGAGGTTTGCCTTGGCATGGTTGGCTGCAGATTGCACCACATCACCTTGTAAACCACTTTACAAGTTGCCACATAAATGGGTCTCATAATTCAAAGCTCTATTCAAGCCTGTCATAACATTAACAAGGGCTTAAAGATGCCCATTGGATGCAATGAAACACAACAAAAATTGCATAATATTTCTAGTATTAATTCCTTTACTAAACACTGCCATTCAACTGCCTCTTTTGCATATAAGTTTATTTCTTAATCTTTTACATGTGGGTAAAACTGTAAAACTGTTGCACAAACCTGAACTTTGTTGGCTACCTTATGATAAGTATTGAATGCATTTTTGCACAAATTGTTGAAGTTTTGCCTAAATTTATATAACTTGCCACTTAACATAGCATAAAGAGGCAAGACATATCTTATCTTTAAAATACATAAATGCACAAATCTTATACAAGGCATGCAAATCTAATTAGTTAAAACAATTGAGTACCAGAAGGTGGTGAGTTCTGATGGATTTGGGACTGTGTCCAGCCAACCCACCTTGAGGGAGGGTGGGCCTAGGGGCGAAGCATTGGCAGGGTTTGCCCTTCACTTTCTCAGTGACTAGCCAGCAGGACCAGTTAGCTTGTCATTTCACAAGTCCGTTAGCTTTTTTCACAAGTCAATATTTCACATGAAATAGAGAAGTTTTTCAACACCGGTTCTATTCAGCTCATCAGCTGGACTACATGGTGAGAATATTGACTGGTCCCCATGTGTTTTAACTGGCATTTGACCAGCGGACCACTGTTAAGGGAGAGTGCTGTTTGGCTTTAATCTTCATATCAGATCAAGAAGTTTGACACAAGTTATTGTATCTATCTATGAATCATAGAGAAATGTCCTTTCTC
>CM021532.1:6799733-6811550 GCA_010994315.2 Pisaster ochraceus
AAGTAATATCGCACAGTCTCAGTGAACAGGAAATCTATCTGTGGAGGTAAACATCAGACATGGACAGCCTCCTTTCCAAAGAATTCAAAGTGCCATAGAATGATGTGGCTTGGGATCGGCGCCATGCTTTTAGCTGATAGGCAAGGGCGCCGAGTAGTCTTTGATCATAGTGGTATTTGTCGCTCACAGCGCCACTACACTGGATGGTATAGCCTATAGCAGCAGGCAGCAGGGAGTAAAACAGCGTGCTGCAGTGACACGAAAGACTAAATACATTTATGTAATGCTGCCATTTCAGCGTTTTTAATCAAAACGCGTGTGCACATGTACATCAGTCAGCATCATAGCACTGATGATGTCAATCAAGCAAGCTTTGGTGTTAATCAAGCAAGATGTAAATCGTGCAAGCAAGCTCTGAGGATTTTCAGAAAATTATGCCAAAACGAGCTTGAACAGTTTCCTGTTAATAAGCTCTCCACAAATGTGAAACAGTAACAGTATGTGACAACTGGTGGAAATTTCTTGGCATACAAACAAGAGTTTCTATTAGAAAAAGGATTGCACTTTCCAAAGGGTTCTTTGGAGGGACAAGAAGCGAAAGAAGTCCGACATATTGGCACTATGAATGGGGTTAACATTTAGGCCTGCTTGTTAATCTTACAGCTCTTTTCTTCAATCAGCACTTACGTCGTTACTATTACTTTCAGGAGAGAGGATTCAGAAAAAAAGTTACTATGTTTACTTTAGACGATGACCTATGGACAGATCGGTGCCTGAGTGTTGTGACGGAGGATGGCGTGAACACAGTCCTACTTGTGTAACCTTTGCCAGACTAGTTTGAGGCTAAAAAGAGTGAACAACCCAGATGAATACCTTTTAAACAAGTGCCAGTGGTTTCAGGGAAGTGCCTTTTGATAGAAATACGAAAATTAAAAAGCATAGAGTTACCGTAAAATCATGATATGGTCTTGGGTCTTCGTGAAATTTTGAGCTGCGTCATCCAGTCCTTACATACAAGATGGTGGCTGCAAAATCGGTCATCCCCAAAGAAAGTCTGTGTGTAAAGCCCGCCCAACGGCACAGAAAGCCAATTTAAAAATCTTTGTACTCAAACAACTGTGGCGCGCAGACACCTGGTTTCCAAAATACAAAACTCTTTTCATGTGAAAGGAACACAGCTGGCTAGCAGTTGAGGACTTACGTTACACTAACAGCTGGGGCATGTGACGGTATGGTAACGTTATCGCAAACCGTTATCTCAACAATTCAGACGACAGGGTTTCAGCAGCCAAACACCATGTGCTCGAGCTTGAAGTTGCGCTTACAAGAAAATACTATGGAACGCCAAAGAGGCTAATAATTCTATCAACACATCGATCGGTCTTTTGCATTCGATCGGTCTTTTGCATGAAAAGAGCGATTGAAAAGGATCGATGATAAAGAATTTGATTGTCTTATTACTTTTTATATTGCCCCAAATTAGTCTTCCACGCCCATTCTTGACAGTGTTGACACTTCGAACTGTAAAATTTGCTTCAAAAATTTACCAGAGTCACAATGAACAGCTCAATGTCTCGCTTGTTTTATTTTGAAATATCGCAGAAAACAAGTTCAAACAGTGTATTACATGTAGTCTGTTTTGGATTGACTTTTAGAAAGCCCTTATAATAAAATGTCCAATTAGTAATTGTCTTTACATAGAAAGTTGACAATAAATGCTAAGATTATTGTTGAATGGATGTCAGCTCAGTTAATTTTAAACCAGTGAAACCTCTAAAGTTCATTTTCAAGGTTGTCTTACAGTTATTCTATATTTTGAATGATGTAATATTTCACTAATCGTCTCCGCTGCCGGGATCTGCCTTCAGCTAGCTAGCGACAGTGCGATGTTCGACTGTACCATTTATTAGGGATTTAAGTCAATTGTACTTCACATTTTTAATGAGACACGGACATTTTTTTAAAGCCTTGGAACCAGTAATTTTAATTTTCTGACCTTTGCTGAAATACTATTCTATGTTCTTTTGGTAGCAAAATATCATTTAACTTTCCATAGTAGGGGCCTATCCGCTTGGTATCGAAATATTGATCGACATGGTCCGGAGGTGAAGATCAGTCAGCCGCAGCGTGAGTCGACCATGCCACCTGTGCGTGTACATTGTGCAAAGAAGTTTTAGTATGAACTTCAGAAACTATTGAAACAGTGAAGACATAGCATCGTATAATCATGGAGCCTCACTCTGTTCAGAAAATCACATATTTTTCTCGTACTTAATATAAAAAAAAGAGGGTAAATATCCGTTGTATTTCTTTCAGAGTAGCATGTATTAGTTAGTACACACACACTTATCGGTATAAGGGGTCCTGCTATTGTTCTTCAAGTAGTCCCTTTTTTAAAGAAATCCTCTGTGGGGTACCACTATAAAAAAAAAAAACCTTGTGTGGTAGCATTGTTAAAAAATACCATGTAAGTTGGCGTGTGTAAGGGCACCTTTACAGGGCTGGGGAGTGGGGCTATGCCTCTAGGCCTACCCTCACCTTGTCGTACAATAATGCTATTGTTGCTCGATCGTGCTGTCACTGAAGACAAGCTCAACTTGATCCTGAGAAAGATTATGCCTATCTTGTTAGATTTAATAACAACTAGTACTCCTAGTTCTTTGCAGTAGCCTAAATACTCAACTAGGGACCTAAGGTTAGGCGAGACCTAAGTAATCCTGCGGCCTAAATTTATGATTGAAAGAATTGAATGTGTATAAAACATTTATGAATTGATTTAGTTGCTAAATCAGTTCATGGATATTTTATTACCTTTTTATTGCCAATACACAACATTGGTTTCAACGAGAAAATTTAATTTGACAATTTGGTAAGGTCAATAAAGAATTTCCAAGTTTGGTCCACAAAGCTCGGAAACTATTCAGCCTTTTCACAATCAGGTGTGTTTACATTGAATTACTTGGGTCTTTAAACTTAATGGATGAGCAGTTAAACTGCCAAGGGCAGTCAGCAGCCCTACTAGTTGCTGCATGATCCAATTATGTTCACTGTTTTGAAGTGGACGTCACAGTTATTGTGTTAATAAAAGACAACAGACTCCCAAAATTTTCGGGAAATCAACAGCAAGACTAAAAATAAAAGGCTAAAACAAATACAACACGATTTAGTGACAAATTGACTGTTTTAATTCCAGCTGACACCATGATGTCGTCAACAACATATTTACAGAAAATACCTAACTTGATGTCAAAGAAAAAAACCAACAAAAAACAACAAGAGAACACTAGTATGAACATAAAGCACTTACAAAATGAAAAAAATAAAATAAAAAATTGAAACAAAAGTACTTGTGTCTTTACTTGTGATGAGATAAGATCAATAAACAAATTATAACAAAACTTAGTAAAATTAATAGTTATTTACCTACAAAGCTGCAAGAACATTTTGGGGACATTTATACCGAAGAAATCTGGTCAAAATTTAAAGTGAATCAAAGAGTGTGAAAATATCTCTGAAAATAATAAGCAGACTCAACATTTATCAACACTTACTTCAACGTACACTAGATCTTACTTGTTGGCTGTTGAACACATTAAACTAATTTGATATCAGTCAACATGTGGTCTTAAACGTTACATATCTGTATATCTAACAGTGATGTACACAACTGAAAATTAAATGCCCTCGATATTCATTTTCACTTTTGATTTAAATAATGACCAATGCTGGTAAACTAAATTCAATTCCATGTGTAATGTTAAAAAGGCCTTTTTCAACCCTCTGAATTAAATTTTAAACCAACTTTAAAATCAACTGAATAAATCTTCACAAAGTTAATGTCTTACACCACAAAAAAAACGTCACACAAGGTCTCACAAAATCAGCTATTTATAGTTCTTGTTTGTGGCCAATGTCTTAAAACATGATTTTAAAAAACCCCAAAATATCGTACAATTTTGTGCAATGATACAGGTACAGTTTTTTGGGGTTATCTACTGTAACTTCATCTGAACAACAAATGTTCATGATTCTTAGGGCTTGAAGTCTAAAATAATCCCCACTGGACCGAATAGCCTTGTAGCTCAGACATTACACTGGACTGGAGATAAAGTTGACAAGATCAAATATATAGCTTTGTCCAGAGGTGAGTCATTGCTGACCCAAAACTCCGAAACTAAGATCCAAATTTTAGGAGGTAAGTTGAAATGATGGTATTTCCACCTTTTGGTAAATGCCTAGGGTTTAGATTTCATGGAGCACTTAGGAACAGTGTCCTCAGCACTAGAGAAGTAGATCAAAGAGCACTATTGCTGTATATATTGTGTAGACAAAATAATGGCTGATTTTCTTCAAAGGGCCGACCTGAAAAGTCTGCGTTCAGATAAAAGTCTGAAATTTCTCATCCCTGACTGTTTGTTGTTCAGTAAATCTGAATCTTTAAGAACGTTGGAATTTAGAAGCATTATTATTAAGTTAGTAAAAGTATGTGCTTGGAAAAACATCAGGACCTGTTCGTAACGGTTACTGGCTCCAATTGTGAACATTACTGGACTCAGGCCTGTGATCCAGTTGGTATTTCAAGCCCTGCTTCTTGTTGTTGTATTCCTTGCCATCATTTCAAATAAGTCTGAATGGCTCCTATGTACATTGTTGTTTTTAAACAATTTTTGGTAGGTTTTTAATGTTTAACTATTTTTCTTTTATTAATAACAATCTCCTTGCCAGTATCACCAACACATTTATATCCTTTAACCATCTACTTTTAGTGACAGCGTATTCTTGTATCTTGTCCCCAAACAAAAGCTTAATTCCATAAAAAAAAAAAAACCCATCTTTATATCATATTTTCTCGAGGACTCAGAAAGTACATTTAATATAGCCCAACAAGTCTGTTCTCACTGGCTTCGAATGAACGTACTAAGGCCCCCCCCCCCCTTAAAAAAGGGGGGGATCATTAAACAGATAGTGGCTGCTAGACTGCTTGGTAACTGTTATTCAGATTAGAAACACCTTCACCTGTTCCCAAAAGAAGATACAAACGTGACAACTTCTCCGTTTGCTTTCAATTCCTGGCAATCAGTCATCTCTTATTCGCACTCAATTAACAGCACGACGGAAATCATCTTAGCACTTACATTTTAAAAACCTGAACCCCCCTTACCCCTCCCACCCTGTCCCATAAAAAAAATCCCCCCCCATCAAAGTTCTCACTCCTCTTTACTTGTACATATCTTCCCTGTCACTTCCCATCAAGTCACTGCTCTCCTCCAAGGCGCTGAAGTTGAGGAAATGAGAGGGTCGATGGACCTCATGGTAGAACTCTTTGGGGTTAGCTAGCTGTAGGTCATAACGCATCCCTGGATCGTGACGTACACCTATGGAGAGAAAAAAAAGCATAAACCAAAGATGAAATGAGACACAATCTTGATGAATTGAACAAGATTCTTTCATAAAGGTACAAATGGTGATGATTGCAATGATAATAATAACAATATGGATTTATAATGCACACTTCTCCAGAAAACCGATCAAGGCGCCTACACAAAAAAAAAACATTATACAAAATGAAAAAGATGGATTCTATAAAGTTAAATTAAACCTAATATAAGTCTATGTAAAAAAGTGTGACTTCAGTTCCCTCTCGAATAAGCAAAATATAAACTTAAAAAACTAAATAAATGAATCAAAGGCAGGTTTTTTGAAATCTCACAAAATTATAAAATTAAATAATTTCAGCAAGGTTTTTTTTATCAGAATTTTAGTATTCACTTTCATATTAGTTGTAAATATATAATAATACGTTCTACATCAGTATGTCATGCTGTGCTGTCAGGGAAATTGTGTGAATCATTGAGGAAGACACTCAACTGGCATAATTAAGTACAAAAACCTTGTGCTGCCAGCGTCCCAGCAATGGCGGCACAGACCACAGCACTTGCGCGTACGTGCTAATAAAGATTGGTCTATACTCAAAGGCAACATATTTTGTACTAGGCTTTGTGTATGCAGCCACCCTGGGTATTTGTGTATGCCAGCCAAGCAGTTTAACCACGTCATTACAGTGTCACCCAACAGTGTAAAAATAGACCAGTTGCATATGCCATCGCAGCACCTTTATTAAACCCAAAAGTAGGTGCATTACTTGTCTAATAGGTGTACTTGGTGCCTTTTCAATCTTTGCAATCGTTTATGGCAACAGGGAGGCGGGTAAGATACGATATTTTAGAGTATTTTAGTTGTGTTGTATCTGAGCATCTGATTGGGACCCATCACTAGTGCAATAAATTGAACAGAAAGTTAATGCAGCTTTAGTTAATCAAGTAAAAAATCATTTTTTTGGTGTGAATCTTTCATTTTGTGATTACAGGTATTTGTAGACTCTTGTATCAGGTTGATTCCAGGATGGCAAGTCACTGAGACAGACACAGCCATCCAACGATGCAAAGCACTGATCAATCACTGTAGCATTGATTATACGAACAGACAAGTCATGTACAAAACACCTGCCTGCAGATACCATACAATGCATAATAAATTGATAACACATTCCTTCACTTGCGTTAACAAACATTTTCCGAATTCTCCATTACTAAATTCAGATTTTGCAGCAATGACAAGGGGGAACAGTAGGTGCATGTTAAAATGGTTTGATTGGGTAAAATCTGAGACGACTCACCCATGAAGTTGTAGTTCCAGGAGCCCTGAGCCGGCACCATGAAGAATCCCAGGAAGCGATCAGAGAGCAACATCTGCACCCTCTCGTAGTGGGATGGGAGGTACCCCTTGGGGTTGTTACCCTTGTCAGTGTTGGATCGACCCCACTCGTACCCACTGGGTGTCAGCTTGTAGGCGGTTAGGGAACAGGATCCCGGGGTGAAACTGGGTGGAAAGAGGAAAATAGAGATCTGGATTACTTAACATTCATAAATTTACATTTTCTGGATGATCATGTAATGATAGAAGTTCCCCTGGTACCATGTCGCCATCCCAATAATCTTGGTTCTGCCATTTTGAGAGTCAGTGTCCATGTGCACTCATTTTAGGCAATGTGGTATTTACGCAATTACCATAATTTTTACGTGCAATTTGACTCCGACAATGGATGTATCGTTAGTTGTATCGTTACAGGCTATACAGAAGTTACAGGTTGTTTGGCTTCTGACTGGCACGCCCGATCCCAAAAAATTGACAAAATAGGGACTCCGACAACATTAGGGCCAGATAGCTCATTTGGTGGAGTGCTGGCATGTTGATCCGGAGGCCACAAGTTCAAATCCTGCTCTAGTCAATTTTTCTTTTTAAAAATAATAGTTCTTTTTCTGGTAACTCATTTCTGCTTAGCATCAGTTTTCTGTGCTCAGCAAAGTAAGTGTCTGTCACTGATCTACGTTTTTACCTGCAAGTGATGACGATGGTCTTCTCACCATCCCATGAGGGATTGTCAGCCATGACCTTAGCATGGGTCGTCACGTCTTGAGGAGACAGCTGCGGCTGCTCATTGGGCTGTGTGTGAACCCAACCAAGGGGCTCCATCTCCTAAAATAAGAACATATTGAGCAGCAATTAAGATGAGGTTGGTGGGGAGAATACTTTTGAACGAGCAAAGGAATTTCGTCACTGCGCTTTTGAAGACAAAAGACTCCTGCAAGAAATGCTGAAACTGACGAAATAGTGAATGTTATTTGGTTCGTTGGTAGGAACAGAGTCAATGGTTTGGTATTGAATATGATCAGAACTTGGTATTATCGGGACCTATTTATGTGCTGCAAATAGGATTGTGTATCTAAGCATATTTTCCTAAATGGTTAAACGGAACATGTGTCTTCCGTCTAACCGCTTAAGAGTTTCTACCGATTCCAATCCGAATTATCAGACGATCTGTTAAAGCAGCTAATGTCAACACACTTTCCAGTATCAACCACGATTAAAAATAGGGGATAACAAGGGGATAACAAAAATGTAATACATTTTGTAAGAAATTAAGTTAAGGCAGTTATCCACCAACAAAAAGGATGTCAATCATTCTCCCTTGACAGCATCTGTGGCTAAACATTTACAAGAAAAGTAAGGTCCCAAATTTGTTTATCTTTTTTACCTGTGGGCTTTGTTTTTCTCTCATTTTTGCCTTTTTTTCTTTTTCTTGTTTACATTGTTTTATGGTTAACCGGATAATTGTCCCAGCCCTAGCTACAAAATAAATTTCTAGGATTTTTATTTACATCTTGTGTGATAATATCACTAAAGTATGTGTTGACCAACCTCTGGTTTCTCCAAACATTACTTTTACATGTGAAGAAAACAAAATCGTGCACTTCAACATTAAAATAGGAAAGAGAATTGCATAGTCTACTGTGATTTAAAAAACACAACACACATTCGCTCAAAATGTTTACAAAACAAGTTGAACACAATCTACGAGTTGGCTTTCAGTGGGCTAATGACGTTACCTTGAGGAACTCATGATCAGGAAGCTGATTGGGCAGATGGACAGTCTGGTGAGTACCCCACTGAGGGACCATAACAATGCATCGGATCTCTTTGACTTGCGGGTTGTCAGGGGGACTGACGCCGTACAGGTAGCCAGAGATCTAAGAGGGAAACAGGGATAGAGAGAAGAAAGAAAATAAATCCTCATGAATGAATGCTGACAAGTTTGGGAAAAATTATTGTCAATGCTTTCAAATCCAGCTAATAATTACTATACCATTCCAAAATTTGATTTTCAAAATTTAAATTACTAGATAACAATGCACCTTTTTAACCCTTCCACTTACAGTCTCAAATCTTTCATGATCCAATTACCAAAGTGAAAGACTCAGAAGGACTGGGGCTGGTAGGCCCATATAACCATTGCTTATCATAAGGCCTGGGGCTCTAATCTTATCCAAACATTATTATTTGTTTTTTTCCCCTTGCACAGATGTGAATTAAGCTCTGCATACTGGATATGTCCCCGAGTTCTGTGAAAAAAGTCCACAGGCATGTTACTCTGGATGGGATTCAAACCCACGACCTTTGCCGTGCTAGAGCAGATGTCTTACCACCGGACCACCGAGCTAGCCCAATGTATAGATGCAGCTCAAATCCTAGGTTTTAGCAGCTGTACCACAATGGTTTATTATCTATTTAGTCCAAACAACTCGGTGTGGAGTGACATAGGAGGAAAAAGATATTGGCAAATTAGACAAAATGCTGACCAAACTGCCTCATCTGTACAGGTGAAGAGACCTTAGCGCCAACAAACCACTGGTACTACAAATGACCACAGCAGCCTTAAGCGCACAGCTCCATCTTAGAAATGCCATGAAATTTGGATTTCAAGGTTTGTTTACAGTTAAACGTCCTAGGATCATCTCACCTGGGCCCTGAGGTCGGAGATGGTGATGAACTTCTTGAGGACGTTCTTGGGGAGAATGTAAGTGTACCCTGTCTCCTTGATGTCATCTGATGATACGTAGATGTGGTTGGTCCTAAGGTGGAGGTTGGTGGCCGAGATGGCACGCACCCGCCACTCTGTCTTTGAGGAGAACGTGGCTGTCTCGTAGTTACTGGTGGTGGACGTGATGATCTCATCACCTGTGGGCAGGATAAGGAGCTTGAGTAGTGTTTCTCAAAGTAGCTAAAAAATTTACACGCTTGTTGTAAGATCTCTGATTGTTCATTCAATTGTAATGCTTTTTGAAAGATATATTCCAATGATCAACACCTTCCATATGATCCACTGAAAAAATGTGGTTTTCGTGCAGGCCCTTATAATCCTAGCAGTTGATATCATAAGGGTTTTGTGATGAAGGGAACTCTTTCATAGAAAAATCTGAATCTTGGCGACAATATTTTTAGGGAGAAATGTTGAATCAAGCAAGCAGTAACTCACAGTGACTCAAGGTTGAACACGGATAACTCAAGATATTCCTTTTAAAAAACTTTGAGGCTAACCTCACGTTACTTCCTGTTAAATTTTGCATTCCTCCCTTATGGGACACCAAGCCCAATTTCAAAGACCCGCTTGGCAGAAAAATGTAAGCAAGCAAGAACTAGCAGGGAACCAATCTCAAACAATATACATCACATGGTATTTTGGCTGGTAACCTATTTCTATTAAGCAAGATATTTATCTGGTTATCAAATTTGTGAGCTGTTCAATGAAATCGGCCACAGAGGTAAGATAACAATTTCCTGAATTTGGATTGTGTGTGACGCGGATGCCTGGAACCCTCACCATGTTTGTTGACCGTCTTGGTGGTCGTAGCCGTCAGCTGCGACTGCTCCTTGGTCTGTTTCTCAATCTCAGCGATCTGTTGGCGTTGCTGAGACGGAGCGGAGATCTCCATCCCCAGAATGATGTCTCTGATTTCGGACTGAGTAAGGGATGCTACGTTCACACTGAAGAATAAAGAGTGAGGGAAGAAATATAACACGGCGGGAAGACAGGGCAGTCTGAAAATTATTGTTTACCTCTCTGTTTTGTCTGAGTTGTTTTAAACCAAATTAACACATAAACCTCCTGTTTCTATTGATTTGTTTTTCAGATACATTTCTGACAACCAATTCAGATAATATAACCTCATATTTTCCGTAACATTTTCCAGTGAGTTGACCAACCATTTGAAATCATTCAACTGCACAGGTTGTGTGTGGTGGCATAACTGCACAGAACTATCTGTTCCATGTGTAGATACAACCACCCCAATATATCAAATTGCAGGCTGGCGTAGTTTATTTATCATTCAAAACCACAGTGGATGATATTGAATGGTCATGACAGTGGGAGGGTTGAATGTGTACTGTAAAGATGCACTCACCACATGGTATCATAGTGCAGGCTGTTACAGTGCAACTACCCTTCAGTGGATGATACTAAATGGTCAGACAGTGGGAGGGTTAAAAGCAAATTCTGACACACAAAAAAGAAGAAAAAAAAAAGAAAAAAGGAAAGCCGTACTTGTTTTTCTTTCCATAGTCACCAAGAATGAGATCTTTCATGGTCACTTCAACCTTGATCCATTCTTCATCGGTCAGCGTTGGCCAGATATGATGAGGCTCAGTGATCGTCGTCTTGTCTGGCTTTAGGATCACCTTAGTGCGGTCGTTGTTGACGTGCAGCGCCCTCAAGATGAGAATCAGACGAGAGAATGCCTAATACAAAGAAGACAAAGGCAGATTACAACTAGGGTGTTTATTCTAGCTACTAAATTATCTCGGCTAAAATATTTTTCTGAGGTTAAAACAAATGGATGACAGAACCATGGACAAGTGTATTTGAACCAGGAGAATTCTGTTGTTCAATTTATTTATCGACACTTCTGTTTTCTGGACAACCAAAGCAGTGGCTTCTGCTGTCTTAAGATTGTGTCTTGATGCGCCGTAAAAATGATAACATTGACACTTGGGTAAACTTGAACAATTGCTTTAAATAGAGACAACGTATGCTATGATGTCTCATGTTTGCAATAGTGTACACACCTCAAGGAAAGAAAACACAATATCTTACATTTCATAGCGATTGCACCGTACCATTTTTATCAGCTTTTGATATGGAAAAATGGAGCACGTCTCAAAACTCATTCAATTTTTTCTTCTTTCAATTCTTGCTTTCATGTTGTACAAAATATACAATATCCCATTTGACCAGTGCAGTATCTTGCCAGCCAGGATATGCTCTGCTAGCATATGGACTAGGTCACTTGTATTTAAGGTGACATGGTCCGATGTGATAACAATTTATAAAGGGACCTTGCCCCTTTAACGTTAAAATTCATATTTAACAAAGAATGAAAATAAAAAACCTAAGTATTTAAAGTTTGATTTAGTTCTTGT
>CM021532.1:6824931-6842917 GCA_010994315.2 Pisaster ochraceus
TTGGTAAAGCGCCTGCAGGTTAATCCAGAGGCTACAGGTTTAAGTCCAGCTCTGGTCAATTTTTCTTTGTTCCACCCGAAAAAGATCATCAGCAAAGAACAAAATTGAAGAATTAAATGTACTAAAAAACTTCTAGATTTCAATGGTTCCTATTCAACAGTTTCCGTATGACTGTAAACATTACCGGGTTTGAGGTGAGATTCGAACCGGGGGTCCACAGAGTTGAAAGGCAGGGAAAGAAACCACTGAGCCAACCTGTCTTTTCTTTTGGTCTAAATTGCTGATGTGTGTCTAGCTAACTAAACTTTGACCGACTGCCAAACAAACTTTGTTGCTGACAAAATTATCAAAAGTGTTGAGATAAATTTCTGCACTTCCGGTCATATTGGTGACCCCTGGAATTTGTCCACGACCCATAGTTTGCGATACACTACATTAAGAGACAAAACTTGACGAACTGGTCTATTAGAATTCAGATTCTTTCACTAGGGAATTGTTGGGTTTTTATATATATATATAAAAAAAAGGATTATCAATTTTGAATTGATGTGAGATGATGTTGTGACTTACCTGAAGAATATATGGACTCTGTCAATGTATCTGGAATACAGTCTGATTGGATGGCTTGTTTCCGTGGCAACATCCTATAGAAAAAACAAACACCAATTACTTGTTTAGTTAGAACAAAGCCAACTAAAAAGCTCTTCTCATTGAAAGGTGTTTTTCTTCTTGATTATTGATTTGAAAAACTATTCAGACAGTGGCAATTAACATCTTTGAAAATAAAGCATGCTTCGGTCTGAACTACATCAAACATTTTAAAACAAACTGTGGCTGAGATGACAAAAGCCAATTTTGAAAATACTGTACGAAACAAAAAGAAGAACCAACCTTTGTTTTTGTTTCTTTACAAACTGTTTTAAATTTGGAATGATTTTTAAGATAGGGAAAACTTTCATTTGTTGCTTCAAAATTTTGAAAATTTTGCTGTTGTAAATTAACTTAAATTTTTTTTAAAAGACTGTCATTTGATTCTTTGAAATGTTGATGTTTGTTGCTACTGTTTTTGTCTTTTGGATGTCTTTCAAAACTTGTTTTATGTTTTTGGGGTTTTTGTTTTTGTTTTGTTTTTTAGGGGGGAAGGGGTTCTTTTGAAAACATTTCATATTGATCTCACCTGGAATTGCAAGAAGTCATTGGGCATCTGTGGCGCACCGACCATCTCGCTGGCTCTATGCAGACCCAATCCTAGGAGGTCAAGGACCAGACCGTAGTACTGTACAATGAAGGAGGCAAACTGCAGGCCTCTGATGATGCCGTAGGAGTTAGTGTGATTCATGTCCTACACAGTGGAAAAAGAATCAACAAAAACCTTCAAAACAGAGAAAACAATAAGGCAGTGTCCGATCCAAGTGACTGAGGCTGTGGCCAGGACCAATGGCTGCAATGACAGCAGTCATGAAGAGGCATTTTCCGCAATACGGCCATAGTCACTGCCCAGGTGGTCAATTCGGACACGGCCGACGTCTTCACAATAAAATTATTTTTATTTGACCCTTAGAATGATGTGTGATATTCAGTGCTTTCAGAGTACTACGGAATTTTTTTTACATGTGTATTACTCGGGTTGAATCCCAACCTACACGACCCTCACATTCTGGGGCAGAAGTCTGTAAATGAGAAGTGACCCGAGGTCAGCTGAAATCCTGAACATTTAGATTTTGTTTTCAACCAATGAACTGCCCCAAGGGTATTATGACAAATCAACAAATAATTCAGTCAATCTAGTTCCAAGGAAATAACGACCCTCAAATCTTTCTCATCCCTCAGTGGTTTTTTTCTCTTCCTTTCACCTCTGTCGACCCCAATTCAAAATCTGACCTCAGACCGGAGCCTCGCTTGTGGATTGGGTTTTCAATCCCTACCTGACTGTGTGGGTTTTTCCACTTGGGGTTTTCCTCCCACTTCTAAAGCTAAACGTTTCTTCTTTCCCGTTCATCCTGCTAGTGGTGCTAAAAAAAAATGCCAAAGGTTTTTCAACAATTTTGACTTTCAACTATTTACCTTGTAGTTGATGACGACGTTGTTCTTAGCCGTCATGTAATCAGCGATGTTGTGATCAACGATAAGACGCAAGAGCCGATTGAGCAGTGTCAGATCAATCTTCTCGTACATCTTCTCAAAGCGAGATTCCATCATGACGTTACATTCTCCTTCTGATGTGTCCCATACATCCTGCAGGTTGTTGATGCCTAGAGAGAAAAAGTTTCACAATGTTTTAATCTCGTTAACTTCAGAAAACACAACTGAATTTGCCTAACGAAAATAATAAACAATGTCGCAGTCTAATATCCTCGCACAAATACAAGCAGTTTGAAGCAAACACAAATGATAAAATGCCAGTATCCTCCACAGATGGGCGCTAATGGCGCTGATAATCACTCATTATTTTTACAACTCAAACCCAAACTCTTCTGGTCTGAACACCCGCATTCTAGAGCAGATGTCTTTCTACTAGATCATTGAGTTTGATTTAAATCTTGTATCAGGTTGATTCCAGGATGGCAAGTCACTGAGACAGACGCAGCCATCCAACGATGCAAAGCACTGATCAATTACTGTAGCATTGATTATACGAACAGACAAGTCATGTACAAAACACCTGCCTGCAGATACCATACAATGCATAATAAACCCTTTAAAAAAACCTAAGCATTTAGTACAATTTTCTTCTCCACTTAATGGATGTTCAGTTTAGGCACGTTAATCCGGAGGGCGTTGGTTCAAATCCCGCTCTAGTCAATTTTTCCTTGTTCAACCCCAAATTGTTTAATATAAGATGCGAGTTTCTGGAAATGTAGTTACATGGATTGGCATGATTGGGAGCAAGGTAACATGGCTGATTCTTACTAACACTATCCAAGTCCTAAGATTGGATTTTGAGTTTGTTGGCTAAAATATTGCACAAAATAATTGTGTTCATGCCAGGATGTTTTACACGCTCTAATTTCTAAACATGCAGTTCATGAGAAATGTAGGCATCCTACAGTCATTGACTGTTAATCAGTTAACTGGTTAAACGTCACAACCCTATTTGAGACGCTTCCTAACTCCGACTGATAATCTGGATGACCAACCTTGACACCATTTGTAGACTAGCAGAGGAGGCGGCTCCGTATCGGCTGGCTTGATCCATGGAGGGAACAGCCTCCTTTTGTCTGCCTCGTACCACAGATACTGATCCAGGTAAGCATCGGTGATCTTCTCTAGAGGTTCCACATCGTACACCGGTATGAGGTGACTGTAGAGATCCATAAACTCAATGCCCACCTGTTTGGAATCAAGGGTACAAATTCTTTATTAAATTTAGTCGGTTAAGAAAAACCATGGCAACAAAATTTGAGGAGAAATTTTCTTAGCTCACAAGGCCACTGCTTCTAAGAAGAATTGGGTTACCAATCAAAATGCCTTGTGATATCTAAAGTTTTTGACTGGTTTCCTGTTCATTTTTTGCTCAGTGTAAGTATCTGTTTAACAGTACTTTCTACATGGCAGTTTTATGAAATTGGGCTCAAGTATTTAGGCCTAATTCTAACAATCAATGTATCAGGTCTACCCAATGACACATTTTCTTGGAAACAGGAATACCACTGCTATCCAAAGAAAAGGTGTGGTCTTCATAAAAAAATGTCTCCTCTTGGTCTACAAATGAAACCTTACCTTCCAGGATGGAAGACATTTTAGACAAAAATACAGACAGAGAAATTGCCATATCCAACCGAAACTGTCCCCTTTTTAAAAAACTCTCTTGAGCAACTGGTACTTAAGTACCTTATTTATTGGCCTTTGTAACACTTACAAGCAAGTGGACATTTCATCTAGTTAAAGCATGTACCACTCATTTCAGAAATAGAAGAGTCCCACCATCGGAGAATAGCGAAGGCCTGATATGGCCAGTTTGCCCACAGACTCTCTACATGACCACAAGAGATTTGGACATAACATGAGCTATATGTCTTCCTTTGAGGGCATAGGTCCACATCTTCCAAAAAGTGAGAGACCAAACTAAGGACACTCTGCTAGAGAACCTTTTTGTGAGTGGATGAGAGTTGATGAGGGAACAGGGGAGGTGAGGGGGCGAGCTTACCTCTTTGAAGGCTCTCTGTGTGAGTAGATGACGCTTGATACGACTGAGTGCCTCGTGGGGGTTATCATACGCCTGTTCAATCAAACCTAACTCCTCCCTCTGGGACTGGTTCAACCGACTCTTTACACTGTCAAGAACAAAAACACAACTCGTAAGTTCTCAGTTCAAAATGGATACATGCAGAAAACACAGTTCAATTTGAATGCCTTGTGATGGTTTTTATACGTACGACTGTTCAATCAAACCTAACTACTCCCTCTGGGACTGGTTTAACAAACTCTCTACACTGCTAGGAATAAAAACACAACTCGTAAGGGGTTCATTCAGAGCAATCAATGTTCAAATTTGGTTTGACCCACCCGCCCATCCGAAATTTTGATTTATAAAAATTGACAGACTATTTAATAAACCCTATACAGGGAAGAACAAAGTGATGCCTCAAATGAAGTAGATATTTCAGATCAATGCTCTCCGAGCTCAGGGGTTTTCAATGGCTTTTTCTGGCCTCCAGCATGTTACTTTGAAGTTGAAACTGTTGCCATCTCTACACAGCTGGACAATAGCAGACGCAACAAACTCCCCTAAAAACGAATTCATAAAACGATTTTGGATTGAACAGAGTGTGTTTTCTTTTCCTGACCTGTATGCTTCCTTGAGTCTCTCCAGAGCCAGGATGAGCAGCTTGGTGTCGTGCTTGTATGACAGAGGCGGGAATGGGATCGGGGAGAAACGACGACTCTCCAGCCAATGGACAGTGGTAGTGTAGATGGCGACGGCCTCTTCTGCCGTGATGTATGGACCATCCTGGTGGAATGAAATACGAGTTATTGATTTGAGTGTGTAAGTTCTTCAAGTAATGTCAAGGACGTCAGTGTTTTCGTTGAGACTGAAGACCTGTGTCTGGCAACTGACTTAGTAGTTAAATGACAGAACTTGAGCAAACATGCCACATTAGAAATACAAAAAAATGAGCAAATGGACAAGCCCACTAAAGCTTTGTACAATGTTTTTCAGTGGCAGTTTATTTTTTAGAAAAAGAATAAATCAGCTGATTTAAGCAGAAATGTTGTGGTACTTTGGCTGATAACCTTATTCTGTTAAGCATGATTTTGTTGGGCTTAGCTTATTTTTGTGCTTAAGCTTAAGCTTGGTGTTGCCTGGGGTGGGAGGGTGTGTAACATTACAACACTCCTACTTTCTTAATATTTAGAAGTTGACTGACAACACCAAACCATCCAACTAACTGGTTTGTGAATTCATAAACAAATGTGTACAGAACTGATATTTACTGCCCAAACTGTGTAGATGCATTTGATAGTTTTCCCTCAAGCTTGTCTTGGTAACATGATCAAAAACTAGGCCTCAGCGTGTTAAAACATCTAGTTTAAACCTTTTCACCACACTTTGACCCCCTTATTCAAAACCATGTAGATGATATAGAATTGGTGAAACAGACAGCAGAGTAAGTTACGTTACCTTTAGGTAGTTGTGCTGCCTCTCTTGTTCTGCCTTGAGGTACAGACGAGTCAGCCGCCCTAGATTCTTCTTGCACACTGTCTTGTCGACGGTGGCGCCGCGTCGGATACGCTCTCTGTTGTAGTGGGCAGTGTTGGTCCACCAATCGGCTTTGGACTTGACGTAGCGGAGGATCATGTTCTCAATGGGCGTGGGCAGACCAGGTACCTGTGAGGTCAGTTTGGACGAGTCATTTTTTGCTTGGGAAACTTGGGTGATCAACTTAAACAAGTTAGAAGGTAAATCTGACATATGTTTAACGCAATGATTCAATTTTACATGCATTGTTTTAACAGCGTGTTGTCAATGAAAAATGTAATAATGGACAAATTCCATTTCAATGGAGAGCTTTTACTTTTTAGCTTTTAAATTTTTTTTTTTACAATACATAATTTTTCAAAAGGCTGCATGAGCCAACTCTTTCTTTCCAAACTCACTAACTACAATAAAGCATGGCTCGAATTGGGGTGGAAAATCCACAAAACTGCAGGGCTTGTAGCTTAGGATTTTTACTGGACCAGAAAATGTTAACAAGACCAGAATCAAAATGAGAAAAGACCATAATCAAAATAAGTAAACTCTGATACTCAGCAGAATGCTTATTGGGCCCTGATCATTCAAATGTCAAAGTTTCAATAGCTGTGTTTCCATCTTAGTTCTTTAATGTTCTCTTACCTTCCATGGGATGTTGGCCTTCCAGCAGCGCCATGCTTCACTAAGATGCTGTAGGATGGTACGAGCCTTGTTCTGCTTGATTCCCTCTGGCATCATGTCTAGGATGTCATGCATTACCTTGACAAGAAGAATAAGCCATTCAGTATCTCAACAATCCACTGCTCTTCCACTGAACAAATTGTTTATTAATGGCACCCGCAACAAGGATGTTGAAAAAAAAAAAAAGAGAGACCGCTATCATTCGGGCTAGCTAACTCTGTTGGTAGAGTACTGGCACATCAATCTGGAGGTCGCAGGTTCAAGTCTAGCTCTAGAAAATTCTTGAGTAATGTTTCAAAACACATCTAACAGCACAATTAGCACCAATAACAGGATGAATAGGAAACGAGAAGGAATGTTCAGTTGTAGATGTGGGAGGGAAAAACCTGAATCGGGGAAAACCTGTGCAATCGCGACTGGATTGAAAACCCAATCCAAATGAAAGGCTCTGTTCTGTGGTGGGATTGGAACGGTGGAACACTGCCTTACTTAAGTGTGATGGATCCAGTTGCATTACGCAGAGGGTGAAGCTATAAATTTTGATTTTGAGTTTAATTATACATGGGAGAAAATCAAGCAAAAAGAATTTAAGTTTTTGTTTAAAGCCCCGCTCATACTTATGAATTGCTAAAGTGAAGCGAAATTTCCCTGCGAGTCAAGATTGGCAAACAGTGCGCACAAAATTCTCTTCCCTTTCGCTTTACCGTGAAGTATGAACAAGGCCGAGACCTTGTATCAGGTTGATTCCAGGATGGCAAGTCACTGAGACAGACGCAGCCATCCAACGATGCAAAGCACTGATCAATCACTGTAGCATTGATTATACGAACAGACAAGTCATGTACAAAACACCTGCCTGCAGATACCATACAATGCATTATATTCATTGACTGCGCTATTGAGGCAGACAGGTTTGCATGACCCAAAACATTGTGCGACGGATCCATGCTGTGATTGTATTAAGGCAAACTTACCGAGGCCCTGAGCTCTAGATCGTAGTGACTCTCCACTCGCTGCTTGGTAACCGTCTTAGTGACGCCCTTGGAGTGTCGGCCTTCAAACTGTCTAGACAGTAGGTTGCCCAGCCATCTTTCCAGGAGAGGGGTGATCCCCCGCAGGAAGAACACCCAGACGCGCCACCCTGGAGCCCAGAACCCACAACCCGGTCCCTTGCCAACTGGACCCTGGAATAATGGACAAGATGGAGAGATAAAGAGAAGAGTTAGGACTTGCAGTTGTGCGTGGACATTGGTTTTAAAAGCCGCTACCTTATGGAGACCAATTACAACATGATCAAAAGGTCTCCACGAGGGAAGTCTGAAGAAAGGGATGTTCCACTAGGAATTTTGTGTATGAAGTTTGTGGGAGTATGGTAAGGCAGAAATGCAGAATTAAACAAGCGGTAATTCGAGGTATCTCACAGTTGAATCGGAAAACATCATTCCAACCTGGGGCTACCGTCTGTTTAATTTTGTAGTCCTCCCTTAGGACAAGGACAAAGGAAAGAGCCCCCCAAAAATATCCACAAAGAACACAAATTTGTGAAAGGTAATTGTCCCTGAGATGAAAAAGAGTGACCTATTTCTATATTTTTGTCATATCACAATTTTTTGTTTTGGTGCGTTGATTACCTCAACACAATATTCTTTGTAACTAAATATTTTGCAGTGTAAAAAAGTTGCATCTTGATTTTGCAAAAAACATACTTATTTTGTGTGTACATCCAGCCTATTTAATGGCTGTGACATTTTCAACCTCACATGTAAAACAACTGCTATTTCAGGAGATACGTTTTTGCACTTCCCAACCTACTTTCCCTCTTGTCAACCCTCCCCCCTCATCACAACCTCATTTCCCTCACCCCAACCTCAACCTCCTCTCCCCCTTCCCAACCTCAGTCACCTTTCTGCCTCTCATCCTCCCCACTCTACAGTCAAACGCCAACATCACCACTCACCGTATTGAAGCGATAGTAGATGATGTGCTTGATGTCCTTACACATTCGTATCTGTCTCATCAACTTGTATTTGTAGCGGTACATACCAGTCAGTTGACCCACGTGGGCAAAGATGTACTGTAGGCCATCCGACAGCTAGAAAAGTAACGGCAGCAAAATTATACCAGAGTTGAAAATATCTAAACCAAAATGGCTACCTCACAACTTCAACGTATTCTAAATTTTTCGTTTATTGAAAAAAAAAAAACTGGTAGTAGTGATGAAATACTCTCAGGATTTGTGCACACTTAGACCATGCAAACATTTTCCAAACAGAAATATTTTAAAACAGCTTTTTGAATGTTTTGAATTAAGAGACAGGGTTTACAAGGTGCTGTGGCAAATTCAGCAGCCAATGCCAGAAACACCAGGGCAAACCCCTTCTCTTAACAGTTAGTATAACTTGGTTCTTTTATGTGCATTACACAACACACAGGAACAACAGCTTTAGGTCCCATCCAAAGGACGAAGCAACAATGGTTAAGTGTCTTGCCTCAGGACACAATTGTCAAGACTGGGACTCAAACCCACACTCTAATGACCAGAAACACCACAGCTTGAGTCTGGTGCTCTTTACCACTTGGCCACGACACGCCACACAGGTTAAAGCATAGGAGTGTTAAAGCATAACATGTGCCCCATTGAGTTCGTACCTGGAACGCGTCGACGTTGCCCAGTCTGTACTGCACGTGGCTGTCAATGATGAGCTTGGTTAGACGTAGGATCTCACGACACAGATGGAACGCATTGCCGAAACGAGATTTCTTACGCTCCTACAGGTCAAACATAAAAAATAAAATAAAAATCAAATAAAATACCATATTGAATGTTAACAACAGATACGGAAGTTTATTCTTGTCTGTTGAGAAACGGATACCGTTTAACAGTTTTTACTTACATTTTTGCCCTAGATTGCAAACATTTCCCACAGTGTTATTCTTAATGGTGTCATCCATGATACAGATAGATGTTAGTTATTTGTAAGCAATCAATTAGAAAAGTGCAGTTTCAACAGGGTCTCATTTTCGCCATACTCGCTGGAAACTTTCTGTACAAGCATTTAACAATACCCATTCTATGTGGGTCCGAAAACAAACAGTTAAACACAAAAACTATTTAATCAAATTCTCTCATGTAACAAGAACATACACAAAATGTTTTTGGATTTGTTTTGCTCGTAAAACCTCTGCCAACGTGTATCTACAATTTGGCCTAGGTCTGACACTTAAGTATATGATCACGAAAGAAAACCTGGCGCAAGTCCAACATAAAGTGAATACAGTTATCCTATCTGTGTAATTGCTTGCGAAACCTCTCTATATAACTAATCACATAAATGAAAAATACAAAGATGCAAAAAAACAGAAATTTCTGATGTAAAATGTACTCCATCTTGGGTATCTACTTATTTACATATTATACTAATGTTTACTCCCCCCCCCCAAAAAAAAAAAAAACCCCACCCCAAACCCCACAAATATTGTTGCAAACACTGCATTAACATTTTATACATAAAGTGTTTCAAGACACTACAAAAGAAGTCTTCTGTGTTCCGAATTTTTCAGAGCATGTGGATTTTTGTTTTTTGTTTTGGGGGGGATACAAATTTTACAGAATATGAATTTTAATATGTGATTGGCATTAAGCCACAATGATTATCTTCGCCCGGCGATGCACAGAATTACTAAAACAAAAAGAAAAGAGAACGCTCTCGGGTAACTTTGTAGAATTGGATCAGAGAATTGTACCTTGGTTGTGAGCGTCTTGACAGGCTTGAGGTTGAAGTTGTAGTCCAGATGGAGATAGTTGAGGTTCTTACGATGGATCAAGAGGTTGAGCATGTTGTAGCCCTGACGGCACACCTGCAGACCCACCTCCACCCAGTCCAGGGTCGTCGACTGGAAGAACTTGGTAGACTTAAAGGAACGGAATAGGTACCTTGGGGGGCGAAGGTCAAGATTTAGTGAGGAATAGGAAGACTATTAGCTGTGGAATGATTGCCCCTGTTGGGAGTTAAGTCTCAACAATTCAGACTGTGAAAGGGCACGTGGGCATAATAATAATTTCTTTGTTGGTGAGTTGGTAGGAAATGGTTCTACAGGCTAACCGTGGGCATTTTCTGAAATTTTGGACTCGGTTCCAGTTCTGAGCAAAGAATCGGTACTGCAAAAACAGTGTATCTTGGCGTGTACTTGTGTGTGTACATGCGGGCTATTTCAACCAAGATACAACATTTTGTAATAAAAACTTGCTTAACACGTAAAAGGGCTATTTTAGGAGTTACAACGATTTTGCACCCACACAACGATAAGCGGTCCTAGTCCCAAGCCCACACACACGATTGAGCTAATCTATTTTAACTGAAAATGCCAAACAAGTCAAGCTGAAGTAAAGAAGTAAAGAAGTTATTTAAAGGTAATTGAGGCATTAGTTTTTATTTCTAATGTTATGTTGTGAATATTTTCAATCACTTTTTTTCACAATTTTTTTTCTTTTGCCTGTACAGTTGAGGAAACTTCCGTGCATAACTTTTTATGTCACAAACATTTACATCGTACACAAACATTGTTTCCTAATTTTAGTAGATCTGTCTCGTGCTTTCAACCTCGAAGCTTTAATATGGCAAAGGAAACAAAACAAATGTGCAAATCATTCGAAAGGTAATTTCATCTTTTACAAAATAAAACAAACTTGAAATAAAAAATATTTAAAAAAACACAACAAAAATTATCTAAGGATTTCTAGGCACAGTAAATAATCTTGTCAATTTCTGAGCCGCGTTCAAGGAGTACATGACATGTCTACATGCACGCAGGTGCTTGGAATAATGAAAAAAAATAATCTTTAAAATTCACAAAAAGTCCTCACCTCTTTTTCTGTGACTTTGGAGGTCTGTGTTTGAGGGCGTTCAGGACGTAGATCTTGAGCAGCTTCTGGTACGACACGCGCACCTTGACGGGCTGACCACTAGGGCAGTGTTCACGGTACCTGGACAAAATGGGACACAGGAAAATCACGTTATAAAAATAGCTAGGAATCTGCTAGAATAGCTAAGGAATTCATGATTATTGAAACCTGGGTTCTATGTCATAAAGCCTGTAAGCACAAAACCTTGCTAAGCATTAGACAAATCTTGCTCAACTGAAACAGGTTACCAGCCAAAAGTTCATCGAGTTTACATTGTTGCCACTGGTTCCCAACTCATTTTCTGCTTGCCAAGAAATTTGCTAAGCAGTATTTTCTGCTGGATAGCTTTATAAACTTTGTCCCATACCATTTCAGGTTATAAGAATAACATACATTCAAGAAATATAAATGAATAATTTAGTGGATACAATAAAATCAACAGGAGAGAGAAAGAGATACCTAAACCGTACACACGATTGAGACACAAAGATACATGATTACGGTCGTATATGAATTGGTGGCTATGGCTACAGCTAAGACTGTCATTAAGGATGTTGCCAAGGTTGTCCTATTTTTCAATGCATGATGACGCAGCGATCCAACCCTAGCTGTAGCCGCAGCCACCAATTTGGACACGGCCTGAAGGGAGTCATTAATGGTGAACAGAAATGACACAAATTTCATTTAATCAAGCACTGCACGTGTAACATTTTCCACTCTTATCGAGAATACACCGAGCTCAAAACACAGTCACCACATACCACATGAAATGTGGGTCTGGTATTTCATTTCTGCTCAACACGATCTTTCATGCTTGGCTAAGCAAGATTTTTCATGCTTGGCTAAGCAAGATTTTTTAAGCTTAGCAAGCTTGCTTCTCATTTTAACATGACCCTAAAACCAAAATGAACAAGAATTCCCTGAACAACATCCACTCAATGGCCTGTCAGGGTCTACTGTCCTGGAATTACACAGAGGCCATGTCCCTCTGTTACCCCGGTCTAAGCCTTGGTGCCCTTTCAACAGAAGCGCCCTTCACAAAATGCAAATGGCCTTGCCCTCTCATAACGAGATATTCCATCCACCCTCACCATGTTTTCGTAAGTGGTATGTCCACTGCTCGTCTGTGTCTGCCGGAGCGAAGATGGAATGGTCTTGGTGCCCACAGCAGGGCGATACCGTTGGCTGTGTTATCAGTGTACAGGGGTCTGTCTTGTAGGAACGGTTGTACATAGTCTGGTAGCTCAAACTCCTCATCATCATCCGGGAGTGGCTCTGTAACCTAGAGATCAGAGATCGGTATTATACAGGATTGGTAAGGATTAAAAACATCATTTTAGTCTGAAAGCTTACTGGTTATAAAGTTCATAGTAGAACCATTTTTTTCTGTGAAATATTTCCCTCTGAAATGAAGCCATATTCGAAAAAACTGTATCTGAAAACCTACACAAAACAGGGCAGCTGATTTCGGTTGTTACAAGGTACACAATTAAGGACAATGTGTTTACATGCTAAAATCTGTGCATGGTTTTTCACTATTTTCTCCTGACTCACACAATGGATAAAGCCCCGTTTTTCACAGGTTTGTTATTCAATGTATATGGTTGATCACACAAAACATAAACACTGTCTGCGACTATTTGGTCATCTCTACAAATGCTGCATAACACCTTTAATCAAACGTGCATTTTTCAATAATTACTGAAAAATCAAATTGACAAATAGAAACGAACCTTTCATAGTTCTTTGACAAACAAATGTCTTTTTGTGATAATCCCTTGTATAGATATGTCGACTTTGACCCCTTGCACTGACTTCAATGTCTGCTCATGGTCTGCCATTTTGGCGTGTAAAGGAATGGTGCACTTTAGGGTTGAGACGTATAATCGTAAATAAACACTGAAATTTGTTCCTAAATTCCTTGTTAGTTAATTAAACGAAGTCAACAGTAAAAAAAAAAGAGAAATTCCTTTTCTTTGAAATGTTAGCCCCAGACATTATCCATGGAGAATGATTGACATCCTTTTTGTCTGTGAAATGTTTCTCATCTTAATTCCATACACATGTAATTCATTATTTTCCCTACAATTTGTTATGCATTTTGACTGCACACCATCCCACTGTTGTTTGTGGTTTTGTGACTGTAAAGACCGGAGTTACAGTGTTCTATTTCTAACCCTTGAAAGTGTGTTGACATTTGCTCCTATTACAGATGGGCTCATAGTTTTGATTGGAATAGGTAGAAACAGAAGTCATAAGTTCTGCTAAACTGTTTAGGAAAAAAAACAACAACACATAGATGCACAACTCCAGTGTGCGTCTAACTAGGCTTATGTAAGGGCCCTTGTGAGGTGCTTTACATAATAGAACAATAGACCCCACAAAGCATTTCTTTGTTTAACTTGGACCCCACAGCGGAATTCTTTAGAAAAGGGAATAATAGAACAATAACACCAGGACCCCACAAACCCATTCCCCTAAGGTTGTATGCAGACGCGCTGCCTAGCATGTCTTCTTACCTTGCCGCTGTGTCTGTGTGAGATTGGGTTGATGAGCGGATCAAAGTAGAATGCCGGGAGATCTGGATCTTCGGTCTTGATGAACACTACGCTGGGAGTGTGATACCTTACACACAAATTGGACATTCATAACACATTACTATGGGTATTTTATTTTCAAGTATTTTGTATAAATACAATTCAAAAAGAAGCTTACAATTCATGGATAAATACAGTCTTTCTTGGAGTCGTTTTTTTCGTTTTCGATACGAGCCAACCTTGTAAAGTTTTTTATCAATATACTAATTATTATGATTTAATATAATACATTTAATGTTATATTTCTGTTAAAGTGCTCTGGGTGTTAACGTGCATTATCAATCCAAGTACACAGGACCTATGGCTAAATGTCAAATCCGAAGGACAAAGCAATTATTCAAGTGCCATGATCCAGCCTTGAACCCCCAACTCAGCTGATCAGAAACACCAGAGCCAGAACACGCCATTTATTCAGCCAAGGTTTCAACTAACATGCAACAATACAATACAAGTAATATTTGGTACCATTCCATTACTAATGATGTAAGGTTTCAACTAACATGCAACAACACAATACAAGTAATATTTGGTACCGTTCCATTACTAATGATGTAAGGGAACAGTAACAAAAAAGGCAAGAATAACTTTTGAAATCAGGTGACAAGACAAACTCATTCTAAAGTGGTCAGGATTATTAAAAGTGAACCAAACTACTGTGACTCGAAAGCCCTATTAATCCAAGCTTGAAATGGGAACATTGAAAAATGAATCCTAAACAAATAAATCTTAAAAATGATAAACATTGCTACGACATGGTGTAGCAGCAAACCAAATATACCATGATACCTCAGCACGCAATGCCCCCAAATCCATGCTTTATTTGAGTTTGACACCTGTGGAACTCACCATGTAAGCTGTACGTAGTACGGCAGGTTGTTGTACAGATAGGGAAAGGCAATCTTGTACTCTGTGCGGATCTGTTGCCTGATGATGATCTTGTTCACATCGTTAAATTCATTCCAGTCCTCATCTCTGCCAAATAAAAAAACCCATTTGCACAAAATTATGACAACAAAACATTAAAGTACTTCCAACTATCAGGGCCTGATATCGTGGAGCTGCTTTAGCACAAAAAGTAGCTAAGCACAACAAAATTATGCTTACTGCAATAAGGGTACCAGCTAAAATACCATGTCCACTGCACTATTTCTGATTGGTATCCTACTAATTTTTGCAAGCACAAAATTTGTAAGCAAAATTGTCTGCTTCAGCAGCTCTTGAAATTGGACCCAGATCCCAACTGCATAAATTTGTGAAGTTGTTTAACAAAAATTGCTGGGCACCGAAAAATCATGCTTAGCAGAATCAGGTTACCAGCCAAAATACTAGCTAATTTAAATTGTATGAGACAGGCTGCCTAATAGTTTTCGCCGAGTAGGAACTTTTACTAAGCACCACCTTCTCTTGAACAGCTTAATGATTTAGGCCCTGGGTTCACCATTTTCTATGGACCCAATTCACTGGACGTCATCATCACAATAATCTTGATTGCAACATTGTGGGAGTCAACCCAGATCAAGTGTCACCAGGGGCACTTTGCCACCTACTCCTGGGGCTGAAACAGGGTTATCCCCTTCACAGTCCATACGGATATAGGCAAAGGAATCCACTAGGAGCCTGGTTGGTAATGAGCAGAATGCACTACCTTCCCAGCTTTTTACAAAGCAATTATGGTGAAGTGCTTTGCTCAAGGGCACAAGTGTCATGACCGGGATTCGAACCCACACTCTGCTGCTGACAACACCGGAGCTTGGGTCCGGTGAACTAGACCACTCGGCCATGACACGCCACAAAGCTATTAAGCATAGTGCATATTTTACGGGGATGCACCATTTACACACTTACCTGATGACACCAAAAATTGGTGATTAAGATGCATCGTACTATCACAACAAAACTGTTGATAAGGCCTTTAAAAAAAAAAAGTATATTGGCGTAACGGGCCAAACAAATTGGGAATGAAGGTAGTTTTTTTTTACTTTTACATTTTTTTACATAATAATCCCAACAAAGAGAATGACATGTTTTAATGACATTGTTTAAGCCTGTGCAATTTTCTGCATGTTTGTTGTGCAAAACATTGTGCACTCCAAAGTTCCACAAGCTATTGTCATACAATTGAAGAGAAACAGTAAGAAATGGTTTCAAACGAATTAAAAACTAATTTCTATAGATTTTAATTACTACTTTTCTTCCCCCACAAAACTATATCCAGGGTCGGCCGTATTTTACGGGTTACGCCAACACAACAATTTAATTTGGGGGGGGGGGGACGTAAGTGGAAGGAAGTGAGGGATGGTTCTTAAAAAGTAGTACTTAATGTACTTTCTGTAAAATGGTGAAAACTTTGGACGAACCCCAACAAGAACGAGAAATTTAGTAAGGCTTACAGGAGGGTAGCATCCCGCACCAACGGCTCAAACTTTGGTCCTCCTGGGATGGCCATGTTGAGGGCCTTGGAGGTAAAGAAGGACTTGAGATCAAAGAGATAGAAGTAGTTGTCATCGACGAGATCCGTCAGCAGCTGGTTGGCCAGACGGTACACTGTGGACATCATGGGAAGGGTCAGACGCCAGCTCTTGTAACTGGTCCCGTTTACATGCCTGAAATCAGAGAAAAACCAACAGGTAATTGAGATTCAAAATATGGTGAAAAATCTTTCAAGCATTGACTGATCATAAGAAATTTACCGCAAGTTCATGAACCCCACCTACTGTGTGACCATGCAATGTCACCTTCGTGGTGCTTTTGAATGATAGACAAACTATGCCAGTATGTAATGTAATATCATGTGGTGAATGCATCGTAAAAGTACAAAGTCAACCCTCCTACTATCTGACCGTACAACATCATCCAGGGTGGTTTTGAATGATAGACAACCTATCGCAGTCAGCCCTCCTGCTCTCTGTGCCAACGATTTGTAGCCCAAATTGAACAACCCCTTAGCTTGGACAGTTTCAGCCTTACTCAAAACCAGAAAAACTAGAATCTGAAAGGTTTAAAACTGGTTTACCAACGTTTATAAACAAAACAAAACAATCCATAAAATAAACATTTAAATCTTGCAAATTCACTTTTCTTAAGGGACGACTATAAAAGGCATTTATAACCACATGAGACCAGTTTGAATATCTAACTGTGAGACCCCCCCACGCTAATCCACCCAAGCCTAGCATCCCCTGTACTCACACAGTGTCAATCAGTGGCTTGTGATCATAGAACCATTCATACACCGGTCCGTCTTCCTCAGGGTCAAGCTCCATGTTGATCGGCTCAAGCGGCTCAACGTCCAGGATGTTGTCTGCGTAATCCAGAGGGGGCTCTTCATCGTCGAAGGGAGGGAAGCGCATGCGCTTAAAGTGACGGCGGTCACGCTTCTCACGCCTCATCATAATCCACATGGTTCTAGAGTCAACAAAAGAAAGAAATGACATTCAAAATAAATAAAAAATGCAGCCACTGCAAGTTTGACTTTGTAAAAGAAATATAACCTCTCAAAACAAAAGCACTGTTTACTATTAGCCAACTAATTTTTTCTCTCTTCAAAAAGTAGAAATTGGAACAAGGTTTTTACATTTTATAATTGTGGATGTAATGGGAGGAAAATAAGTTTCAACAAGTCTTATGTCACAGCTTTTGTTTTACCCTATCGACCAAATTCACCTGACGTCATCATCACAATAATCTCGGTTGCGCCATTTTGGGAGTCAATGTCTGGATGTGTTATACAGTGTAGTGTGCATATTAGGCCATTCATACCATTGTGGCAGTAGCAGCGGAGTGTGGTGTTGATGCATGGGCCCAATTGATATCAAACTGAGACCAAACTGAAGCCAAAATGTAATATAGTCTGGTTCCTCTTTCATAGAATTAGAAAAAGTACTAGTCTATTTCCTCACCCCCACTGTGCTATGTAGACGGGTTCGATAACCCTTGCGACCTCGTTGACAAAAGAGATGGCGCCAGTGATGTGATACAGAACGTTGACGTCACGAATCTGCTCCCAGGGCATGGGCATATTCTCAATCAGCTTCAGCACGGCATGGGGCATGTACTTAAGAGCTCTGAAAAAGAAAGTAACAAAATGAACACAATTTGAAAATTTCGACA
>CM021532.1:6845418-6860571 GCA_010994315.2 Pisaster ochraceus
CGAGAGACAACGTGTACCTTTTTCTTGCAATTTTTCCTCCGTCATATAGCTGGGAATCTGCTGAGGCAAATTTGGCTGGACATAGGTACCTGGAGGAGGGGGTATGCCGTAGCCCCCAATCAGGGCCGCCATCTTGGAGTCTCGCAATTAGCTATTATTTAATGAAAGAAAAAATTAATAAATATAAATATTAACTGTGATGGCATTGGCATATACATGTAAGCATATTTCTCTCATTCACAAACATCCTTTAACATCCTTTTTGCAATCCCTTTTTTATCTTCTATGAAATTTTGAGAAAAAACAAAAGAAAACAATGTCAAGTTTTTATAAATTGTACAATTTTTACAGGACCAGTTGGCCATCTCATTGTAATTTGACCTACATTTTGAAGAAGGCTGCAACAAATTTTACCATTCGGCGCAAGTTGTTGTATTTGAAACAGATAAGCAGAGACATCATAAAATTGGGCCCTTTTCACTTTTCACACACTACAACACGGTCTGGGAGCCAACAAAGACACTTACCCATAGGATTGATAATTGGAGGACCTACATGTATGAGGTTAGTAGAAAGTTAGTAGGCACTGTACTCATCTTTTCTAAATTTTGACTTCGACGGTCGTACTAATGTGCCAGGCAAATATTTGTGTCTCTACCATGATTCGGTGATTTGCTCTGATTTGCCACACATCTACTTAAAAAAAAAAAACAACAACCCAGATAGCTGCATCATCTGTAGGTTGTGCAGCAGATCAGTCTCAGATTCGGCCACATTGGGCACAATAAATTATCACAAATGCACCCTTGCATGCTTTTGGTCCTAAAAACATTGACTTGGAGCACCTGAAATGGTTGTGAGTAGCGATTGCAATTGAATGCCTGGTATTTCATCTTTGACGTAATAAGAAGACAGTAAGTGATTTTCCAGCTATTTCATCACATGTTTTTTGGGTCATTTGAACAATTTTTGGAAGGGCGTATAATCAGATATGCAGTAACTCATAGCAAACTGATGAATCACAAGTAGCGACATTGTTTGCCTGGCCGTGGGGTTCTAAATGACGACCATCGAAGTCACAATTTATATATGGGCAGTGAATGTTAATTTCATAGAATGGCCCTGAACAAGCATAGTGATTGCTTTTTAGGACTTTTACCGTGATCAATGTTTAGCCTGTTTCTGCGCCAACATTGGGAATCAGATCATTTATTGAACGGAGACTTTATTTCCATTAAAAAAATCCTCGAGAGCAACACTTTAGAAAAAAAGGAAATTTTTAATATCCATTGAAATATGAGAGGCAGTTTATATTTTGGGGATGAAAAAAAAAAAGGTTAAAACTTGAGGGAATCGATCCTTGTACGTACATTCAGCCTTGAAGACTTCAGATTGACGTACCATGCAAGGCTACACGACCAAACTTTAAAGGTATTTCAAACCTTTAAATTTTGGCTACTTGCGTTTGTATCAAATAAAGAGGGCGCTATACTATAAAACAGCTTTTTAGTGTTTGAAAGATACCCAGTCCAGGTATATATCCCCTTTGGACTGGGCGTGCTTAGCCCCATTTGTGTGGCCAAGCTGAATCCTTGGCCACATTCAAAACATCCAGGTCAAGCTTACAGGTAAGTGAACACACTGAGCTAGTTAAACCGCTGACCTGCCCGTAGGGATTGCGCACTGAATTTTTTGTTTGATAAGCTAAAGAAAAAATTGGGCCAGACAAGTGGCCAAGGATTCATTTTCATCTTGGCCACACAAGTGGGGCTACAGTGACCAAAGATAAAAATTTAAAAAAATGAAACGGAGCACTTATGTATACTACAGCACAACAGTTACTGGGTATATTAAAACGTAATAGTATATATGTTGGGCGCAATTTTTGAAGATGGCCTTTTTTTTAAATTCGCAGAAGCCAATTTAAAAATTTGCGCAACTCAAGTTTGCCCGCACAAATAAAAATGCGTGTCTGAGGCACGAAATTGACACAGAGGCGGCTTCTACATTGTTGGCATGGTTGTTGTCATCGCCACTCTAGAAAAAAAATCAAACAAAGAAACAAACAAACAAAAATGGGATGCATTTGTATAGCAAACAAATTTTCAAATTTGTTTTTCTATTGAAACAGAAATTGTATTAATCAAGTTATCCGACACGGGAATCTGCCAGCATGATTGTCCTGTCTGTGAAATTGAACTTTAAAGCTTGTAAGCAAGGACCTATAATACTATATTTCTCGACATTCTTTTTAAGTTTTTGAACAAAAGTATCACTTCAGACAGAAGTTAAAATCCAGCAGAATACTACTTTTAACTTTGAATACTACCCTTTTAACGTATAGTCCCTTCAAAATAACAAGTATTTTACAACTAATGGTAAGACTTCTGGTTGAACGAAAAAAGTTGTGCAGTGTTCAAAGTTTGCACTCAGAGCTATCCTGCACAAATTTAAAAATCATGCAAGGAGACAAAGATTGCACTGTCACAAAATGGCTCACTGCGCGAATTTATAAAATGGACAACTTCAAAGGTTACACCCAAAATACATAATCAGTGTAGGGTACAACAAGCTCCCAGGTCACAGAAAGATTGACCAATCACTCAGAGATTAGAAAAGCTAAAGACTGCTTTTTTTGGTGGGGGGGGGAGTAGGTAATTTTTGCCATGCCATCTAATGCAACTCTAAACCTTGGAAGCTACAGCACACAGCTGCTGGGAATGTATCATTGCTCATCTGTATATTTCTCAGTGAATCTTACTCGAGTTGCGAGGTTTTCTGAATTTAACTACTGCAACTCAACTGCCATGGCATGCAACCGTCACTGTCGGAAATACACGACTCTCCATACAAGTTCGTTTGAAAGTGTAAAAAAATGTTTTCATTTGGGATAAAACGAATACAGAACGTCGGTACATTAAGTACATTAACTGTTTTTAAAAATGCAAAAACGCACCATACATATCACATGATTAATCATCAATTAAAATTACCATCATTAAAGCAAAAATGCATTTGCGTTATAAAGGAAAAATAATTTCAAACCATGATTTACGTACCTATCCGGCAATGTTGTGCGTGCAGCTTTCCCACGTTTGATAACTCTAGTCTAAACTCCGCCGCCCAGTGGTGCGCCACTTTACATGTCAAGCTACGGAACACAATGAACAAGTGTACACGCTTCATGTGAAGCCAGACTATTACGTCACGTGACTTCTCGTGCACTAGTCTTATTTCAAGAGTCCAAGCAGCGAAGAAGTAAATAATAATGTTATTTAGGACATTTTCAAGACAATTGACATTTTATTTCACACTAACAGAATATACATGTACAAGTGGTAAATACATACATACATAACAACTTTACACATGTATTTGAACAGTTGAACAGGAAATCATCTTAATGTATACATACTGTTTGTACATGTACATTATGGTGAAAGCATAGAGCAAGGAATCCTTGCTCTATGGTGAAAAAAAGAGGCTCAGTGCTTTTGAATTTGAGTGTTTCCCAGTTGGAGTTACACCAGCGGGGGCAGAAAGCTGCTGGATCCCCCACCCTGAACGCTTTCCCAGTTCCCTCCCCTCCCCTAATTAGATCAAAAAAAATAACATGTAGTTGCTTCATACATCAAAATCACCAAGCATACGTATTTCCCCCTACCCCCACATGCCGTATGAAAATGTGCACGAAAAAAGACTAGCAGCCTTTATTTACTCCGATGTGTTGTTGTGTTGGAGATGACCACTGGTTCCAAGCTCACACTCGTTCTCAATACAATATTGGCAAAGTACCAGTTGATACATTATAAATACATTTTTTTGCTACATAACTAACTACAGCTAAAACAGCAGGAGCGCTGTCTGATGATCTGATGTGATGAGACATTTCATACTGCGATTTTGAATGGAAAATTAATCAAAAATTCACCCAAATCAAGATGACCTCAGCAATGGTACTGGTTTGTTGATTTATTTTACATGTGTGTGTTAACTGACTAATGGATATGTAGACCCAGTATTGTAACTGGGGTGCTGTAGCCTGTACAGTACTGTACTCCTTAACAAATTTTTTGACATCTTCGGTCGCACGACCGAAGAATGCAAAAAATATATATTAAAGGGAGCCGAAGATGGCAATTTTGTTTTAAGGAGTACAGCACCCTAGTTACTGGGTCTAATAATCATGTAACACATTTTTCTGGATATTGTTGAATCTTTTTTTTTTCTTTCTTTTTTTATGTAAAGCTTTACACAATCGAGTTAGCAACTAAGTTAGTGCATGGAGGAAAAATCTAATTTTTCCTCCATGGTAAGTGTAAGGCTTTTGTGACAATTACTTTTGATCTAAACAATTTATTTTGGCTTTATATAATATATTAGACAAATTTTATTTCATTTGCAGTGAATTGATTTTTGCCCTGAGAAAATTGATCAATGTTTTTTCTATTGTTACGTCGAAAAACATTTAACCATAATTTCGCAAGGAAGCTGCTTTTGTTGTGGGTTTCAATAACAGTTTGTAAAAGGTAAACATGTGGGGAGCTGGGTTCAGCTCCTCTTGCTCATAAATTGTTTTCTTTGTCAATAGATGATTTTTGTGTGTTTGCCTTCATAATTAAACTTTATTAACAATTATTTTCTGATGAAGGGATTATTAAATACTGCCATAAATTCAAGGTTGTTGGTTTTAATCAAAACAATTATAATTTGGAGTAACACGCGTGGAATTAAATGAAGGTCAAGACTTCTGTTGCCCTGGCCTTTGCAAAATAAAAATGGCCTTGCCCTCTCAAAGATGAATTTCCAGGCCTGAAGTTGGCTAAGTTAGCCCAAAGCACTTTGCTTGACACTAGTTTTCTTTACTTTTCGTTCAGTTTTTGAGGATACCTTGTATTTGTAAGCATAAGGAAGAATAGAAAACTTGAATCTCTAGATTATAAAGAGGCACTGTCGCCACGATCATTTCAGGCCTTTGGCTGTCAATGGCATACTGAACTCTTGCCAATTTGCTGCATGGGTGTGTGTGCACGCTGGCCTCACAATAAAATAATGACGGCGCCTTTTGTGATGTGATTCCCAGCACACGCGCGTGTGTAGTAACCAGGTTGTAGTTTATTATTCCTTGTACAGCCACAGGCCTGCTACGTTAGTGCCCCTTTAATAAAAATGCTTCATATTGTTTGTTGTTTATTGTCTACCACAGTTATTTTGGTTGACTTTATACCAATTATAAGTGCCCGTGTGTGTGTTTTTGCCAACAGAAATGAGCCAGCAGGAGTGACGGAAAACCATTTCCAACATGGCCGCCCCTCTCAACGTGCAGCTGCGCAACGCGGAGAGCTCTATCCTGTTCATGCAACAGGAGCACGCCAAGACGCTGCAAGGACTGCACCAGGAGCTGCAGAAACTGCAGAAGAAATGCGCAGAGTTAACCTTTGAACTTGCCATGAAGAGTGGCTCACCTGATGAAGGTTAGTATCATAAATACTCATGTTTTGGGGTGGGTCGAGGAGGGGTTCTGACATCTGAAATCCTCAGAACTCCCAAACACGCATTGTGTTTTGCGTAAATTTGGTTCCAAAGTTGACATTTAAACGGGTCAGATTGCCTTTGTAGTATGTGATCTTTGGTGTCTACATTCGGAGGTTACCCTGTGTATGGTCTGTGCTTAGTGTTTTTTTGTGTCCTGAGGGAAATAAAGTCCACAGGCTACGCAGATGGGATTTGAACCCACCACTCCTGATTTCTAGAGCATTATATCTCAACCTGTGTTTGAACAATGGTCACAATTTGATTGCACCTGTTCAAAGCTCTGTGTACTTGGCACTTTTACAAATTTATTCAAGCTCAGCTTAAAAAAAAAATTCAAAATTTGATTTTGCAAATTTAAACATAACAAAAGTGGTAGCAAGTACAAAATCATGTGATGATTTTTCATCTTTGAGACCTTGATTTGTCAACTTCCGGACCATCCTTCTAAAGTTCACTCCAACCCCTTTCATTAAAAAGTGAATACACCCAGCATCATGTATTGTAGTCCCTTTCAAAATACAGTACTCATAATAAATACAACTTTTCTTGGAAAAAATAAATTCAATACCTATTTTTTGAAGCATTTTAGAACAGTAGCCACACAGCCTCTCCCAGTGGTGTAAATAAACTCTACCAGCACCCCCCCTAAAAAAACAAAAAACAAAAACACACACATGCCTCCAAATTTTCATCCCAGACATGCCAGATGCTTTTCAAAAGTTCATCGCTGAAAATGCACACGTTATGAATAATTAAATTCCTGCATCATAACGTGATGCAACACAATGTTCAGCTGTCCTGGAATGGCTGGAGGCCAATGAGGCCCTGGCCTTGTGTTGGCCTTGGTGCCCCTCCAGAAATTTCCCATAGACTTAAAGATTTGTTTAAGTGCCTTTTGCAACATTAGCTCGGCATTTGGCCCTGACAGATGAAATTCCAGGCCTGGTTCCATACTATGCATATTGAGGAGAGTGCCTGGAGCACATGCCTGTTGTTTGAGGAGGTAAAGCAGGGCTCAAATTTAGGGGAAATATCCACAAGACTGCAGGGCTTTTAGCTCAAAGTTTTTACGAGACCAGAATCAAAATGAGTTGAACAAGCACTAAGAGATAATCTTTCTCATTTGTCTTATGTTTAGCACTTTGATACTGAAGAGAATTAAAAGATATTTATCAGATTCCTAGTCGACATAAGTTCACAAAAATATTGCACAATGAGTTAGCCTATTATTATTCAATTGAAAAACACAAGACCACCGGGCTTGTCCGGTGGTGAGTTTACTGGCCCGACGCTAAAATCACTGGCCCCGGGCCTGTGGACCAGTGTTGTTTTTGAGCCCTGGGTAAAGCATCCAAGCTGCGTCATGCATACGTCAAATATCTGCCTGACCAGTCTATTGGACCACATGTCACCTGTCCCCTGATAAATGTACGTTGTAAACGACTGATCACTAATTGGCCTGGCAGTACAGCCACCTCATATTTCAAGGGTAGCTGACTGTCTCCCGATTTCCAGGACAAAAACCGTTAACTCCCTGGTAAAATGAAATGGCTCTAAACCAGGCATTAGACTGGGGGTTGCCATGACAATCATAACGCAGGTTTCCGCATCAGCGGGCATTATAGTCAATTGGCTTAACAAGACTGTCAGGCTGCAAGTCATATACAATGTACATCCCATTCAGCCATTGTGCATTAATTGGCAAGGAACCAAAACCTCATGGAAATGTTTGAACTTTCATCAACTGTGAACAACAAATTCTCAAATAAAGTAGTTTTTAATTTCGTTTCAGGCAATTAAGGCAGGTATATGATTGTGTCCGACTTCAACTAGGTTTTGTTTGAATATTTCTTATCTTTATTTTGAGATTTTTGTTGAGAAATTTAGCCTTGTGTTTGATAGAAAGTGAGGGAGGGGGCTTGCAAGGAGTTCATTCATGCACTAATCAATATCAGGTAGACAAGTAGTTTTGCAGATGATCGATTCAATGAAGAGAAGCTTTTACTTAGGTTTTTTTTTTCTTTTCAAAATGGAGAATTCTGGCTAAATGTACCCTTTTTGAGGATAAAGTAAGGTTGTGTCGGAATTAAAAACTGTGGCTGGAGCTTAATCACCACATTTACATGCGTTGAAGCAAAGTAGCACAACCTTTAGCTGCACAGCAAATTCGGACACTGCCTAAAGTTTTCAAGTGAGATGTGCTATTAAATTTACAAAATAAAAATTGATCAAACACTTTCCCTGGAATTATTTATGTATTTATTTATTTTATTTATCTCTAAATCCAACAGAATTTTATGAGAAACAGCAAAAACTTTTGGAGGCTCAGCTCCGCGAAAAGACCAAAGACTATTTAGAGGCCGAGGCACAAGTCCAGAAACGAGATTCCAAGATCATCATCCTGGAGCAGCAGGCTAAGATTCAGGATCGTCGACACCAGGATGAAATCAAACAGTACCAGAGCAAAATTTCAGGAATGACCAGTGAGCTTGAACAACGCTCGAACAGTTTAGCTTACATGACAACCCAGTTACATCAACTGAAGCTAAGACATCAGGCAAGGGACGATACCAGCCCAGCCGATAGAATTGGAAGTCCGGTACCACCGAAAGATAAACCGCATCATGTCCGCCGGCATAAGGTGCGGTCCAGCTCCATCGGGCTGCTACCCGGGGAGAATTTGAGGGGACACTTGCGTGCCGTCCACCCAGTGAGCATTGAAAACGCAGACTTAATGGAATGTACAGCCGACACGGCGACGAAACAGTTCATTGTCACGACAAGACACTCCGGTTCAGCCAGTCCCCACCGACCGATCGCACGCTCCCGAACAGAAATCATGGACCTTCGTCCGTTTCTCGCCGCCAATGCTGGCCGCGATCAAGACATTAATGCCAAACCGACTCCACCTATCTTGCCACCTATCACTCCCCACCACGAGGATGGAAGACACAGACCAGAGAAGCACCCAGTGTTTGCTAAGAGGACCCTCCACAGGTCCAGCTCTGAGTTTGAGATTTCCTCGAAGGAGACCCTTGCCGTGGAGAAAGTCTGTTCAGTGGAGAACGACTTGAGACAGATTGAACAGTCCAAAACTGACTGATGTACTCTAGTTTACAACCAAAAAGTATACATTTAAGTGTGTGCCTTTTAATGCATCTGTGGATTTGTAAAAAAATATTTTACACTTTACGTTTTAGCACATGTGACAGTTGTGTTGATTTTATTGCAGTTTTTAACAAAACATCTAAAGCAAAAGAGATTAAAAATAAAAACAAATACAGTATCAGAGATATCACTCGCACACGATGGTTAGGAAAACCAAAACAACTCCACTCATGGAGACTTTGAAATTGTGCAAATTGTTGTTTGTGTTTTGTGGATTGCAAAGTGCTTGATTAAAAAAACAGTGTGTCATGTAAAACAGTTATGCTTTTCCCATTGAGTTGTTCTCTTTGGTGCTCAATATGCTATAGTAATTACATCATTTGTGAGGGAAATGTTCTCCGCCAACCATTATCATTTGACGCGACATCAGTCAACAAATTGCTGTGCATAATTTGGGGACAGAAAATTATGCGTTTTTGTTGACATGGTGTGCTACACAAAGGCTGTAAAGTGGTAGTGGGAGTTAAAAGGGTAATTTGTCATAGACAGGAAATTTGTAATATCGCATAAACAAATCTAATTTTAGCTTCTAACCTGCACTCTCCAAAATATCATGAATTTCTGTGAATTTCTAACAAAAATTGTAATTTTACCAAACAAACTGTAAAATCAAACTGGAAAATTCAAAAACATTGGATTTTATTAAATAAACCAAACAATAAAACTGTGAAAATGTATTCCATTTCATTTGAAATAACCCTACATAACTTTTTTCCCCCATTGTGTTTTCTTGTTTCCTTCAAAGATTTCAACCAGAATGATGTACTTATTCCAGTTTTGCAAGTCAAATTATTAAAAGAAACTGTCTTAGGACAACTTTTTATGCTTTAGGTAGTTTTTCAACCTAACTGTTTCTCGGGAAGGCCCCCTATGGTAGATTTTTTTTTTAACGGCTTACGGGCCCAATGCTGTATAGATTACTAGACTGGCCAGTAATCCATTGGTAATTTCAAGCCCTGATATGTTCTCAATTCAATTTTTTTAAACATTTTTTTAAATGAAAACTGTTAGCCAGGACTGGAATTTCAACTTTGAGAGGGCAAGGCCGTTTTCAATTTGCAAAGGGAACTATTGGGAAATCTTAAAAGTCTATGGGAAAATTTTCAAGGGGCACCAAGGCCAAGACCAGGACAACATCGGCCGTGGCTTCCGTGGCCTCCGTGTAATTCCAGGCACAAGTTTCACACGGAGTACATTTTTTGGCTCAGACCAACTCTCGCAGGGTGCACCACACTAAATAAACTCCCATAATAACCAATACTAAATGCTAAATATTCAAAAATACTCAAAAATATATTTAAGTCTCTCAGCCACTTGAAAACTAATCAGATATTTTTTCAGACAACTAAACTTAACATTTCTTTTATCAGTTTTTGGTCGGTCAGCCGTTTGGACGGTTTGCTAATTACCCTAGAAAAATAAACACCCCCGAAAAAAGTGGGGTTTTTTTTCAAACCGACTCGCAGCCAGATTCCACGAGGCATTTTTCCCATTCCCAAGGCAAATAGTACCAACTTTAAAGCCTAAATTTATCAAATTTTCGCAAAGTTGAAGCACGGAGCCCCCAGGTTGTGATTCATTGTTGTAATTACACAATCTATTAATTGTATGACACACCCCCCCCTGCTCCCACCCCCCCAAAAAAAAATAATAAAAACCCGTTGTTATTCAAAAGATTTTGAGAGCCTACAAACTATAATAATCAGCTCGGCGCATGAATTTGGGACTATGTAGTGTGGTGCACACCACACCGTCCTTTCTCTCTCGCCCTCTCTCTGTTCTGATTTCCTAGTTCTGGTTTCATCTTTGTTTTCAAGGGAAAGGCCATCATTTCATTTGAAGATGTGCACTTCCTATGGAAGATTTTCAATAGTGGGAATATATTGAAGGAGCATTTAACAACAAATACCACTACCGGGTTCTTAAAGAGTGGGAATTCATCGGAGGGGCACTTATTAACAAAGTTTAATAATACTACTGGGTTCTTAAATAGTGGGAATATATTGATTGCATTTAATAACAAATAATACTACTGGGTAGTAAATGGTGGGAATATCGATTGCATTTACTAACAAATAATACTGGGTTCTTAATAGCACACATTATCCAACTGCTAGATCAAGGCATTTTACAACATTATCCCTGGTCATCGGGCATACTTTCAAACAATTCCTCTGACTTGCTCAAGTCGCTGGGGAGCACACAACCCCAAGCTGCTTAAATTAGCGCTGGGTTAACCCAACGCAATACTTTTTTAAAAACCTTTTAGGTTTGCAGTAATACAAATGGGTAAAGAGAAGCAATTATGGTTATGTGCCTGGCCGTGAGTGAAATTCAACGTACATACGAACTTTTCCCTGTTTTATGTATGGTGAGCGAGCGTTATGTATAATTTATAAGCCATGACTTAAAAGAAAAATGCATCTATGCCTACACGTCCAATAATGGACTCATAATTTATTTATATGGGCGATGCGACATTTATTTACTGTTCTTTTTTAAAGTTTTGTGTGTGGGGTGTGTGTGCCTGTATAGGTGTTAATCAAGCATGTGCAGCTCTCATGACATTAGGCTATGCAATGGTCCTCTACACAATTTCATTCCCAATTGATAGGCCTAAATGTGCCCAAACCTAAAACGGAAGAAAACATTACTATTGACCTTAAGACTTTATTCTGTTTGGGTACAGGCTCCCAAGTGTTCTACGCATGGTCCATGTATAGGCAACGGCCTTTTAATTTCACCTCTGATCTTGTTCATCGTTCGTGGCAAAGCCTATCATGTTTTCGTTAGGTTTCACTTTCACTAAAAAGTGAACACCGAATTTGATGAAATCGCCATTGCCTATTTCATTTGCTGCAACCGAACTGTGTTATGAACCAAGGAACGTATACACAGATTCTCTGACAAAATCTGACAGATCCTGGGCGTTTTTTGCATTATTATTACAAACAAGACCACCAAAATTGATGACATTTTCACAATTGGTTGGACATTTTTTATATGAACGCAGAGAATGGGCCCAGAATGAATTTACTACAGACCAACAAAAACTATTTTTTCCCCTTTTAGCATAACATCTTGTTAGGCTTAGATAAAATTGATATATGAGTGGGCCCTTCGGTCATACTTGTCTTCCAAAATGATTGGCCTAAATGGTTATTCGCTAGTATTATTCGGTTTGCGATAACCTATACTTTGCTGTGTAGATTTTGTTTTTTGAAAACTTTTCTTGATATTTACTGCCGCGGGAGTAGATTTAGGAGTTCGAGAGACTAGTTCTGAAAAGAACTGTCCTGCTTAATAACTACTTGGGGAGGAAGGCTGGAAATCGGCCGGGACTACTTCTTTCGCTTAGTGGATCGAGGGGACTTCTCGTTATTAAACTTCACTGCCGCGGAGTGAGTTTCTAATTGGTCTCAACGTTTCGTCTAGCCTGCTCACCGTCGGGAATCCGTAGGCTATTCATTTTATGTGGTAAATTTAAAATCTGCCACTTGCCGATGGCATACCCGCCTTTAATTTTCACTCTGCTGCTTCCATCGGGAAGAGCTGTTAGCCAACGTCGATTAAATATTCAACAGAGACTAAGTGCTGCATCGTATTTACTATCCTGCTTAATTGCCTCCCCCATCTATATTATGGGCTTACAAACAAGTGTCAATTCTACCATGTTTAACATCCGTGTTGCCCCCCCCCCCCCAACTGCTGTATGTACACCATGTTTTGGGCGAAACATTTCCATTATGTTTTGTTGTTTAGGGGTGTATGAAATTGGTGGTTTATATTTCTTTCGTAAATGCAACAGGCCTATTTGGAAATCAGGTTGGCTCAGTGGTGGCTTTCCCCCACCTTAGACCTCTGTGGACCCCGGTTTGATTCTCGACTCAGACCGGAGCCTTGGATGGAACTGCATTTGGGTTTTCAGTCCCTTATCTGATTACGGTGATCGGGTTTTCCCCATTGGCGTTTCCTCCCACAAAATCTTATCAATTGTCTCCTCGTTTCCTATAAATCCCGTTATTGGCGCTAATTGTGCTGTTGGATGTGTAATAAATATGAAATAAAATCATATACATTTATGATGGAAGTGTATACAGATTGAGCCTGGACAGATTGGTTTTGCTTCCCTTTTTGTGTTTACCCAGTACCAGAGGCGTAGCCAGAACTTTTGCAGTGGGGGTGGGGGGGGGGGCGTGGGGACATGGCTTTTCAGCGAGTGTGTAGCTTTTCAGCGGAGGGGGAGGGAAATGATTTGTGTAAGTGGTGGGAGTCATTTTTAAAACAACTACAAACGTGTTAGGTTTTTGTTTAAAACCGTGCTGATATGAAGGCATACAACTCACAAACTTACAATGAGGACGGGCATTTAAAAAATGAATAACCAAATAAATAGTTGACCATTCTTGTTTGGAGGGATTCATTTCGTAGGGAACCTGAGGGGCACTTATATGTTTTTTCGCCAGTTTATTTGGTGGTCGCCAGTTATTAACTAACACGTGTGAAAGAGAAACACTACCAGGTGAAAGAGGAACAACTCCACTTGAAAGAGAAACACTGTCACTGTCAAAGATAAACACACAACCACTGTGAAAGAGAAACAATTCCACGTGAAAAAAACACACAACCACTGTGAAAGAGAAACAATTCCATGTGAAAAAAACACACAACCACTGTGAAAGAGAAACAATTCCACGTGAAAAAAAACACACAACCACTGTGAAAGAGAAACACTTCCACGTGAAAAAACACACAACCACTGTGAAAGAGACACACTTCCACGTGAAATAGAAACACAACCACTATGACAGAGAAACACTTCCACGTGAAATAGAACTGTTTAAAAGCAGTTTGATAGCAATACTGCATTGTCTCTAATAGTACAATGGCATCATCTTCTCTTGTCCTAATTAAGCCGATCGCCAAAGCACAAAGTGCCCTTGCTACACCTGATTGTGGAGCTATGACCTGACCGATATTCGTCCATGCATACATAGCAATGTAATATGAAGTCCATTCCACAATGGCAGCCAATTCTGGTAAAAATTTTCGCCCGGGTAGAAAAAACTCAATTAAGTCTGGCCAATTAAGTTATTAAACAAAATTTATTCAGGCTAGCGTGAATTTTAGCAAAAACAGGGAACGCTTCCAATAACGGATCTAGGTAAAGTAAGCTTGGGTATAAACTGCTCTACTCGTTGCAAACTGCTGCTACCAAACAAAATAACATGTGGTATAAATGCAAAAAGAGCTAATTACTTGACGTTTCGACCATGGCAGAGTATTTCCTATAAAACAAACAGAATTGAAATACAAATGAGGAGGGTTTGCACGCGGCAAGTACCGCTTTTTGCAAACTTCCGTCATCACATATTTGCCGCCATTTTGTTCTCGTTCGCCTTTCTCTTGTGTAATATATTTTCATAATTAATTTACCGCGAAAATTTTGTTTTAGCGTACCGGTATTACTCCGAAACGCACTTTGATGTGAAATAAAGTAAACTTGCATTGAACGGCTGACTGAATGTGAGAGACATTGCTGGGGTGGTAGCGTCACGCCATAAACTTTTGCTTGCTTGCTTATGTTTGTTTGTTGGGGTGTTGGGTGTTTGTTTGTTGGGGGGGGGGTGTTGGGGTGTTTGTTTGTTTGTTTGTTTGTTTTGTTTTGGTTTGGTTTGTTTTGCATTAAGGTTAATAACAATAACTTGACCATAAAAGTATATAGGGTCTAAAATATTAGTGTGCGGGTTGAAAAATAGCAACAAAAGCACTTGGCAAAATATTGTTTTTATGCAATAATTTTAATTTGAAATGTGAAGTAAAAGTGACAAAATTTACGAATTGTAAACATTAAAATCTATAAATTCTTTCAAATGTTTTAAGTGCTTATTGCAAGGAAATAAAAAGCGACTTCAATAAAACTAAAAGAAATAAATACAAAAAAGATACATGTTGCAAATAAATAAACCTGCAACCAAATTAGATTAACGTTCAAGTAAAACCAAAAATGCCGGACAATTTCCCCCTCCCGTCTTTTTAGAACATTCTTATTCCGCTTCATTCAACTTCAGCCGTATCCGAGTTTGCGGCTGTGGCTACGGCTAACACTGTTGCTAAGGGAGTTACCAAGGAAATCCTATACTTCAACGCATAATGACGCGGCGATCCAGCTGTAGCCGTAGTCATGGCCGCCTATCTGGTCTTATTCCAGAATCCAATTGTTAAATTGACTCCATTCGGGTCACCTCAGAAACCTGGTCAGACTGACCCTAAATGGGTCATTCCCATTGGCTACGGGTTAATTGGTGTCACTTGAGGCTTCATAATTAACATCAGAGCCCAATACTAACTTCACACTAAAATAGTATTATACGTGAATATTAATTGCGCCCTTTACATAAAATGACTATATGAGCGCATAACATATTATGCTACATTCATTAATACATG
>CM021532.1:6885346-6898900 GCA_010994315.2 Pisaster ochraceus
TTTTTTTGCAACGAGAGGAAATTGTAAAACTCTATAGATTCAACCTCGACACTTCTCGCCTGTGTAGTTCGTAAGAACACTGTCTGAGAGGTTAAGGATTTTTTTCACGCGGTAAGGACGTTGTTTTCACTCCAGTAATGGTATGACGTCACGTTTTTGTTTTATATCGCTCAACCCTCGCGTTCACAATGGGCATTAACGAAACTACGGAAGTATTTGCCGGCCGAGACTGATGTGATATGGATATGGCCAGATCAGTACGCCATCCCTTATTACAGCATTGCAAAGCAGCCAACAGCCACAGCCCAACGGCGGTCACAAGGTGCTCGGGTGTACGTCAGCCATTTTAAAGTCCTCATTTCGAGAGCTCTTCGCGTCAAAATGGCGGACAAACCGAAGACTGTTCCAGGGTTTGAGATTAACCAATGAAATAATATAATATCTAATATTCAATTATACTGTACAAAACCTGTTAAACATCCCTGATTATCTCAACTAGGAAACTCTAAGAAAAACGTAGGCCACAAAAAGCATTCTTCAAATATTTTGAATAAATAATCTGTCACTAATCAATCACTGCGCATACCCCAAAAACGTCAAAAACATAACTCATCAGCCAATCAGAAAACGGTATTGAAAACCGTTGCTATGGAATTAAAGAAAATGGCAAATAAAGACCAAGACTATGTAGTTACAATTTCAGCGCTTTATCATGTGCAAATTTCGGTTTGTTATTACCATTTTATTGAATCGTAACTCCGCTAACTTCATGGAGTGGGGCAATATCATATTTTGTTATCGATTGGACTGTTATTTTAATTTATTTTTTTGCTTCGGGAAAACAAATAACATATTCTTTACTTGCCTTTGGTCTGAATCAACGCAATGAACTAGGCCGTGATATTATGTACAACGTATAATAGTATGTATAAATCCACTTTACAAACAATGATAGTGAAAAATTATATCAAACATCTTACATAAATAAGTGAAACAAAAGTTTATGATAAATTAACAATTCAAAGATTTATTAACTACAGTGAAAATCGTTAACCCTGGTTTTACCCAGGTTACTGTTTTTTATAAAACCCGATCACTGTTAGGCCTATATAACTACCAGATTAGAGAAGATAAGTGAAGATAATATGATAATTTATTAAATGGCGGAAAAAATGGGCAACATCATTGTGATTGGTAAATTCAGTTGAGGCGGAAAATCACGTCATTCTTTTGAAAGTTTGATATTTCCGCTGTAAGAAAAGTGGGGAATCACAAGGACTCACGGTAAGAAAACAATGGTACATTTTTTTGCATCTTTTTCGCCGTGGTGTTTTCTAAAAAATAAAATGAGTTGACAAACAAATTAATCAATAAACCACAAGGGAACCTGACTGCGTAAGTTAAAAACAAAAAATTATATAATAATTATGTATTTTTACGTTGATTATTGTATTGAAGATGTAAATTTGTTTGCATTTAACTTTGAGGCATTATTTATAGTTTAATGTTTCCCATCCCGTGTTATTTTCGATTGTTTTGGGGGTTTATTTTGGTCAAATTGGATCCCAATAAATAAAATCTTCAAAATGACACTCTAAACCAGAATAGACTGTTTTTAAAATAGAGCTTAAAAGAGTGAGAGAGAGAGAGAGAGAGAGAGAGGGGGGGGGGGGAGAGAGAACCCCCCCAAAAAAAACCCCACAAAAAAACGAAAAACAAACCCCAAAACAACAACAAGAACAACAAAAACACTTGCCTAAAAGTAAACAGAAACAAGATGAACTAGGCTACATTTAATTTTATAAATAACGAAATGTAGCTCAAACAATACACAATCTGGGGGAGTGTAGACCGCACCCAATTGTGTAATGCGGTGGTTACATTCAACACCCTTCATTATCTTAAAGCCGGAGGTGTTAGTTTAACACCAGGTATTGGTGTTGAATTAGTTGTCTTTGAATATAACTATTATTTTAACACCTTTCATCAATCTACTAAAGTGAAGGAGTAATTTTGTTATAATAAGGTTTATGTACATGATATATACATAACCAATAATGGTACAAATGTGCACTGTATATCAAAGACATTTTAAAGGATGTGCTCATAGATACCTTAAAGGATGTGATATAATGTAAGAAACTACACCAACTAAACGCAGTTCATCAAATTGATTACTGTTAGATTATCAGAATATTATCAGTAAAAATAAGTTCATATGATAACAAAAATATTCTATTATAAATGTTTTGGTACGCTCGTTTGAAAGGAACAAACTGTGGCACATATCACTTGAACTTGAATTAGAATTGAAAGAAGTTGCATTGCGGTAACCTACACCCACAAGGCAAAACATTTTCGTAAAGTTCCGTTGCGAAGAAACTCAATATAAATTAATGAAAAGAAAAAAAAAAAAAGATGATTAACGTAAAACCATTATTTTGTTTCTTATCTACCATTTCCAGAAGCAAGTGTTCTTTTCGAACACACATTGTAAAAACAATGTATTTGAAGTATAAATATTTGTGCGTGAGAATTTGTATACCTGCGGGAAATACGGTGTTATCACAGAAGGCAAAATCTTTTAACCAAAAAAAAGGAGAAAAATCATCTCAACCGTGTCTTAGGATTATTAATTTTGAGCCATATTCAAAACAAGTTAATGGGTAGAACTCCCCAATCGAGAATGAACAGGAGCCTTAGTGCGGGTAAAACGGATGTTGTCAATCTGCAGTTTGAGGGCTTGCTTTGATTTTCAAGTTGACCTAAACTGGTACCTTGACTTAACTGCCACGCCTGCCTTCAGGTACCAGCCCAGACATGTTAACGTTGCCTCGTTTTCAAGTTCATGATACTTCTTATTATGAAATCAAAGATGGCCGCTCAGTGACAGAATATGAAGTTTCTACAAAATCTAACGTAAAACATACACAGTTACAGACACTCGAAAAAACACAACAACCTCCTTTACAGAAAAAATAGACCTCAGGAACAGACAAGAGGTATTTCGTCTATAACTTGTAATGAATCTAAAATATCAGAAACGTTGATGAGGCTTCCTAAACGTAAACAATACTAGTAGTTGTGCCCTAAAAAGTGAACAACTCATAGCACCTACCCAAAGTTATAAAAAAAACACAGTAAATTTAAATTCAATGTTAGTTTTAAATTGTTGTTGTTGATTGAGTACATGTTTTAAAATGTACCGGTTTCACTTACACACTCGTCTCGTTCAGTATACAAAAACGTGAATAAAAAGAGAACAAACTAATTCTAGTTTTTGTTTTTCACCCAACACACTTTTTAAAATTATATCCTCATGTAGTAAAGTGAGGAGAAAGTCATCCTCTTAATTTTTAAAGGCACCATCCTTGTCCCTCTCTCGCCAGCTTCGGGTGAAACTCTCCTTGGGTACACGACGCAGTGAGGTCCCCGGCCTACGGTATGAGGATTAAACTGAGGTGTGAGGTGCACGCTTTATGAAGGCGGTGAGGACTCAAGTGGCTCTTGGAGCCGTGACGTGATGATGTCCCACGGCGACTCAGTTGTTCTTACTGTGAGGTTCCGGGACTGTTTGTATAAAGTCAGGAATACATGCATTACCCATACACAAACACAATCCATATGACCTCCCGAGGGACGGGAGTACAATTTGCCTGGATTGTTGCCCGTTTTACGGGTTATGTTTAAGTGAGCACGAGCGAGAGGCATCCACGACTTACCAGAAAGCATGGTTGATACATTCCAACCTAGGCTGTACATGGGGGTTACCTTAGAGTGTATAAGAAGCTGGATGGATTTATAGCCTCACACACACACACACACAGTCTTTAGTGGGTTATTCATTCAGGCGCGTGGGTTATATTCAACTTCAGTCTGAGACTGATAGCCTCTTAGTCTAAGATGCCCCGAATGCATCTATCCTCCGAGGATCAGTTGAAGAGGTTTGTTCCATTATCACGGGGAAACAATAAGAATGTGGTATTAAACCTTTAAGCACCCAAGTAAACTAAAGAATAAGAGGCTACTAAGTAAAGAGTGAGCGTGATGACAGTATTAGACCTGTGTGAGGCTTGAGGTACTATAGCCTTGATTCATCATTCAAATAATCGGAGTTAATTAACCGACGAAGCTTTGCAAAGATTTTTGCGCAAGTCGTTGATTTAAAGAAATATATATCCTTTTTAAAAATAGTTTAGCATGAAACTTACGAATGAAATCTGGTTTGAGCAAGTCTGCTTGCTGCATATTTGCATGTTTTTAATGACCCAATAGCAACGTACAAACATCGCCATAGTAACGGATGGTTTATGTTAATGGTATGATTTATTCCACAAGCACAGAAGCCATGGTTTGAGAGGCTAATAAAAGAAGTGCATGAGCAAGACAATGCCCTCTCACATTTTTTAACAATTTGATGCCGAGCCTGTTTGGGGAGACAAGTGGATGTGGTCTCCAACTCAAGCAATGCCTGATTGACAACTTGGATATTATGCTTGTGCATGGGGTTAGTTATGAGCACTTGGAAGCTTGATTGGGAGACTAATAGTGGTCTGAGAATCTAGTGGAACATAACCTTTCACCCAAGTAATTACTGATTGAAAGCTGTGAGGATGTGTAAGTTATTCCTTAAGCCCTTAAGTGATTATGTGGTGAAAGATTTGATGGAGTTAGCCTTAGCCTTAGTCTCTTAATAGAGCGAATATGACCAAACTGTTCTAACGGGATGAATGGGACATTGATTATTGAGCATTTCAGCGACTGTGCAAGAGGTAGCCTCCATCTCAAGCCCCGTAAGACTGGCATTAGACCTTTACAAAAAACAATTGTAAATTGCACATCGCGTGTGCGCACTAAAACTACTGGTTGGCAAATTGAGGAAACATCGAGCATTTCCTTTTGTATGGGGCTGATGGTGGCATGACGCACACCCATGTTTGTGCGTCTGCCTAGCGCACAACTCTGAGGCGTTTGGTGTCTGTATGCATGCGTAAAATAGTGTCATTAGCATATTTCATGGGAGAGGCTAGCTCAATTTACAAGGGAATGTTTAATATGTTCTGCCAATGAATGTACTTGATCGTTTGTAATTGGCTCCTTTTGAAATTGGAAAATTGAAAGACACGAGGGTGAACGGAAGGAACAACAACAGGCAAACACAATTTTCTTTTTGAAACACAATTTTCAATTAGTTAATTATTAAGCCTGGACAAGTATGATGTTATCTCTGCCAGTGCATTTTGCATGCTTAATGGTAAGCTGAAGAAATGACGTAACACTGTACTAAGGTTTCTGGGGTTATCTTTACACACTATCAAAAAATGAATTATAAGCGTCAATCATGAAAGCTTACTGATTTATAATTTCATAGCAGATCACATTGGAAGACCTCCAAATCACCGTTGTTTATTTCGATCGCCTCAATCGAAATAAGCCCGATATGATACTGCACAAATCCATTAAAAAAATCTTTCCCCTCGTTTACATTATAAAAAAAAAGGTGACCATCAAATTTGATGAAACGTGAGGTTGGCTCACTCTAATCACTCAAAGGTCTGAATTGACCCATATCGAATCCGAGTCCCGGGTCGGCCTGACCTGGACATGGGTCAGGCCGACCCGGAAAGTGGGATTTTAACTCAGTTTCTGCGTCAGTCTGACCCATTTCTAGGTCATTTTTACACCGATTCGGGGTCATTTATTTTTGGAGTAACCCTGAAATGAGTCAGGCCCCATTGGACCCGGATCTGGGTAAACTCTGACGTGGAAGCTGTTAGAGTGTTGTTTGGTTTGCTTATCAAAAACCAAACGGGATGTGAATTACTAGTGATTTACGTTTTCTTCCCAAAACCAACGGTGATGCACTGTTCCTTACAAACACGAACTTATACAAATCAGACACCAATAGACCTTTATCATGTTGCAGACATTTGATCTTCCCCATTCCAAATCAGTGTAACCAAAGCGAGGATGGAAGAGCAAAGTCTGTTGCCCTTCTAGTATAATGAAAATTTGTAATCGTTATTGAAGACAGGGAACCTACCAAAGATGGTGGCAGAATGATAAATGTCTATACAGGTGTTGCCTCTTAATTTCCCACACCAAGTGCGTGCATAAAATTAGTTGTACCTTGCACTCCCTCAATTGTGGCAAAAAGCCGGCAAAATGCGGCTGTGAGAAGGTGTTCGTCATCATTTTCAAATTTTCAATAGCTATAGTTCAGGAGTACTTCAAAGTAATGTAAAAGCAATATTTTTTTCAATGGAAGGGCTTCCAGAATTTTTTTTTCTTTTCTCATTTTTGTAAGCATTACACCGACTGAACTTATCCATGTTTGAATCGCGTGTAAATTTGCACAACTTTCAACTTGTCAAGGAGGCAGTGCATTCAAGTATTTGACAAAATGCTACATAAAATATGCAGATGATATTCAATTACAGCATTAGTGCACGATGATAAAAATGCAAACAGTATCCATGTACAAAATGACATGTTAACAAACTGTTTAACAGCACTAAAAGATTGGGGTTTTCTGCATGATTGCTTTATTTCATTAACAGATGCTCAAATTCTACCTTTCAAATCTCACTGATTTTTTTTTTTTTTGGATTTTCTTTTTTTAAACAAAGAGCGAACCGGAAAATACAAAACACAAGTCAGACTTTTGCTTGTTTTTAGTGTTGAGTTTATAAGCTCAGCTTCCAAAATAAAGGAAACATGCAATGCCATTTTCATTCGGTAGCGTGGGAAACCTACATGCAGAAACTAGTAAACAAGTAAAATGACCTTTCATACACATGCATTGCTAAAGGTGCAGTTTTTAAACAAAAACTCTCACTGTAACATGCGCCATCTTGCTTTTAGTGGTAATTTTTTTTACACGGATTTTGTGCATTATTAATACACAGGGCCTTTTCGAAACCAGGGCTACAGCTCCGGTTTTAGGCTCCGTCCACCTGTTTGAAGCACTTTTTGTTAAATAACTAAAGAAGCTCCAGCACACAAGCCGCGGTTTCGAAACGGAAGAGTGAAAGAGAGCCGCTATTTAAGTACCAAATAAGTAACTTTGTTCTTGCAAGAGGTAGGAGGAAATAGCCCCCAAAACAAAAACTTTTACAACGTTTTTCAGTTTCTATGATACAGACTTCTTAAAAAAAGAAAGATGAAATCAGTTTAATCAGCTGAAAGTTGCAAGCCTGTAAGCACCACAATTTTGCTAAGCAGATAATGGTGACCAGTCAAAATAACCCTTTATCTACATATTGCTTGTGTCTGGTTTCCTGCCCTTCTTTACTTAGCATTGTAAGGCCGTGTCCGAATTGGCTACGGCTACAGCTGGATGACCGGGTCAGCGTGCATGTGAAGCATAGGTTGCCTCTTAGCAACACCATATGCAGCAGCCACAGCCGTATCCAAATTGATTAAGGCTACGGCTACAGCTGGATGACCAAGTCATTGTGCGTTAACCATAGGTTGCCCCGTGTTTCGGCTTAAAAGCATTATGAAAATTTGTTCTGTTCTGACTGCAAGTTTAAAGGTGTGTGACTTAACAACAGCAATTCAAAATAGCAAAAGAGAGCCAAACAACAGATTTCTTTTTGAAGCTTTTAACAATGCAGCCATTTTGTACTTCGCCCCCAATTTTTAATAAGTGTACCAAACCGAGGCTGGGAGGGCAGTACATTTGTGTACCCATTTTTGTTCAGAGAGAAACAGTGTGCAATGTTTACAGTTACGAAACTGGGGGAATTTTAAAAAATGTTTGTGGCTGCGTGGCTTCAATCTAAACAAGTGACAAAAAGTAGACAATTTTTGCAGAATGGTATTTTCAGAGGTGAGATTCGTTGCTGACAAAAAGGTCTGAAACTAGGATATACAATTTCAGGAGGTAATGTTGAAATGAAGACATTTCCACCTTTTAGTATTCCCTGGATTTATAGATTCCATTGAGCTTCTGGGAACAGTACCTTTGTTTAAATCTTTTTTTTTCAACCAAGCAGACAAGCAAAGCTCTAAATTGCCTGAAATTATTATGCCTTTAATAGCTAAACGGCCATTTTAAATAAAACAAAACAATCCAAAAACTCCAACTGGTGCTGAGCAAGATGGCGCGTTTACATAGAGAGTCTTCATTGAGCATGCAATTCTACGGATGAGAAAGTTAACATAATTTCTTATTACCTCATGCAACTCAAACAAAACTAGACTGTAACGACAAAACATGGGAGAAATAAAGACATTAAAAAGTTGAGACTAAATGCTAACACTTTCCAAATTCCTTAAACAATCTGTCGAACAACCCCTATCACAACCCTCCTACTCCTTGTACCTTTTCCCAGCAAGTTGACCAACCATTCAAAACTATTCAACCGCAAAGGCTGTGTAATGTGGCGCAGCTGTGCACAGAACTAAACTGTATAATGTACATGTGTATTGACGCCTTGTACCAACATCCCACGTGGCAGCTGTCTGATGCCGCGCTCGCCATTTTGGGAGTCAAATATTGCACGTAAATGCCGAGCAGCTAACAAGATTATTGTAATGATGTTTAAGTGTACTGGGTGCATTCACCACATGACATCACCATATTGAAGGCTGGCATAAAAATATCTAGCATTCAAATTCACAGTGGGCAATGTTGAATGGGAATACAGTAGGAGGGTTGATGAAGTATTAAATATATCACTGTGGCCATTTTTGCAACCATGGATTTGGCTTGGGCTCCGTCTTAAGCAGAGCTGCGTCATCCGCCTGTCTGAAGGGCCCAGTACTGAAAGCACATGTTTTCAAACTTACTGAAAGAGCCTGAATCACAGCCTAAGCCAAAATCGTGGTTTCGAAAAGAGCCTAAATAAGGTTGGAGCTGGTACTTCAAACTCAAATTATTTCCCTGCAATACAATGCCAAAACTTATCAAAATAAAAATCGGAGAGCAACAGTCTGAAATTATCAAAGTTATGTTAACCCTGATGAGGCTGGAATGGATACCAGGTGAGTGTGTGATATTGAGTGCTGTAATACTGTTCGATTACCAGTTGACGTTCAATCCTCTGAATATTTACGATACAAATGACATCATAATGATATACAAATAAGAAATAGGGTCCAGGTGACATTACATTAGACCGCAATGGGTTCACGTTTTACGATGTCGATACGAGGAGACTCTTTGGTTGAAAATGGTTAGTTGGCCTCTTCAGAAAATAACAACGTGAAGTTTGTTGTTTTAAATGTGTACATTATCGATTAGCCGACTGCAGTCCACAAGATTATGCTGTTTATTAATTATGAAAATATCTTCCATAAGAGTAGCAATACCAAAACATTTTTTTTACAAGAAACAATTCCCATCATTTCGGGGAGGCAAGTAATGTAAATATTGGATGAATTGTGTCAAATATTTCAATACATGGTGACATTTTAGTTGATTTTTTTTAGATGAGAGGTTTATGTGCAACCCATGCTAAGCTGAGTGATTAGTGAGGACTCGTGGGTCATTCCTGGGTAAATTACTCCAAGATTAATGATATGGTAGTTGACATGGTGGCAAAACTAGTGATATTAGGTATGCACACTCTCTTTGAATCAAGAGAAGGTAATGTTGATAAAACTCAGCTACTCTATGCTTATTATCTCTGAAATGCATCTAACATTGGTCTAGAGAATTAATGATGACCGCATGCTTTGTTAATGATAGCAAAACTTATCATGACACGCTTTACACTCAAAACCATGTACTGAACAAAAATTCTGTCATAAGTTTCAACAAAAAGTTTGAGTCGTGGAAATGCCGCACCGGATCTTGGGAAGGTGTTTGTAGCAGGACGAATTTACATTTACCTTTACAGCATTTTAACTCTCATCTATCGGTATTTTGGTTTTTGTGGTTTTTATATTTTCACGGTGATGAATGTTCAATGAAGAGACAACAGGGGGAAACGATTCAACAACCATATTTCTGTTTTCAAAGTGCCACACCCACAGATCTTCAAAATTGCTAATCTGCAATGATCGTTGCAAAAAAAGCCATGATGACCACACGGTTACACAGTTGTGCAAGACCTAAGTGTAGCCAATGAGTTCAGTGAAGCCTGACCTAAATACATCCCCAAACCCTGTCCCTTAATATAGCCTGGGCTACATTTATGTACAGGGTTGGGGCTACAGCTAGGTACATGGTATGGGCTACATCTTGGGCCGGGTAACATCTGGGAGTCGCAAACAGTATATGAATCATGTAACAAAAAGTTCAGTTTCTCTAATAACCCATTCGGGACACACATGCCTGTTGGCAAACTCTTCTTCTCTAGCATGTCCAGTGATAATGGTCTTTCATGTAATGGCAGCCATCTTTGATTAATTCGGGGGGGGGGTCAACTTAGGCGTATCTGATTTAATGGCTTTGACAGTGGCTACGTCCGGAACACCGAAAACTCCCATTCTTCACTCGCTGTTTTTGCAGCCAACGGCTGCAGCCCTAAATGCACATGGATCACAATGACACCCTTGGTGAACATAGACTGATGCCTGCATCATGATGCCAGATTCCCTAAACATATTCAATGTGCAGTTGAGAAACCACGTGTGATGGCCTAAAAAAAAACCCGAATTTTTGCAAGATCTGTGGAACGGCACATAATATTAGTGGCTAAACTGAATAAAAGTGCACATAACATTTTTAATTAGGTGCAGAACTGGATCAGAAAATGTAACAAAGTGAGATGGAGTTTTGAAGTCTGTTTTTAAGGAAGGTGAGTAAATGAGGAATTAATTCACCGATTGTTCATTGAGAGTCAGATGAGACAAACAACATATGGGGTCAACGGTTGAAAACAATAATGAATCCGAAAAGAATTATTTTCACTTTATTTTTAATTTTTTAAACAATCAGTTTGAAATCGGTGTCAAAGGTTTTTTCAACATGAGTAGAAAGCGTAGCTTGGCCAGTATTAGAGCTTGCTCCAATACTGGGAAAGTTTAGCATGTTTTGAGGGCTAAGATTTGTTTTGATTTGGTCTTTACAAGCAGTGGAAAAATAAAAGGGAATGAAAAATGTGATTGTTTTAAAACATTTGATTGACATGATCAGTTGTGCAAGTTCTACTAGCTTGGCTGTCTCGTTGGAAAATGGTGCCCTCGTACAGGGGGGTAATGTTAACTTGTTATACTGGACAAAATATGAACTGGACAATGCGGTTAGAGAACAGGGTGTAGGTACTTAAAAACATACAATTATGTTTATTATCAATAAAATCACGATATGAACAACAAATGGCAAACAGTTAAATCAAATATTATCAAGCTGGGCGTCATGGTTGAATGTGATTAGAATCTGGAAAGGAGTGGCCTACCGGTACAAAACATTCTAATGAAGAAAAAAACCCACCCAAAACCCAACCATTTTTATGACTGCCTCAACACACAAGATGCTATTGTTAATTCACTTCTTCATTCACTTTTGTTTGTTTTGTGGTATTAGAACATTAAAGTTGCTTGTTTTGATTTTTTAAATCACGACATGTACCTCTCTAAAAAAACTTCAATAAAACATTTACAATTAATCGTGTTAATCACAACTGCAAGAAGAAGAAAAAAAAGTACTAAAAATGATACCATAATTCATAATAAATAACAATCACCAATAAGCAGTCTCTGGAGAAGAACCCATTTGTACTTATGATACATATATATTAAATTCAAATCTCCAAATATGATATATATTTCGTTCTTTTTCCCCTTTCAAATATCCAGGCGAAGAAACATGCAAGCTAGAACAATTTCTACAATTTTATTTCAAAGGTATGGGTGGGGCTGTTCATCATATTCAACCTAATCCAAACCAACCTTGACTGTCTATAAACCTGAAAGATTCGTTTACCACAAAAATTGAAAGTGCAAACACTAATGGAAAAAAAGGTATCACCCTTACTATGGACTTTCTATGGGATCTCATATCAGAAAAATCACAAATCTAAAATACCCTTAGAATTGTCAAGTGCATAGAAACATTTTTTTTTGCTACACATTGGTGGATGAATAAAAGGAGGAGTGAGGGAGTGGGGAAAGGGGAGGAGAACATTCAAACTTTTTTTCATAAGAGGAATGTTGACATTTTCACACAACTACTAGCCTGTTACTACTACATATACGATATATGAGACGAGTTGGTCCTAATTTATAGAAGAGCTTGAGAATATCTTTGGCTCTCATCCACAAACTGGGGATTTAGGGTCTTTACTTAATAGCTAATATTTTGTCCCTTGCATCGTTTCTGGTCCTTTTCGTATGCCTGCCAATTTTGAAAAACTCTCACTTCCTCATCCTGTAAACCTTAAGGGAAATGCTACACTTTTACTTAAGTATACATGAAACATGAACCTAAAGCTTGGTGGTTTTTGTTTTTGTTTTGTTTTGTTTTGTTTTTTTGGGGGGCAGGGTTGTGAGAAAAAACAAAACAAACAAACCTGTCTTTTATGTTACTTTTGAGAAAGCAGAGGGTAATCTTCCAAAAGACTAAGACCTTTTTGTTTAAAGTGTTGTCTTTTGAATTTTGCGCACGGTTTCCCCCCCCCCCACCCCACTGACAACTTAATCTAATCTGGCTTCTAAATTCACATGATCTACAGAAACAAAGATGTGTCTATTATTAGTCATCGATCACAGCTGCTGGGCCTCGATCGACGAACTGTTAGCTACAACTACTACAAACGTAAAAAAAGAAATGCAGTGTGACGTCTCTATCGTGCACCGTAAAGAATGACAGTGGAATGGAGGAATACAAGGCAGAGTGAATGACAGAGTAATTTTTATGACTTTTTCAAAACAACGTTCTGGGAAAGATGGAAACACAATTGTTGCAAAAAAGCATTCGTTACCAAATGTACCATGCTCAACTTGATGCAAGGAAGGAAAGATATTGTTAGAAAGTTAAGTTAAACAACAGATTTTTTTAATCATAAAGATTTTGCATTCTTCCGCTTTCTTTTCTTTTGTTTTGCATTCACAAAGTCTTGTACCCTGCCTTATTACAGTCACAGCGATATGACAACGGGATTAGGTGCTCTGTCTACTGGGTGTATGGTGGCCATTTCCGTTGTCAGTCTACCAAAATTAGATAGAAAAAAACAAAAACAAACAAACCACACCTCCATGCAGAGAGACTCAAAAATTATAAATTAAGCGAGCATCAGTGCACACCAAATGCGTCAGGTTCTTTGGCCTCAGCTGCTAGTAGTGTGCATCTGTGGGTGAGACTATTATTGCAGCACGACTTCAACAGAGGGCGCTAAGACCACCAGAAAACCGCACATTTTAAAACAAATTCATATAACCAGTACGAAAGGAGCCAAAAATCATTCACTGACCATTTTTTTTCTTCTCTTGCAAAAAGTATTTAGTGAAGCAAAAAAAAATACCTTAAAATTCATGGCAAAAATTATTTACATGTCAATTTTATACCCAAATTTCTTTTTATCCAGACTCAGTATATACATAGTGAATATGACTCAGTCTCATAAACACCTTAGTGTCTATCAAGGCAGAATTGCTCTAGAA
>CM021532.1:6903550-6913746 GCA_010994315.2 Pisaster ochraceus
AAGGAATAAAAAAAACCTCTTTGTCAGGCCATATTTTCAAACCACAAAAGTCATAGCCAAAGACCCAGTAGCGATATCTTATTGAATATGTCTTACCCCACAACACCATGCAAATGTGCCGGCTGGGGCTCAATGCAATCATAGCATTAAGTCTGCTGCCACCTAGTGTCCCAAAAAGTAAGTCGCCCATTGACATTGTTGAAATGAGACTTACCAGTTCCATACTCGGCGATCTTATCAATGATCTGCTGTTTAGCCATCTGGGTGAGGGGGACCTTGTTTCCACCTGTGCGTATGTGGGTACACCTGTCCAAAATGCTCTCTGGAGCTCCCTGCAAAATAGCAACAAATACTCAATCAATGCAATGTTAGGTTCTGGTACTGTTTACTTGTTATTTTTTAGATAGTGTTTGTTTACTTTAAGTTCTAATACCAAGTAATAAATGATTAGGGACTATGTAATTTTTAACTAATTTTGGGTTACAAAAAAAATTTACTAGAGAGGAATTTAATCCTGCAACCTCCAGATAATTGGGGAAGTTGCTGGACAATATTATTTTGATTGAAAACCTGAAAATGTTTTTAAGAAATTGTATTGAGCCTCAGAAACGAGGAATTCAAAGATCCTCAGCGTCTCCTTAGAAAGGAAACATCGGAGGGAATAATCATCACTGGCTCCTGTTTACTTTAATTCAATCTTCAGGCATTGTATCAGGCTAATACTAAGAGAATACAAGAGTGGGGACAAGGTCTTAACTGGCTGTTTAAAACTGCCTGGGTCGTGGCCAGGATTGAGCTGAAGGCAAGGCCCTCTATCGCACGGCCATGACCCTTCAAGGTTTTAAATGGCCGTTTAAGACCGGATCACTACTCTTTTGTTCCCATTCATAAATCTCCTTTTTGTTAAAATTAAGATGGTCGCACCATGATAAAGGTCTATGGCCTCAATCCTCCTATATCCTTTTGAAGTAGAGAGTTAAAAGCTAAAAGGACCCAGATCCTTCTACGTCAACCCAGTTTTGCTTACTATGGCGAATGGCCTGATCCTTTTATGATAGAGACCTTATAAGCACACCCCCCCCCAAACGAAAACAAACCAATCTTTCTGAATCTCATTTTGGCCAAGCTGCACAAGACCCCAATCCTACTCTTTCCTCTTATGTCAAACACAGCCTGATGACCCAATTCCTTCTGAATCCTCCCATAGGAGAAGCCCACTGTGGCCCCAATCCTTCGGGATCCTCCTCCGCTGCTGTGACTGTCTTCTGAATCCTTCACTTTAGCAGAGGGGATACAGAAGGATTTGGGCTGTTTAGAGTTAAGTGAAAATGAGACTCTTCATCAAACGCACCTTGACGAACATCTTATTCCCGCCTCCCGATCTGGTAATCTTGGTAGGCGCACAGTAGCAGCTCATGGACTTGCGGTCTCGGCTGAACTCCAGTGTGAACTCCTTCTTGTACTGGGAGGCGATGGCGAGGTTGCAGGCATTGGACAACTGATGCTTGTTCAGCCCCGTCAGGTCTGTCTGAAACACGTTCATCTTCTCGACGAGGACTGTGAGGGCGGTCTCCGTTGCCTCACCGACCTTCTCGTAGACTTTCTTAGTCTACATGAGGGCATAGACAACATTTCACTTCAATCGTAGTATTTTCTACAAACTTATGCAACAATGAATTCCAACACATTTTTGTAAACATCAATACCACATGCTCCGCAGGTTATATTTCATGAGATAAATACTCACTAGTTACAACACACTGTGTTTTTGTGCAAGTACAAGGAGTAATTCCACACAGCAACATTTTGACAGAATGGACGGCAATGTACCCATTTAAGTGAAAATATTATTTGAAATATATGGGTTAATATAAGTTGGTGACTATACTGGTTCTATATGGAAGCAGTTCAAAAAAATTTCTGAAAGTATCCTGGTTTTTTAAAACCAACTGAACGTTTTCCCAGTCAGATTTCTGATAGTGAATAAACACAAGCCCCTTGCTTCATACAGGTGGAAACATCTGGCTTGAATAATCTTGCTGACAAGGGATTCCATCTTACAGAAATTGAATTGTTTATGATTCGTTGAACTTGGAGTACTTATGTTGATGATGAATTGATAAGCCTCAGAAACGAGGAATTCATAAAGCTCAGCGTTAACCACAAGGGTTGACATCAGAGGGAATTAATCATCACTGGCTAATCATCATTAACTCTCCCCCCTTTCATTTGTCTAAAACTGTCCCTTGCAGTTTACATTAAAATAAAGTTAACTTTTTCCCCTCAAGGTCAAGAAGTATCACCTCTATGCAAATAAGCAGCAAATGCAAAATTAAACAGACATTACGAATGCTATGGCGCAAAACTACCAGACTGGTACAACCCACATGAAGGCATGTCTACACAAGACAAGGTATACCTGAAAAATGACACACCGGGACAGTCCTCACTAGGCTTTCGTGTCTAAAACCAATGGAGACGTTGCTACATGTATGTTAAATAAAAAAGTCCAAACAATGGGAGAACAAAGGGGTGTCCTCGGTTTACACAGTCTACAAACGCGGGTGTGTGTGAGCGTGTCTATCCATTCAAACCGAGGACTTTAACAAAAGGGATCCGGGTGTTTGACAGAGCGAGGACGTCCTCGCTTCGTTTTCGTGTACAAACCCAATGGGGACGTCGCTAAAAAAAACTATCTCCAAACAATGGGAGAACAAAGAGAAGTCCTCGGTAAGCGGGATTTATAAACATGTGTGTGTGTGTGTGTGTACAGTTTTATGGCATGTAAGGTCAAAAGTACACATGGCAGGAACCCAGCAGGTTCTAAAGACAAGTCCCTGGCATCCTCCACGTGCCTCAATGTCAAATATTTAGGCTAGGTTTGCCAAAGCACCATGTGATAATCTCTCACGAGAAGTGCTGGCTCCGAGAAGAGCCGGGTTGCTTTTTTGACCAGTGAACCCAGTTTGTCCTCTGGAGAACCATACCATCACAGTACACAGGTCAAAACATTGAGTGAAACAACCTGCTCAAAAGAAGCCCTGGGGGTCGATTTCACAAAACCCTTCCTAACTTAGGACTAGTCCTAGGCAATGCTAGGAGATAGGACTAGTCCTAAGTTAAGACCAGTTACTGGTCCTAACTTCAGATAAGACTAGTCTTATCTCTTTGTGAAATCGACCCCTGAACTCGGAGGGAAAAAATCCAGACAAATCACACCATATCAAAGATTCAGTGACTCTCTACCACCACCAATATTTGGATGAAAACAAACACATGCCTACTTACATCATTGTAGTCAATGCTAGACTCGTTACACAGTGCACAGATGGTTGCCAGCTCTTGAAGAGCTTCAAAGCTTGCCAGGTTGGCTCTGCTACCGTTCATATGGCTAGAGAGGGAAAGAAATGGGCTAATAAAGTAACTGCATGTCATCCATGGAAACACTTCTTTTTGTGTGACAACAAAAACAAAAACGGCAACAAACAAACAACAAACAAACAGGCTCTTAAACCTGAATGTCAAGAAAGGAATATTCTTCTGTAGACAAATTTTTTGCGGCAACAAAAATGGATAATAAATAAAAATCAATCTTAAGGAGAAGAAAAAACATTTACTCAGGTGTAAAGCCACCCTCAGGGCAAATTTGCGATGAAAAAAAAAAGTCGGCAGTTGACTTTTCAGGATGGTGCTGCGCCTGATCTAAGGCCGCTGGGAACGTATCAGTCACGGATTGTTTACAACCTGAGTAGTACACTACAATTGGCATCAGTCGCCATCAAAAAAAGACAGTTGCAAGAGCAGAAAAATTCCTGCTTCCTACGACATATTCCCATTAATTTTACATTGAGTACTGTATGTATTGATTGCATTGCGTATTATTAGCGCCCGCATAAGCTTGTGCGCCAGCACGCGTACGGCTATTGCCGCAGAACACGACATTCACAAGGTTTATCATTTACAGTGACATGAGAGTCTTCTGCTTGATCCCGACCGTCTTGTCGCAGCGCAAACAAAACGCAGGTCAACCTGAGGGCAGCTTCAGACTTTAACGATAAGCCTCAGAAACGAGGAATTCATAATCCTCAATTACAACCACAAGGGATTGAATCGGAGGGAATTAATCATCACTGGCTTAACGTTTGTATCAATGTTTCTCTTCTTCCAGTTTTTTTACACCCTAACTTCAGTGTGTAATAAGTGATGTACATTACTCAGAGCTTCTGAGTCCTACCGAAAAAATTCACAACACAGGCTACTTGGATGGGATTCAAACCCAAATCCCCCGCATTCTACAGCAGTTGTCTTAACCACTAGGCCAGGCCACTAAATGTGACTGGTGACACGACGACAGTTCAAATCCAGCCTTTATTTCAGGACTCGGAAAGTGCCGAGTATAACGTGATTTAACATCACTAATCGGTGTAGAGGATTAAAAAAAAAAAAAAAACAAGCACGTACCTCATCCCTGATGCAATTAACACATAAAGTTATTTTAAGTACATCTGATTCACTCTGGCAAAACAAAGGATGGGTTTTGAAGGATTTGGGGTCATTGGGGTTTGAGGGTAACAGAGATAAGGCTGAATCAATCCAGCAATTCAAGAGATGGTTTTTGAAGGATTTGGGGTAATTGTGGTTTGAAGGTAACACAGGGAAAAGGCTGATTCACCTTGGACAAACGAGGGATGGGTTTTAAAAGGTCTGGGGTAATTCAAGATTGAATGTAATACAGGGATAAGGCTGACTGTACTTACACTTCACCCTTTGGCTCGTATGTGACACCGCTAACCTCAAACTCGTGGAAACTGGCTTTTTCATTCTGTAACTTGTCCATGATAAAAACCTGCAAAGATACACAGTTACCACATTGAGCTTCTTGATATAACGCACTTTTATTTGTTTTTCTTATGAGTAATACTTGAAAAGGATTTACAGGAGGGGGGGGGAACAATGTTCAAATTGGACTTGAGATTTACAGATGGGTTCTATTTGCACACAGGAGCCTCAGAACGAGGAATTATGGATTCTTCAGTATGCCCCGATAAGGAACAACATCAGAAGGGAAGATCATCATGGGCTAAAGTGTGAAATAACAACTCAACTATTCTTCAATCAAGTGAGGTTTGTGAAAACACCATGTAAATAATTGTTTTTAATGAGCTGTGGTGGTGTTTGAGGAAGAACAACTTGACGTTATGATCAGTGTGTTCTGATCACATCTCCCTGTAGACGATCAGGGTACACTGCTGGAAACGTCGAGTTGTTAACTACTGGTTCTTCTCAGAAACAACACAGCTCTTAGAGAGAATTCTATAAATGGTGTTTCCGCAAACATCACTTGATTGTATTCCCACCAATCAATTTCAAATCCAACTCGACTATTCTTTGACCACCACAAGATACAATGGAGACAAAAAAAACCCAAACCACTTACTGAGGTCGCTAGCTCCGACCTACACTGCATCTCTAAATTCAACTCAGTGCAGTGTTCAGTTGATATTGAGGGTGAGCGAAGAAAACTTGACTAAGAGCGCGATTTAAACCTGTGACCTCCGGGTTTACACACCAGTGCTCTACCAATTGATTGAGCTAAATAGCCTTATGTTGGTGGTCTCCCTATTTTATCAATATTTTGGTCAGTTTGTGGCTTATTACTAGTGTTCATTTGACAAAGACACAAACAATAACTCTTATGTCAAGTTGTCTCAACAAATTTACAGCCACTCTGTCTATTTGATACAAGCACACAAACAATAACTTCTAGACGTCAAATTGCCTAAACAGAGTGGTTGCCAAACCAAGGAAACACAGAACGCTGGCTGAAAGTTCTTTGAATACCTCTTTGAGGCTATTCTTTTCAACCGAAGGATAAATCAAAGCATTCCATTCTTCACCATAGAACAAAGCAAGACAATGATTTTCAAATTTCATTTCCTATTTCCACTTATCCATCGGAATACAAAAATAACAAATAACTCAATGTCAATCTAATCAGCAGCCATGCAGTGAAATCGTGAAATGAAATTACCACAAATTCAGGCAAAATACACAGCCTAAAATGCAAAAGAAAAGGTTCTGACAACACGATCAAGTATCTTCGCAAAATTAAGGTTACCAAGGAAATAGACTGGCCCCTTTTTATACATTGATCATTCAATATTTTTTAATGCAGTCTGGCACAGAGTACCACACTCGTCCAAAAATCAAACATGTATGAAGGATTTTGCAAGATTTGAAGAGGAAAAGATTTTAAGATTGTGACTTACTCTACTGACTGACATCTGGTTGGTGGTGAGGGTGCCCGTCTTATCAGAGCAGATGACCGATGTACAACCTAGCGTTTCAACAGAGGGCAGGCTTCTTACGATAGCGTTCTTCTTGGCCATACGGCGAGTTCCTGGTTTAAAAGTGATAAGCAGTTATATTTTGTGACTCGGTTGATTTCTTACATCCACAAATTCAGACCTGATACTTAGTTCTTGTAAGGGCAAGGTGGTTTTATCCATAGTAACAGGAACCTCAATTGGGAGAGGGACATTTCTATTGGAACATTTGAAAGGGCACCAAGGCAGTCACCAGAGGCATGGAAGCAATTGCCTCCAATGCCTCCATGAGGTTCCAGGCCTGTGAATGATTGTCTTAAATTACGATCTTGTTCAAAGATCTGTCCTTACTTTGAGAGAATAAGTGTTGGTTGGCAAATTAGAGCCTCAGAACGAGGAATTATGTGATCTTCATCCAGAATCCGAAGGTGAGCTCATCATGGGCAATAATCTGCAACAACACCCAATCCCTCTTGGAAAGGAATGACTTTCTTGTAATTAAAACCATTTACTCACAGGTCTGATACTTTGTTCTTGTAAGGGTAAGGCAGTTTTTCCTTCACGAAGGGCACCTCAATGAGGGAAACACAAGTTAGTACTGGAATATTTTAAAGGGCACCAAGGCAATGACCAGGGGCATATAGACAATTGTCTTCATTGCCTCAGAGAAGCATCAGGCCTGCATTCATATGTCAAGCTAGAATAATTTAAAATGCAAACAATTTCCCCGTGCATTTGGTATAATCCTCTGTAATGTTTTGATGACATACTGACAAAATGAAATCCCTTCTCAGTGGCAAGAACTGTCACAAATTTTCTGAAGACACACTGCATGGCCTCAAAAAAAAAAAGTTAACTTTGAGCATACATGTACACATGCAGCGGTGAGAGTCACGGATGAAAAATACATCTGAAACTAGGATTAAAATTCAAAGAGGCAAGTTGAAATTATGACCACCTTTTGTTAACCCCTTAAGTTATAGATTTCAATAACCTTCAACGAACAGCATCATTAGAACTCTTCCAATTAAGAATAACATTTCTTTATATCTGAAGAAAATAAGAGCGCACTTTTCACCAGGCAGGTGTAAAAAAAGTCTGAATGCTCTCATGGCTGTCTGGAATAGAAAACAATTTGAGATACCACCTTGTGTTGTAAATGTCTCTGATTGGTTAAAAGCAATCCCAGGCCTGGAAATTTCATCTTAGAGAGGGCACGGCCAAGGCCCAGTTACTACATCGAGCTGCTTAAGCAGAGAATTATGCTTACCAAATTTATGGTAAGCAAAAATAAGCAGGATACCAGTCACAGATTGTACTTGGGACATAGTACTTTAGCTGGTAACCTTACTCTGGTAGTATAATTTTGGTTTGCTAAGCTACATTTTGTGCTTTAGCAGCTCTACAAAATTGGGCCCATGGGAGGACAAATGTGTAATTTTGGTAAGTCTCCATCTTCCCATCACCTTCCCTTACATCCTCCACCCCACAGACTGAAAACAAACAAGTTGAACTGACCTAGAGCCAGACATGTTGTGATGACCGTGGGGAGACCTTCAGGGATGGCAGCCACGGCTAGAGCAACGGCGATTTTGAAGTAGTAGATGGCGCCCCGCACCCAGGAGCCGCCGTGAGAGGGGTCCGAGAAGTGACCAATGTTGATGGCCCACACGGCCACACAGATTATGGAGATGACCTGAGGGACAAAGGAGGAAGAGCAAGAGAGAGGGAGGGTCAAGTTAGAGCAGATCAATGGATCAGATTAAAGAGAGTACTGACTATACAGTGCTTGACACACATCAGTGTATGGGGGAAACACAAATAATGTTCTTTATCTCATCGTTGCGGCACTTACTACAAAAATATAGGATTCTAACCGCCTCTAGCTAACTGGCTAAGTCGGTGGTCTAGTGGTAAGACATCGGGTTGACAATGGCTAAGATCTTGGGTTCGAATCTCACCCGTGTAATACATGTACCATGTATGCTTGAGGATACCCCCCCCCCCCCTCAACAGGACTTGGGGAAAGTACTGAGCATACAGTGCTAAACACACATTGATTATGGGTTAATCACATTCTTCTTTATCATGTTTATCCCTGATGCAAATTTAACATCATCTGATACTCATAACAGTTTCCACAAGAAGAGTTTGTCCTTTCGTTGTTTTAAAAACATTGTGTCACATATAAACTGTCACAGATATACACACAAAACCTATTGCATCAAGACACATTATTAAATGGAGCCTTTCTCATATCAAATCTAGCATTTCATGGTTTATAGAGAAATGCGCACTGCATAGTAATAATGAAAAATAGTATTAGCTGATTGCAAACTGCTTACCAACTAGAAGGACCTACACAATGTATGGTATAAATGCAAACAAATACTTAGTGGCCTGACATTTTGACCCTAGCAGATTGGGAGACCCAAGTACATCACAAAATGTACAGTTTAAACCTTTAGTGCCACATCAAATGCCATCAATTAAAAAATTTTTAAAAAGGAAAATGGAGGAGGTATTAAATGAGCTCAACAGAGAGTGCGCAGATTCGTTATCCACTAACAATGCAAGACCTCATCTATTTCAAGAAACTTAAGCACACCACAAGAAGTGCAGTTTATTGACCTCAAAATTCAAATCAATTAAAAATACAAAAAATCGGATATCAAATGGTTGTCTACTGACAATGCGCGTGACCTTATCTATTATGTAGGCCAGCGATAATCAAGTGCTTGGATTGTTCGGCCAACAATTAATGGCAGGTATTTTGAGGGTAATGTTTGTTTAATGCCCAGTGTGTGGAATCTGCTTTTCATCTGCAAGGTTGGCTTGGCCAGTATCTACAGTAGGGTGAGTTTGGTCATGCCATCTGGTGGTGCAAATACAACTGGTGGGTCAGGTTTCATTTAGAATGAGGTTGAAAGTGTATGTTGAATGAGGTTGAAAGTGTAAGCCGGGAACCAACCACAAGCTGTGTACATTGGCATGCTGGCTGGCGTTACAATTTCTGCTAAGCACGATTTGTCTTTGGTGAGCAGATCTGTGCTCTTGGCTACATGTACATGTACAACAAGGGGAATAAATTTACCTTGGACAACTGTTCTCCAAATTCATCCAATTTCTGTTGCAGAGGTGTGCGTTCCGTTTCTGTTTCTACCATTTCTGTGCGGATTTTTCCTGCAAACATCAAATATGGAGAAGAAACAAAAAAACTTTAGTTTAATGAGGGGAAAAGAAAAAAAATGATTAACAATGCTGTAACAACTGAGGGAAACTCATAAGAATAATAACCTTGTTAAGGAAATAGAGTAAAGTAAAACGATATGCAGTGGAGACAATTTTTTATTTTTACATTCCACTTGTCAAGAAAAATGTTCATCTCAGTATAGAAATTTAAAGTTTTCCGTTAAAAAGAAAAAGACAAATAAATATATATATTTTTTTAACCGGGGGAAAAAAAGAACAAACAACCAGGGGGAAAAATAAGTAGAATAAAACACCTCACTAAACTTTTCTCAACAGTAAAACAAATTTAAAAACATACTAAAGGAACAATTTTTTATTGTCATTTACATAGTTTGTTTGTTTACTTGATATAGTTATTTTATTCATTTTTTTATTTATTTCTAATTAATCATGTTTTTATTATAGATTTATTATTTCTTGTTCGTTATTCAGTTGTATTTATTTATTTATTTATTATTTATTTGTTTTTGGGATCGCCCTTGTTTGGCTCTTGGAAAAAGTACAACAATTGTATTGAGTACAAGGGCTGGCCTACACGTATAGTATCAAGGCTTTAATAGACTTTGAAAGTTATTAAATAATGATTTTTCAGATTCTTCTGTGGGAAGAAAAAAAAAA
>CM021532.1:6924262-6939169 GCA_010994315.2 Pisaster ochraceus
GTTTTTGGGAACACCGTGCACATGAGTAGTATTTCAAACTTTGCAGAGAGGGGTATACAGTCTGTTAAAGTATGCCGTAACACCATGAGTTGTTATGGTTCTGCAAGAACCGAGGGTATGCTCAGATTGTCTTCGGGAGGGGCATAGTAATCTAAGTGTGATGGTGCTGGCTCAGATGCTTTATTAGAAGACTTTCTTAGAGTTAAAAAGGAGATGGATCACATGGAACATTAAACATTTCAAGTTTCTAACTGGTTCCAAATTCATTCTCGATACTTTTCACGCTTTAAAACATCTGTTAAAATGTGGGATGTAATCAATTTGAAAGCAAAGTGTCTGTGGAGGTTTTTCGAGTCACGAATTTCAATGGATTGTAGACACTTTTAAACATGTTTTACGTACATGTATGTCTATTCTGCAATGTGATGATCATGGTCAAACTAGTTTACTATTTGTACATTTTATTTTAGGGTTTGCATATCAGCCATAAATCTGTGCATCCAGTCATCAATATCAAAACCTTACAGTTAATGAAAATTTACAACAAAAATTACAAATACGAGTTTTAATAATATGCTAATGCCTCCCAGGCATATATTACACAAAATTCTGCCCGCAAAAAAAAAAAGTAATTGTACATGTAAGTCATAATAATAATCATATTAACATTTTTTTACAAAGGTGTGCAGCAATTTCATCAAGAATGTCAGCATCATAGATGGGGAATATCTCCAAGACCATTCAACCAAGGGAAAGATTAATTTATCTTATAAAACCGTTGCCAGAGAGATGCCCGGAGAAGTGCAGTAATAAATATGGCCTTGCCAGGAGTGCTTCTTATTAGATTGATGCACACCGCTGCGAGACAATTTGTGTTGTTCAGAAAGATTGTAATAAAATAAAGGAGACGAAAATCATTATGAAAGCTTAAACGTAACGAGTAAATTTGTTTGAATTTGTGCATAATTTAAGCATTGGAAAGGTATATAAGAACTTTGCACTAACTCACGTTACATGTATATCATGGGATAAGAAATTCTGTGTACTTCAATTGCTAAGCACAAACATTTGCAAATAAACTGTCTTGCCAAGCAGAAATGGATCACCAGCCAAAATTACATGTAGTTCGCATTGCTGTGGCTGGTGCCCAGTTATCTTTCTGCTAAGCAAATTAATTTATGAAGCAACAATGCGTGCTAAGTGGCTTTTAAATACTTGCTAATGAGACCTCAATAAGAAGGTAAATCAGAATAAGTTCAGAAATAAGGTTTCATTATTTCTAAATGAATTGTTGTCCAATCTTTGGGAGGCATTGATTGCTTTGTATGCACAGAGATTGAAAAGAAGTCAAAAATCCAAACATGTTACAGTTTTTAACCATTTTGGGTCAGTCATGTCAGTAATCAAAGACACTTTCCATGCCTCGAAATTTTATGAGCTTCCAAAGTAGGCATTTTCCTTTGAAAATCTACATAGTTGTCACCATGAAACCTTGACTTGACAAAGACACAACAAAGATTCTCATAATAAGCACCAGGATTTGTTGTTCTCTTTTGAGAAAAATTATGCTTTCATCGTGAATCACAAAACCTCAGCCATTAACCACAGGCAAATATCTAAGTCCTAGACAGTGCCTAAGTCGCAGACAGTGCCTAAGCCGCAAACAGTGCCTAAGCCATAGACAGTATATAAGCTGCACACAGTGCTTAAGCCGCAGCCGAAGCCAAGGTTTCCAAAATTGCCCTATGCACCAAATGGGATTTAAATCTGTGCAGAGTGCAACAATGTGAAGGATCGCCGCTCACAGGGATAGGGGAGAGGAACTGTCAAGTATTATAACTCTGTCCCTTCCACTGAAATGTCAATCCTGTTAAACATCACTCTGCCATTCCATGGGTACATGTACAATGTATGAGATTAAAACAAGCATGCTATTGCTAATCCTTTAAAGTGTCTGAGATTTAAAAACAAAACTCTCTGCTGGGTACTGGACATCTCTCAGAAGTCAGCAAAAAAAAGAGGGTAGCAAAGGCTCAAGAGGATGAAGAAACCTTAGACAATCTGGTCAACGAACCTGACATCTGATCTGCCGCTTCAGTCTGTCATGTAATCCATTAGACCTCAGTGGGTGGGAACTTTGGTATCAATGTTAAATTGATCAGGAAGCTCCAAGTCAACAATTCCTAATTGGACTAGGCTCTGTTGCCATAGTAAGGACATCTCTTGTGAACTTGAAAACTAGCTGGAATCCACAAACAGACCAAAAGTTCTGAGGACATACAAAATACACTATTTGGAGATGTGGCCTACACAACTATTTAAGTTTGGGTAAATTTGTCTGTGTACAAACAGTACACTCCCACAATGTCCACCAAATCTCAAAAAGAAAAAGGCTATTAACCGGGAAAGGGAAACCAACCTGTTTTCGGTTTTTGTTTTGTTTTTTTTTGTTTTTTAAAGCTTAATTATTTTACAAGTGGGCAAAGAGCTTTTTAGAAAAACAACTAATTTACATATCTCTCATTTTGTAGTGTTCTCCCCAATGTTTATCAAAACTGTGGGTCGTTCTGGACCTAAATTTTGAAAGTTTGGCCTGAGCATGCTGAAAGGAAGTCCTATGTCCTCAGAATATTTATACTTGGTGTTTATCTTTGGTTTTAAAAGCCCCACAGTGCTTCCTGGGGCAGTCTAAGTATCTCTATGTTTTTTGTAAATATGATGTGAAGTAAAAACACAAATATTTTGTTGAGTATCTGTCGCAGTTTGCGCAAATCGGCCCCAGTTGCTAGCTTGTGCATGAGGAGAACCCTGTCATTTATTCAGAAGATTAATTCAACTGAAAACCATTTGTATTGACATTTCCCTTGCCCTGAATAGTCAAAACCGTATCAACAATAACCAGTCTCCAGGGTAACTGAAATTAAGGAACGACAAATTCCAAAATTAATAAATACTTCCAATTTGTCCAAATTTTGTTTGTGCAAAGAAAAACACAAAGCAAAACAAAACAAAAAATCAGGAGATCGCAGAATGTCCTCCGGCAAAGACATGCCTCACCCATGAATGAACACGTGTCTCCGCAAACAACTGCAGAGCAAGAAACGTAACGGCAATAGGGGGCTGACTGTCGTAAGTCTGCCGCTCACCCTGGGGTGTGTGTTTGGGTTTTTTTCTGTCAAAGCCAAGCGACAAGATCATGTCCAGCATTACTACTTCATTACTGCTCCCTTCAACGAGCTTGAACAGAGATGTCTTTGAGGGGAGGAAAGGAACCTTCCGCGCTTTGTAATGGATTCAGTAAGAGCAGCTCACTTATTAAATGTGATTTCATTTTGTCTTCACCAAAACACTTTTGTAAAGTGGATTCATTACAAGAGTTCCCGAGGCATCAAAACAGAGGGCCTGAAATTATAATTTAATTATCTTAAGTCAAACATTATTTAATTCACAATACTGGATGAGATGGTGCTATTTCATCATGTACTGTGTATGTAATTGAATTTCAAAAACAAGAGGCTTAATCATTTACAGAGAAAATGTCAAATTTCCGGAATCTGTTTTTTATCTTAATCATGTAGTATTTTTATTTAAAGGTAGGGTCGTAGATTGGCAACTACTCAAAAAATTAATGACCATAGAAACTTGCTTGGTGAGAAGCACTGCAGCTGTTGAAAGTATTAAACTATTTTGAGAAAGGGATACATTTTCACCCCAAAAACATTTAAATCTGAGAAATGATTCATACCTGAATCATTTCTCAGATTTCTGAAGGTTGGTGTCCCTTCCTGAAGGCCACAGCCAGAGACAGAGAGATGTGGTTGGTATCCACTGTCACCTCATTAAAAGTGGATGGATTCATTGTTCTCATGAAAATACTTGTACAATGAGTTTTTTGCTGTTTTCTCAGCAAATTGACACTGTATTCAGCTGAAACTTTCACGTGTTACTTTGATTGTATCTTTCTTTATAACTTTGCCTAAAAATCACCATTACATTGACAAAAACAACTCTACATGCATGTCCCTACCCTGAAAATTTTGCCTTTGTTATGATTTTGTTTGTCTTTTTATTCCCTTTTCTTATCTTTTGCTTTTTCCCCCTTTTTTTTGGGGGGGGGGGAGTTACAAGCTCATGTACAATGCTCCAATCCATAATCATTATAAGCAAAGTTCCATCACCTCCACTGAATCTCTACCTGGTCCTCGTGTGTCTTTGTTGGCATTTGGTCAGTTGGACCACGAGGGAGAACGCTAATTATGAGAACCCTTTCTTTTCTTTGTTTGAAATTCCTGCTCACAAGGACTCCATCGATGATGCAGCATTTCTTTGTACACCAGCTCAAGAATATCATTTACATGTATGTAGATAATTGATTTTTGTTTGTTTGGGGTGGGTTATAGAAATGCTCTAAATAGCATGGAAAGTGCATAGATAAAGGCATCACTTACGAAAAAAGTAATTTGAAGAAGATAGTGCTATTTTTTTGACATCTTCATGAATGATGTCTTTGGTATAAAAATAATTTTACATGAACATCATTGGCTATTTCTAAATACATCCTCATTAATAGAAGATCTAATGCTCAATATGTGCAGAAGATAATGTCATTTTATTGCAGTTTGCATTGAACATTTCTACAGCAAAACACGCCATTTAAATTTCACAACTATAGAAAGAAAGAAAAAAGCAGTAAAAAGACTCGGTACACCATAAGCTTGGGCGGTTTTTGATTTTAGGGTCCACAGTATACCGTCGCCAAAATACTGCGGTTATCGGTATTACCGGGAACTTTTCGGATGGGGAAAAACGCCCAAAGAATTAAAGCACAACAACAGGTTAGCGCTGAGCTTGACTTTATATTTTTTTAGGACATATAGATTGACTTGCTTTCAACATAAAACTTATCAAAATAAGCAGACTGTTTTATGCAGCAGCGGTAGGAAATTCTCAAGGTTGATAACTTGATGAAAATACCGCGATCTATTTTCTGCGATCTATTTTCGTTTGCATGCTGCATGCGCTGTCGGTATCTTGGTGGTACTCGCACAGCCACTTGTGCATTGCTAATGCATGTACTTGTTAACCAGCGCGCCACAATCCCGATCCGAACGTGTAACCAGGAAGTCGCGGAATGTCGGTGTTTATCAGAAGTTTGCCGCTTTTGACGCTCTTTGTCGCAACTTATACAAGCTGTCGCTAGAGGGCGAACTAAAAATGCAGCGCCCTCTTGAGGTGTTAGCTCACCCACATGGCATTGCAAAACATCGAACGTGCGTTTGCCTGTGTTGCGATCGCCCGCTTACTTACATAGATACGGCCGGGTACCGCCAGGGCAGGAAACTGCTGAAAACCGCAAACAATAAACAGTCTGCTCGGGATGGACAATTTGGCTTTGTATTCTCCTCATTTATGGCCTGACAGATAAGTTTTTAAAAACATTTTGGCTACAGCACATGCGTTCATGGTTTTGTTTTTATTGCATGGTATTGAAATTGAAAACCGTGCGGGACAGTATTTTGGTATTTCTCGGTATTTTTGGTATTGAACAAATACCGTGACTACTCGGTAATACGGTGTAATTGCCCAAGCTTACATGTACATGTAGTACACCAACCAAAACAGAATGCAGGTCATACATTTACTGGTTATGACTGGCATGACTGGTACTCTGCCAATTTTAGCATAAAAAGTCTCTGATTGGAGTCTTTCTGCGAGGAGCAGCTCTGGGCTTTGTTGCCTATTATTTAACACTATTTCCTTACACATTCCGGCTTTCTAATGGAAGCACCATTTAAAATGCCATTTGCAGATGACCTTGACGAACCAAAGATGAAATTCTAAGCCTGTAAATGGGGCCCTATTTCATAGACCTGCTTAAACACAAAAAATTTGCTGAGCACAATAAAATTATGCCTAACAGGCAAAAGTTACCAGCCATCTGTGACTGGTATCCTGCTCAGAACAATGCTAAGCAATAATTTCTGCATAAGCAGCTCTAAGAATCAAAAATTACTCTTTGCGGGACATACCTGTGAGGAGAGCTTGGTCTACACGTAGTGTGGTCGACTTGATGGTAGTAATACGGATGTCCGCTGGTACTTTGTCACCAACTGCAAGAAAAAATGTTTAAAAATATTAAACTACTCCATATACATCTGGGTAATCACAAAATTTTAAAAATCACAATCATAACATCTTCAAAACAATTTACCAATCAGGAAGGTGTCCCCACACTTTGGAAATAATAACAATGATAGTTCTAGTAGTCAAGAACAATTAACACAAATTTTTTTTCTCATCTTTGTTAAAAAGAAAATGGCGAGGCCTTACAGTTGCCATGGCAAGTCAATTAATCTACATTCAGTGTACTTCCCTGCCCATAACAAGCACAACAAAATGATGTCTTTCAGCTTTATAAAAATATACCTTCCCCTTGTTTTGGATTCTCATTACAACCTTTATTCAGAGGAAACACTTATTTATTTATTTATTTATTTTGTTAGCATTATTTTAAATAATTATTTACTTACAGTGTATTATTTATTTATTTATTTATTTTGTTAGCATTATTTTATATAATTATTTACTTACAGTGTATTTATTTATTTATTTTTGCTAGGGGTGAGGGAAAGGGCTAGGGCAGTTGAAGAATTTTTACAGTTCTGTACCAAATCTGGGCGTTATTATAAAAAGTGAATGCATTTTAAAACAAACAAATATAAGCAAATTGGAAAAGGTTTGCTGGTTTGTTAATGAACATTTTACTGCACTCGATAAAACAAATAAATATATGTATCCACACAAAAAAATTAAGCTCTTCATCGTAATTTAACAACTGGTCACTGGCAAGTTTTTTGTGACCATTTGGATACAAAAGAAATAGTAATATGTATAGCAACCTTGTTTGCGTTCTGGTTTTTTGTGGGGGGTTTTTCTTCTTTTTTTTCTTGGTAAATTTGAATTTGGTCAATGGTAGCAGGAACAAAAATCTTTCAAAACCTACATAATCTAGAATTGTTACTTCTTTAAATTGCAAATCACTTCACTTTCAGGAGGCATTTTTTATGATTTCCATCCACTTGCTTTTCATCCAAGCAAATATCATTGGTCCTTGACAGTTTGCAGATAAACAACTTGCCATATCAAACTTAAAAGGTCTTCACACAAAACTGACCATGTCAAAACTAAAAATACAGGCATCATCCAAGGAATGAAAGGGCAGTTGGAAAACACAAACTGTGGTGTGAGATACAGTACTGGCCAAGTAGGTCTGTGGGGTTAATTATATTGCCAACCTATGACATTTCACAGAAAGCCATTTATATTAAGCTCTTGCAGATGTGTAATCAGTAGTAAGGCTTGCTTACGTACATGTATCTGGGGGTTGATTGGGCCTTACTATTCACCAGAAGTTGCAATCTTCAGCCTTTGCAGGGGGGCAGGGGGTCAACTGCCCTCCCAAATTCGGGCAAAAACAGTGGGGGGAAATCAAGCACAGCAAGAGGCAAAACAGATGTTTCATCCAGTATTAGAAATTGGTGCTTATGCTTCCTGCAAATCAAGAAATCCAGAAAACTACAGCATTTCGTGCAAAAGTATTTCAAGGGAATATTTCCATCATATCAAGTGTAAATCCAAGCTGATTTACATGTATGTAGATGTAGGTTTAACCTCACCAATGTGATGCACACCCTTTAACTAATGTATGCTATGAAAACTGCTAGAACCCAGTGTGTGGAACACACATCAGGTGATAGGGTGTTCAATGACATGTAGATAACCTAAGCTAATGTGAATTTTTTCACAGTCCGATCCTACTATTTGTATGACCTAGTTTAAACAAGCTGCCACCAATGCCACAACACCAGAACTATCTACTCTCAAAATCTGCTATCTGAACTAACCTTCTGATGAATAAACAGAAAAGGTTAGAAAAGTTATCAGGTTTTACCAAAGAAATGTGTGGACTGATGGACAGTTTATACACTCATATATATCTAAAGGGGTGAGAGTCACTGCTGAAAAAATAAGGACACCCTATCCTGCCTATGATCCAACACCCCTATGATCCAACACCCCTACATGTGTTCTGACACCCCTACATCATGTACATATTATTCCAACACCCCATGTGTTTTCCCAACCCTATCTCTAACATGTCTAATCCTAATCCTAGTGTGTAAGTCACGAGGTGGTTTTCAGAGCAATCACCCCCCCCCCTCCAAAAAAGGGTATGAAACTGGGATCAAATTTTTTTAAGTGATGGCATTTTCATGGTTTGGAGTTATAGATTCCAAAAGGCTTTCAGGATGAGTCCCCTCAATGCTAAAAAAGGAAATCCAAACAGAATTTCTCAATTACGAAGACAACAGCTGCTACTACTTTTTTTTCACTAGATAGACAAAAAAAGTCTGGTTTCAAATACAAGCCTGAAACTTCTCATCTGTAACCCCGAAAAGCAGTAACAGTATGATCTGCTTTCAAGAAAATTACCGAGTTTGAATCACATCTCCAGAGAATAAAAGCTAATGGTTATTACTCGTAAACCTGTTCAGCTCTCCAATCACAGGGCTCTATTTCATACTGTGGTTAAGCACGAAAAGTTGCTTGGCACAGAGAAATATTACTAAGCAGAAACAAATTGCCAACCAAAACTCTAAGGTAAAATTATTTATGACTGGTTGCCTGCTACTTTTTACTTAGCTGAAAATTTTGCCATTGTATGATTAACAGCAGAAATTGGGCCCTGGCATTGGATGAGGTGGCAACATGTACATGTACATCTGTTGATTATCAACAGTAGCAAATAAGTAGGATTTGAAACTTTGCATGGTGTGTGTACAATCAGCTGAGAATTACGGGACACCAAGTGTAAAATCTCTTTGAGTAGTGGTAGCTCTGAGAGTTGAAATGAGGTCCTCAGACTGTTTTTTATTTGTCGTTTAAGTTTCGTTTTAAAAGCTCTACTGTCAGACTGTGCAATCTGGGACTTGATATGGTTCAATTTTCTTTTTTGTGAAATTGATCTTAAATTAAAAAAATATAAATTAGTTTTTTGGGGGTTGCCTCCCTGCAACAATTGGCACAAATCAGCCCTTCTATTTGAATGTAACTGCCTGACATGCTACATGTACCTTGTGCATTAGGGAGAATCCTGGGATACCCCTCCAGATGTCAAGTAACAAACAGTAAAAACTTAGGAACGCTGTATGAACGCAACTACAAATTCTTTCAACATGCCTTCCTTCATTAACAAATTTTACAGGTGTCCTAAAAAGACAATTGATGCAAGGAAGACAACTTTTACATCTGCATTTCATATAAATCCACATTGATCCACCCCTATGTTGATTAATTATTCCTTAATTAAAAGACTTCAAGCTGTCGGGTTTCAGAATATAATTCATGCAAACGCTTGATGATTGACTCCACAATCTGTAGAATGTTTACCCAACTGTTAAAACATTTACAATTGGCTGCCTCTTGTGTGGAATCCCTGCAAACATGACTCCAGATTTATATTAATGATGAATAAATCCACAGCATATGATTGGCATTTGCAAAATTTCAACCCAACTCTTAAATCATTCACAGCCATATGCTTAGTGACAAAGAATTCATGCAAATAGGAGTTCATACATTACAAATAACATTTTGTGTGTATGTGCAAACACCAGCTCCACGAAAGTTCAATAACCCTATCAACTTTTTCTCATTGCAGGTTGTTGGGTTCGGCTAGATTCGTGTGCTCAACGTCTTTACAGCAATCAAGCAACTGGCCGGAGAATATTGCTGCAAACTGAAATTTACTTTCCACTGTGTTCATTGCATAAGAGTATTGCTCACTGACCTTCTTCAAACAGACATACCGCTAACTTATAATCATGCACTGACCGCAGTGACATCCAGCTCTTTAATTGTCAGTTTTTAATTAAAAGGTTATTACAAATCCACAAAAGAAAAGAGCAATTGTGTAGATATGCATTTTGGAGTATTGCAAGTCTTGAAGTGATCAGCCAACAACAGGTAGTAGTCAGAACCAAATTTTGCATGTATTGCTGTTGTGCTTGTGAGTGTGCGTATGTATTTTTCATTACTAAGCATTCTTCGCTTACAGTTATTGCAAAAATGTTGCACCGACTTTGTAAAGAAATTGCTAAACACAGAAAAATCTTATTTAACAGAAGCAGGTTACCAGCCAAAACACCATGTAATGTAGTTTGAGACTGGTTCCCATCTTTGCTAAGCACCATCTATCCACCAGTGCATGGGAAGGACCCTGATCAGAATAGTGGTGCAGTGGATACTATTTCAAGCTATGTATCCATGGCCCTAAAGCTGCTTAGAAAACAAATTTGCTAAGCAAAGGAAATTCATGCTGAGCAGAAACAGTTCATCAGCCAACAAGTTTCTTACTTGGGGTGTCGTGGCTGAGCGGTCAAGCACACTGGACTCAAGCTCAGGTGTTTCTGATCAGTAGAGTGTGGGTTTGAGCACTTGTGTCCTCAAGCAAGACACTTAACCATTATTGCTTCAGCATAAAACCATTGGTCCTGTTTGTTGCGTAATGCACACAAGAACCCAATTACACTTATCACTAAAAGAAGGGGGTTTGCTCTGGTGTTTTTGGCAGTGGCCATGGTGGCTGCTGAATGTGGTGCAGCATTTTGTTAACACTTATGAGGTGTAACATAAATGGGTCTGTCTTAAAATGAAAACCTGTCTTGAAATAAATAATGATACGCGCTTTGAAACGCACGCAGATAAAGCACTTTATGAAAACTAGTTATCATTAGTAATTACTACTATTACGCTTGTTCCCCTACTGATTTGTCCTCAGCAAAAACAATTTTGTTAAGCAGTACATTTTGCACCGGGTTCTCTAGAGCCACGCAGGGTTCCCAAATTTCAATCAACAATTCCCTTCAAGATAACACTCCATGAATACATCGAGGCGTCTGTACAAAATGGCAAGAGGAAAGCTTTTCTTATGATGCCATAGCAGGGGGCAACAAATCTTGATGCACGTCTTGATTAATTTCATCCGGTAATGGTTTTCACAGGCCTTTGTGTTCCAACAAACACGCGGTAATTAAGGGGTTCATTGTTATGCACAGTGATATCATTCCCGCGGTGGATGCAGCAAGGACAGCATGTACGCTGATCAGTTTATCCACTGACGTCAGTTAAGGCAGAGTAAAAACATTTGGAATATTTAAAATTAAAATATACACATGTGTACATGTACTTTTTTAATAATAAAAAAACTGGCGAAAGGACAGGTGTGTTTTCATTGAAAATTGCAAGAACCAATTGTAATAAAAACAACAACAAATCGTTGTTATTCGCCTAACAAGATGCTCAAGGCACTTTACAGACTTGAAGACATGACAAAAAGCTATGACAATATTAAATTAAATCAGAAAAACCCCCCCCAAAAAAACAGTAATCACAAAGCATTATAAACATTCTACACGTATTAAAGTACTTATTTGTACATAAACTGTCAGATACATGTATCTGTAAAACTTAATCAATTGCTTAAAAATTTGATGATGTAATGTGTACGTATAATGTTCATTAAAAGTGACAATGCTGGTCATTAAGCCACCAAGAAGCCTACATCAGGCCATATACATTGTACAAACTCTCCATGTATGCCACAGGTCAATTTGATGGGTTAAAAAACATCTGCTACCCTCCCACCCCCACCTCTCACTGATAATACTACATGTATATGAATGGAAGATTTAAAGAATAGATTTCACTATGATCAATGATGATGCGTGCAGATGGTCTACTCTGTTACATGTACATTACATTACAGAGTGCAATGATGGTGTAAATATTACAGTTTCCCCTCCATTCTCTGACCAGTCATCCACATACGTTGGGTAAACAGTTAATGCATGCGCGCACACTGCGACAAATCCCACCGCTGCTCTACATGCAGTCTGTCATACGGCATCAATACCAGAGCATCCGATTTCCATGGCAACAGGTGGAACGACAGTACAACGAATATTGACAATGGGGCTTGAGAGCCGACCTTGCAGATTCGATGCGGGTATTACACTGAATGGCATGGAGACCAAAATTATTTCTCGGACCTGCCTTCTGCATATCAGTATGCATGCAGCGTGGCAGAATTTATAATTGAGGTCATAATAATGGACATACGAGCAGCACTAGGTCAACATAATTGCAAAGCAATATTTACAATGCGCCAAGTACGCTTATTATTACACCAGAAGTCACACCCTTTTTTAAAGACAGAATATACTTTTGGTAATTACTCCAAAGGTTAATGACCATAAAAAACTTACTTTGTAAAGAGCACTGGAGAGTTGCTGATATTTTAAAACATTGTCAGAAATTACCCCCTTTTAAGTTATGTAGTTTCAGAGAAAGATGCCATTTTTCATCCCAAAACTTGAATTTGAAAAAGGCTTCAGGCATGAAGCCTTTCTCAGCACACAATTCTGTGCAACAAGGGTGTTCTTTTCTTATGTTATTTTCTTACATTCTCCCTGAACGCACAGATTGTTACATGTTAGAGGGATACAGATTCAAAAACATTTCTGAAGGTATGGTCTTAACAAAGGCCAAGTCTTTCCGTCTCTTTGATGGCAAGTTTGCCTCTTTCAAACAAAATTTGATGGTGTGGGGAGATCAGTGAAAAATCAGAAAACACATCCTGGCAAATCACATGCCTGTTGTATGGTTTAAAATGGCAAATTGCCAACAGGAATGACGATCTGAACCTACACCAACGCATGAACCTACGTAGGCAAAAAAACGATACTACGTTCATTGTGGTACAATCAGCAACACCATCAGCAAACACCAGGCAACCCTGAGCATGCACACATATCAACACACAACTGGTAAAAAAAAAACCATACAGGACCAGCAACTGAAACTTCTATACCCTATGCCATTAGCAGACAATGAATGGGTACAATCATGGTACAATAAACCATTTCCCCAATGACGTCAATGCGGTCATGGCAACTGGCATATCCCGATCTCTGATTACTAACTCAGTGGTCCAAGAAGATAAATAAAGAGGGTATTACTGCTGCTCTGGTTTAATGCTTAAGCCTGGTTGAGCCCATAAAAATCAGACCATTATTGAACATTCATTCAACATTTTGCTAAAATGGATAGTTTTTGATAACCCCCCTCCATTTTTATTCCAGTAGGCCCCTACGTACTTCAGGGTAAAGTCACTCTTGTGAGTCAATTCAAATAGTGACACGTACACAAGGCAAAAAGTTGTATACATGTACACTGCAAAATCTTGCAGACTTGGAATATTGTCCATAACAAAGGGCACGGTCATTTTAATTTTGCATAGGCCACTGCCATAAAGTCCACCAGGCCCCCAAGACCAAGACCAGGGCAACAAAGGCCAGTGCTGCTGTGTTGTTCCTGCCTCCCAAATAACTTTCACACAAAGTCAATCTAATCGGAAGCAGGGTTTTGAGTTACAATGCAAAATGTTTCCGAGGGTCTTGGTCGGATACTACTAAGAAGTAAGGAGTACTTAAGAATCAACGGAGTTAAACAGTTCTTCAACCTGTCAACTCGTCTATCTAAAGCCTCGCAAGATTAATGCAGATGCAGTAGCAGACAAACATGCGATTTATCAACCGCCTCCTTTCTTCACACGCTTTGGAATTCGACAGACAAAATACATTTTGTTCACTTTCGACTGTGAAAGAGTTGCTCTGCATAAAAATAATTCGTCCGGTTTGTTCAATTGTTCAGAAAGCGAATGTGACCCAATTCCACTGTGTGTTGTTGTTGCAATACATTCAATTTTCCCGGGCTTGGTTGCATGTTCGAGCATTTGCAAGAATGTAGTATTCCATGGACGGCCTTTGTGGCATGAACCTATGTTGACATTGGTAGTACTTGTTCCATTGAGCAAATGCAAACATAATGCAGAGTCCAGCACATAGTTTGCATTTACACATGGCGATTTGTACAACCTACAGCGTACATGCATTGCTAATTTACACTATACAAAGGTACTGTGCATTGATTGCAGTGATAGCTTGTGGGACATAAACTGCTTGGCACTTAAAAACCGCGCGAGATCTCACATTAAAAACAATTGATAAAACAATCAACTGTTGCAGGACTGACACTTCATCTTTTAGAGGGCAAGATCATGTTGCAATGACACTTCCATTGGAAACTCTTTCATGTCTTTACGTCTAAGGCAAACCTTTGAACGGGCACTAAGGCCAAGACCATATTTATGCAAGTACTGTGTACCATGTACATGTATATCAAGTTTCACAACGTGGATTGTTCAAAATTGGAATATGTACTTTGTCTACAAGATGGCACAATGTGCTTAAAATAGAATACAAATTGAACAAGTTTTGTACACATAGTAAAGGCAGGCACGTGCAATACATGTGCCATCATGAGCCTTGATTTCTGTACCCCGAGTCCATATTGCAAGGCAATTGTAACTGATCAATGTAATCTACAAGCTTTGAATTAACCTGAGTTTAATCAGGGGCATTTTTTCCCCATCTTTATTACTTTTTTTTCCTCCCCCATCTGATAACGACAAAATGACAACAAAACCTTGACCTCACTTTCATGGATATGATGGACTTAAGATTATTTTAATGGATTGGATTAGTGTTGATTCAACGAGAAACATGCACACTACGGCTGCACGTTCTACTCCAATGCCAAACCAGTTTCTTTTTCCTTGCACACTTTGGCTGCACGTTCTACTACAATGCCAAACCAGTTCCTTTTTCCTTCTGAAAAAGAACCTGCTTCATGTACATGTAGGTCTGTAACACTGTTAGGCCAATAACTACAATTTCACCTTTTCAGTTCTCAACAAACTTAAAAACATTCCATGTATCTTTTTTT
>CM021532.1:6940642-6952428 GCA_010994315.2 Pisaster ochraceus
AAAGGAAAGAGAGCTTGCCAAAAGCTCTTCAATTCATTCCAAAGACAGACAATCACATTTAGACCCTAACTCCCAGCAGATCTACATGCCAGCCAGGCAGATAAACAAAGTTCGTCTTGAAAATTTGTTGGAGACAATGTGATCTATCCAAGGTGTAATGTCAGCATGTACAATGTCTGCTGTTTGTGGCATCATAAGATGTTCCCACATTTCGAGGGGAAACAGCATCTAAATTAAAATATTCATTCTGTACATACTTTATACATGTACTTCTGCCAATTCTTAAAGGACTTAACAAACACTTTTACAAAACATATAAGAAAGAAAGAAAACAGTTAACAAATTTTCAAAGATGATACACTGTATGTGTACTCTTGTGTGTATTCACTTTTAACGCTGTAAAACAATTTGGGTGCAAGGTTGAAAGGTACGAGTAGCCACGCCCAGTCATTTTCTTCCCTTTTTGTTTAATTCTCTACTAAGTGCAGGGTTAAAAAAAAAGAAAATCTTGTGGTTTGTTGCGATGCTGTGGTCTGTAAATAATTTTCTTTACGGCAGATGCACAATTCAATGTCCAGATATTGATAAAGTTCACAATCAATTTACTTTCTCGCTTGCTTTATACCTCCACAAGGCAGGTGGGGATCCAAGACAAAATATTCCATAGCAATTAAATAAAAAAGGATCTTTAAATACATCGTCGACTGAGTACCCAAGGTAAATGCAATGAAGTTTGAAGAGATTTGTGGCATTGTGTACACGAACACATAGCACCAATGAACAACACAATGCGCAGAATAGAACCAAATCAAATAATACATAATAAAAAAACAACCACAATTTACAAGGAATTGTACTCTTTTCTCATTGCAGGCCTGGAATTACATATCATTTCCACAGAGACCACGCCCTCTCTTGCCCTGGTCTTGGCCTTAGTGCCCCATCAAAAGTTTCCAAACACCACTGCATACACACAGAGAACAGTGTGGAAATCTTTCTAATGAAATATTTCCTAAGGCATAGCCTCTCATTACTAAAATGCAAGAATGTAAGATGTGTACAGGTGAATGCACCTGCCCATGGATTCACAGTGAGTAAGGTTATTCTGAATGAGGGACCTGGGCAATAATGATGTGGTGACCCCTGCTCTTGAAGATGCAGAAAAAAACATTCACAGGGATGGTACTATGTGCATCTCCAGGGGTTGAATGCACTGTGTAATGTTCTTAACCCAGGGCTAATTTCAGCTGCATTAAAAATCCACTGATATTGCACAGGTTTACCAACCAAACTATCATTTATGATGTAAACATTCATTTCTCTTCACTGGTTCCCTGCATTGTTTTTTCCTTAGCAATACACATGAATTTTGCTTACAGACTGTTAAAAAGGAAATGATTTTCAACTTCTTGTCTTTTTTTTCCAATATATGGATTTCTCTGATTAATTAGTGACATTTTATCCTTTTCCCACCTTTGATTTTGTCTTTTGTGTTTCTAATGTACCCATCTTAGAAGTCACACCAGCCAAATCCTTCTACCACCCCTCCCCCATTTGTCTCCTTCTTTTTGCTTTTCTTCGTTCATCTTAACAGCTGCTTCTTCCGACTGCACTTTGTTCCTTTCTTTTCACCCTTTTCCACCTGACTGCTTTTGCTACGCTAATGTTGATGTGTTAAAAAAGTTTATGCTACGATCCGAATGTCAGGCTGTTTGCATTTATACCAAAACTAATCAAATTGGTTGGTTGGTAAACAGTTTGCAATCAGCTAATATTACCATTTTTTTTATTTTCATGCTTAAATTTATTAAGGAAAAAAGAATACTTTCTGCTTAGGAGCTCTACAAGTTTGGTACTTAATACAGCTTGCAAACGCACAAACTCGCTAAGCACTGTAAACTTGTAAATAGAAAATGATGCATGTACTGAAATGGATGTTGAAAACGACATGTGTACGTACAATACCCAGGTCAATAAATGTCAGCCAACAACGTGCACAGTATGTTTCCACATAACAGTATCCCATTAGCAATATTGATGAGAACCAAAGTCTCTGTTATACATTTCAAATTACACCGATTCTTCAAATTACGCCGATTCTTCAAAATTAGAAGTTCTAATCGTCACTAAGGAGAAGACCATCTGTGTCAGTTTAAAATACATGCACAGAGTAGTAAGACATTCTAGGATGACAAACATACTGTATAATATGTAATGTATGAAGTGCTACTGTCTTGCTACTGTCTTGCTCTAATCGTACCCAGTTCTAATGGCATTACACAAAGTAGGCTACATGTACATATGCTTAGTTGGGATCAACTTTGTTTCAAAAAATGTTATGATTTGACGTTACATATATGTACATTGTACATACACATTAGTCAACCTCATTCCCAGGAGTAATTTATCTCGCTGCGCCATTTTTCCCAGCACGCGTTGCTCACTCATTAACCCCTGCTATTGGTTACTCAAAATGTGACAGTAGATGGCATATTTTAATTTGGCCCATGGCCGATCCGCTCAAGTATGTACACATGTATGGCAGCCCTCAAAAGAGGCAACAAGTCAAAGAGCAACTGGTTCTTTCCCATTCTTCTTTGATCTTGTGACATGTCTACAAATGTCTTCAGTTTAGGGTAAACAAAAATGTGCAAAAACAGGATTCATTTCGGGGGAATCACGTCAAAATTTTGACACTCACCTACTACTAAGCATGCACAGCAATCACTATTGGGAGCCAATCAGCATTGTTTTTCAGCATATCCCTACCAGGGGTAAGTGTACATTGATCAGTGCTTTAACATATTTGTAAACAGTGAGAAAGGTTACTTTATAATGGCAATATGTATGTAGTGCCTAATGATGCAATAGATTAAAAGAGCACTAAGAGTGTCTTATTTCCAGATGTTTTTAATTATGGATGTTCGACAGACCATTTCATTTCTCACCACATACTTCATCAATTAAAACTCAATCTCTTCCCCTCTCTTAACTGTCTCAAGATTGCCCATAATTTCTCAGAGAATCCCTTATCATTTGCGGGTATCGTCTCCACCCGAACCCTCGCTGTTAAACCCCTTCAAGAAGATGCTAGGAAGGGAGTCACAGGGAGAGAGCCCTGTGGTAGCAAGCCTGCATGTCTCTCATATTTCAGATGCCCATTCCAATCATTCCAGACAGGTCTTCTCTCAGCTCTCTTTGAGTTCCTTCCCCATAAGGCTACATGTATGCCTTGCACATAATGTCTACAAAGTACTTACAATTTGGCCAAACTCTGGATATTTATTTACACTAGGTCTTGGGAAATGTGCATTTAATCTGATAACATTTGATAAACAGATGGTAAAAATTGGGTTATTAACACATTTATGCTCTTTTTAAAATTCTCTCAAGTATCAACTGGTTGGTATAGAGTCAACTGCTGCTGGTACCATACATGTAGAACACATTCCTGAGAAGTACCCTAGATCTGACAAGGAAATAGAATGGTCTGAAGTGTAAAAATGTCTTTGGCTTTTAATGAGGATTGTGTTTGAATGTGCTTGCCTTCAATCTCTGTCGTCAATTAACATACTTGTAGGCCACCCTTGTTTCCTAAAAAAACCTGAGAATCTTCATGAACTAGAACAAAAATTTCAATGTTTATTTTGACATGTCTCTTGCTGACTAGGCAGTTTGAATGTCAGGGCTCGGATTTGGTGGAAAATCCACAAGACCGCAGGGTTTGTTGCTCAACATTTTTACTGGACCAGACTTGTTTTTACAAGACCAGTTTCAACATGAGAAGAAAAAAAATATCTAGTTAAAGATACTAACTGTTTTAGTTGAACAAGCACTAAGAGGGGATTGATCTCATTTGTCTTATGTGGGCAAGAGCACTCCACTACTCTACAGAACTGAAAGATATTTATCAAACTCCAAGTCAACATTTGAAAAACATTTTTCTTTAAATTAAAGATGTTCCACAGTCTCACAGTGGGGTATTATCAATCAATTGAAAAACACAAGACGGCCGAACTTCTGGTCATACATTCATTCCATCTTTTTTGTTTTAAACCTTTCTGGTGACTCTTGGCCTTGTTAGCGGTAGTCATGCACGCCAGGATTTGTACAATGTAATTTTACTGGCCCAACGCTAAAAACACTGGCCCTGGGCCTGTAGAGTCTACTGGAAATTTCAGGTCCTGAATGTACATGCAGGCTTTAATAAAGGGCATTGAGAGCATGGCAGATTTTCGATAATAAAGCTCACCTCTATGAGGGAAAATACAAATTTCTACTTGAACATTTTGGGGGCAGTAAGGAAATGACCAGGGGCATGGAGGCAATTTACTTCGTTGCCTGTACATGTACAATGTATACCATTGTACTTATTCTGAATTCCTTGACACACTACTCGTTTAGTTCCCCTTTAGCTGAAATCCATTATTGTGAAAAACCGGGTTAAGGTATTCATTGATGGATGACTTATTTCCACTGAATGAATTGTTGGTTTAAAAAACCAACTATGGCATATTTAGGTCACGCTTTAATTATCATCTATTGAAAAAGACAAAGTTAAAACGTTATTCCATAGAAATACTTATTTGTTAACATGCTTCATTTGTGTTACAATTTACTTGAATTGTAAAAGCTAAACGGTTGTTGAAAATATTTGTAAGTTATGAATGACAAATGAAAATGTACAAAACATGTAGTTATCAGTCAGGAATGCTTGAAGATAATGGAGGTAAACATTAAATCAATCATCCTACCAACTTGTTCTCGCATTAATTATGTTTTCTTTCTTGAGGGGGTGTAGAAATGGGAAAGAGACAAACAATCTATCAAAGCTTTTTACATGAGCCTACATTTGAATCACTAATTTTTATATATATATTTTTTATTGACACAATATCAATTTGTGCCAGTCACCTTGCATAGGATCAACGTTATAGTCATCATTTTTAATTTGCACTGTACAACATTGTCAGGTCAAAAAAACAAGCTCCCAGCAGCCCAGGGTTGGCTGTCAGGCAGGGTAATTCTCCCTGCAACCCAAGATTGGTTGTCACGTACAGTGTGTAGGGGAATTTTTCTTGCAGCCCAGGATTAGCAAGCTTGTCAAGGCCAGAAGACAGTGCCACAAGGTCAGTTCCATCCTACATGTACTTGACAATGATGCACTGCAATCGATTACTTTGCATCTACAGTATGCTGTAGCATTGATGAGTTACCATGGCTTCTGTCAGGTGCAGGGGAGATAGGAAAGAGGTTTTTTTTTTGGGGGGGGGGGGCAAAAGAGATAGATGGCATGTGCTAATGCACACCTTGTGTCTGAAAAAGAACCCTCAGAAATGAACACTTAGATTTCTATCAGTATCCATCTACATCCTAAATGAGTATGTTGTTAAGTCCACACATACATTTCGTGGCCAATCAAGCTCAGTTTGAAAATCCAAGGCCTTTCTCAATCAACCCATGGCGCTACAGTACATACACTTCAGCATGTCTGAATGACATACAAAAATAGCTCCATGGCTGTATGGATTCAACCTCTGTCGGCCATTTTGAAGCTGTGCTTTAATCGCAATGCTTCAAACCGGCTAATGCAATGTAAATAAATCATAAATTAAAGTTGAAACCAACCTCTAGAAAAGACACACCACCTCCCAATTTTCATTTCATTTCATTAATTAATTCTGGTTGTGAAGCCAAGGACTTTTAGAAAAGCAATCTTGATCGCTATACTAGCTTAAAAAAACATGGGGAAAAGACAAGGAAAGGAAGTTTCAGTTTTTTTATGTCAGTATGTACATGTAGGAGGAAAACCCCAATTATTCAAGGGAAAACTCATGCAATCAGGTAGGGCCTGAAAACCTAATCTACATATGTAGTGCCCTTGGCTGGATTCGAACTGGGGTCCCCAGAGATGGAAGGTGGGAGAAAGATACCAGTACGCCAACCAAACTGCTCAAAAGTGTTCTGTAAACTTTATACAACTACACGACCAAAGCAAAAGAAAATATTTAAGAACAATGCCTTTATTGAAGTGAATCTTTTCCAAATTTGCCCAATCTCAAGTTGATTAGTTACATAAAATATGCAACAAATCCTTCAAGGTAAATGAGAAAACCATGATTAACCATGAACATTTGGCAAAAATAATCAGATTTCAAGAGCTTTAACTTGGGTGATCTTTTTTCAATCGAGCCCATCAGCCTCCAAAACATTCATAATTGTTTGAGTGCCACAATTTTGATCAAATTTTAATAGCACTGTCATCTGTAGACTACCTGGTGTGTACACATCAAAGTGTACATATCCAAAACTGAATAATATACCAACAACAAAAACACCTCTTGAAAATCATGTTCAAATAAGTAAAGAATCTTTCAATGAATCCAAGAGATCCTCTAAAGTGACCACCGTAATTCATCAGTTTTTGATGTGGGAGGGGAAAAGAACAAAATTTTTAAAAATCAAGAAAATCCACTAAACTATGTAGGTAGGGACTGGAAACCTTGTCCACATGCAAGGCACAGGCTGAGGTGGGATTCCAAACCAGGGTCCACAGAGGTGAAAGGCAGTGAAAGATGCTGCTCAGGCAACTTGATCCTCCCTGTCAAGTAGTGTACCTTTAAGGTTTTCCCTTCATCAAATCGCTTTGAGTGTCCCTCAACATTCATTATCGGTTTTAATTACTTTCCTCATATTTAGAATGTTTTGCCTTCCTCATGAAGAGAACAGCCTATTGATTAACCTAAGAACTGTTTAACTACATGTATAAAGCTACATGTGCCATGTCCTCTAAGATTAAAAATATACATAATTTTCAAATTTCTTTTATTTTTGCTATTATTAAAATTACTTTTATCTTTATTATTTTATTTATGAACACCTCACCGCATTGTTGAGTCTCTAACCCTCCGGTTTAATCTTCAGTTTCTTTGAGGTTTTTTTAAGAATTAAAAGGAAAACAAGTTTGTGGTTTTCTTTGTTTTTATTTTTTAATTATATTTTCTTAGTTTTAATGTTCTCTCATTTCTGAAGGTAAGTGCTCTTTTGGATCATGAGTTTGGTTTACTTTTGGGCAATCCCATGGCCGCAATTCGTCTTTCATATCAACATATTGTTTTTGTTTTCGTAATTTTTTGTCCAAACAAAAAAGCCAGAATGAATAAATAAATAATTAAATCAACACGTAGAACAAAAGGGCCGTCTGCAAAGGAGACTGACTAAAACGAATGCCATTCAGCACAACTCCTTTCTGTAGATGAGGTAATGACAGGAATAGCTTGAATGCCTGCTTCAAAGGCCAGGTGTTCTCGTCAGAACAAAGTCTATATAAATAACAACACCTGCCTCTTTTTACCCTTGAAGCAAACATGTATGTACACAAGACTTGATTTGCTCATTATAAAGGTGAAAGGCTGTTTTCACCTAAATCAGCAGCGTTCTCCCCCAACACTGGTCCGCTGGCTAAATGCCAGTTAAAACACCAGGCAGAGGACCAGTCACAATTCACTCCAAGTGGTCCGACTGGCTAGTTCAGCAGTGTTGAAAAGCATCCCTATTTCATTTGAAATATGGACCTGTAAAAAAGGTGCTGGACTAGTGAAATGACACTGACAAAGTTAAGGGCAAATGCTGATCAGGGTTTCTGCACACTATAAAAAGTCAAAATGACACACTTCATCCATTTTTTCATCCATTTTTTTTAAACTGAATTTAATACTTTTAATGCTTTTGAAGGCCTTAAATTTGGATAGTTCAATTTAATAATTTTTAATACTTTTTACAGATCCACAGAAACCCTGTAAATGCTCTTCAAGACATGTCAACACGACAACAGACGTGACTCCACGTGAACCCACATCCATGTACCTTGCATGGAATTTCATCTTTGAGAGGGCAAGGCCATTTTCATTATGCAAAGGGCTCTACCCTTGGAAAATCTTAAAGTCTATGAAAATTTTGAAGGGGTACCTACATGTAGACAGGGGCAACAACATAACCTCCAAGGAGTCCATGTACATGTAATTCTAGGCCTGATGCTGCTGTGTTAAATTTGTATGATGTTTATGCAAGTGTGTATATGTGCCCAAGTGCGTGTATGTCATTAAAAATCTATGACCCGCACACGAGAAAGACCAACCCATACAAATAACAAGCACTGCTTTAAAGTCCTCTGAATCAGCAAAGGAATTGTATGCAAATAATGGCTTTGTTTTTCTCTAAGGCGAAATGCATGAGGCAAGAGAAAGCTGTCCATATATAAGAACTTGTTTTGTTCTCAAACAAGGAAATATTTCTATCCAGGTACAATGTATGACACACATTTATTCAGACTGGATAAAAAGTCATTGTTTTCAATGCGCTACGTACAGTTGTGTACGTGTAAATGTTATCCAAAGTGGCGTTTAACATGCACAAAATCCCAGCACAATGCATACAAAAACTATTGATTTTTCTCCTTTCCACCATCAATTGAAAAGAGACACATTAATATACAGCTGTGCCGTGGATTGAGTCCTTTACACAGATGCCTCGCTTCTCAGAAAACATAACTAGAAACTCTAAAAATAATGTACACTTGGCATCTGACGCACATTAAGTTGCCATTCGTTGTTTCCATGCATTTGACAACCGATATTCTGTGTTCAATGCACATCATGCAGACTAAGTATTTAAACAATTTACATGTAGGTGATATCATTTTGCCGTATACCATGTATACAGGTGACACAATGGAACGATGCGCCATGCACACAACAAGGATGCAAAGCATAGTCCAGCTCAGCGCTCCCTGGGTTTTATGTGTGTTTTTATTTACACCTTTTGTCCACCACCTCCAAAGGACGAATTCATTCTACACCCAGAACATCCCAAATGTTTCAAATTCAGTGGTTTTACTCAGTACATCACAAGAAATACAAAACTACAGGTTTATACACTGTACACAATATGGACTACTTCTTTCTTTCTTTGGTGACTGCTTTACTTCTTTCAAGAAAATTCGAAGAAAATTCGAGAAATCACATGCCTACGGACAATATGACCCAGACTTTTCTCTTCCGTCTGTTGATTCCTGTTCATGTATGAACATTAAGCTTAATGAACATCATTATACACCTCGGCTTAGAAATGACAGGATTTTATTGCGGCAAAATTAATATGGATGGGAGTTGTGCTGTCTTGTCCAGACATCAAAGCTCAGCCAAACTAATGGTCATTTAACACCAAAGCAATCAGGTAGGCAGCTTGATTTCAAAATTGGGTTCCCTCAGGCGGAAAAGGGGGGGGGCACACATCAATACATACCTGAGACTTCTACGATGTCGCCGGGCACCAGATCGCGAGCTCGTATTCTCTGTACGCCTGATTTGTCTTGCCGAATCACCTTGGCAATCTCCGGCTCGTATTCCTTCAAGGCTTCTATGGCACTCTCTGCATTCCGCTCCTATTTCGTTTTTGTTATTTTTGAAAAAGTGGGGAGGAAATCAGGCCAAAAAAATCAACATTGGATATTTACACCGCAGGAATGTAGAGAAACGACAACTCTTGTTTGAAGAGTATTTCTTTTTTTTAACCACACCTGTGTTTTTAGTTTCCCCAGTATGTGTTTGCATTCACAACTGATTGCTCCAAATGTCAACACTCTGCTGTATGAAATGATATTAAAATACCATCAACACTAAAATTATATCTCTGACCCCGTGTTAAACAGTTTCTCCAGAAAATTTAAGTACTTGTTAACACAGAATTTTTTTGATTGACTTTTTTTTATACTTTCACACACATTTCACAAAGAATTAACGTGCAGGCATCAGCCAATTGTGTCAGCCACAGAGAACAATTTAGTGCCGCAGTTTTGCATAGCAAAATATTTAGAACGATCATGTTTTGTGTATACTGAATGCTAATTCTGAGTAGCAATTATGAAATTTTAGTACGTACCAATACATTTTGTGTAGCATTTTGTGAATTACATGAACATTCTCTTGAAAGCAGGCATTTTTGCCTTATACACATACAAGTACCATTAACTGAACTTGGATGATTTTTACTTTTTATAAATCCATTCAAATCCTTTACAACAGCTAAAATTGACTAATGTGTACACTCTGCACTAATGTGAACCTACAAAATAGAAGAGCCCTAATAATGAATTTTATTTAAAATGCAACAACAAATTGGTTTTATGTGAATATAAGTTGACTTGGCTCTTTTTAAAGCCTCTTAGATACAATATCAAGTTTATCAAATCATGACAATGACGTCAACGTGGCTAGTGCCAGGGAACTCAACGAAAATAACCCCCTGGACAAATCAATACTATCTGGAAAATGTACATGTACAAGGAAGTTTGACTTAAACTGACAGGTCCTAGCAACGGAAGATAAAGAACATGACATTACTACGAAACACATCATGCCCTCAATGATGCTTTTTTTTATTTACATGTAAGCAGAAAAGATTGCAGAGAAAAATAACAATGCGGCACCCGTCAAAAGAATGTGAATGACATGAAATTTTGGCTGTTAACCTGTTTCTCCTTAAGAATATTTTCTGTGCCAGCCCTGATACTTCGGCTCTGAAGGGGCAAGGCAGTTTTGCCTTGACTTTTTGTAAAAATTTAGGGCACCAAGGCAATTTTCAGAAATTTCAAAGGGCATCAAGGCAATCGTAAAAAGTTGCGAAGGGCACCAAGGCAATATTGGGAAAAAACACATTTCATAAACCAGGTTCTGCCCAGGATTTTTTCAGTTTAAGGAAATACAAAAATGCTACAGACAGGAACTGTGCTTTGTGATACATTGCAGTTGTATTCAGATATGCATAACATAAATGTGCAGGTCGGTCAAGCTTTTAAACAGCTTCAGCAAGAAGAATATTGTCAACTTGTTTTTCAAATAATACTCCATTCCCCCACTCTTCTTAACACCTTCATCAAGAGTTCTGTGTGTTGCAGTCCTTCTGAGTTGAAAATCCCAGGCGTGTAATTTTTGTGGTACAGGCTGGTCACTTTAAAGTTGGTTTTCTTAAAACTAAACAGCGTGTAGTGATGTACTTAAAATAACATGGCAAGGGATCTTGTGAAGGTAGAATTGGTTGTACACTGCACACTTTATCAACAAAATCTCCCATGATTGATACTTATTTATCTAAACACTCAAAGAAGCATACAATTGTCAAAGCTAAAAAAGATAATAATAAATAAAATTAAAAAAACGGGAAGTGAAGTTGGCAAACTTGCGTTTTTGAACGATCTCATTCCCTAATTTCTTCCCTTAATATTCTGTTTTCATCAACAACCAATTCCATGGATTCGTGAATAAAGGATTGCTTGTTTAAAATCCCTTCTTTTGCAATACATTTTCGATCGGTCGAACAATCGGTCGACGAGGCACATTGGGGAAAATTATGCGGCGAGAGCGATGTGTTTATGAGTACGAGGCTACAATTTTGTATAATATATCACAAGAAGGAGGTCGCAATTAGGCTCCACCGCACGTCTTCTTACCCCTGGAAAATCGAGTTGTATGTTTCCCTACTCGCCTACGTATTGTAGTATGGGACATGGAGGAGAGAGCCAGACTAACAACGTGCATGCGTGTTATAACATTTGTTTACTGAAATGAACGATCGCAGCTAGTAAATACCAAGACTAGGGACATTATCGCAGAAAACGAGCTGGATATCTTGAATTTACTGGTATATTTTCTTTTTGAAAACCTACATATTAAGTTAAATAATTAATACTTTGACAAAATTTTAATTTGGCAATTAAGTTAATTAAAAAA
>CM021532.1:6956467-6998478 GCA_010994315.2 Pisaster ochraceus
TTACCCTAATTGTCCTGTACTGTTGATCTCCCAATGAAAGCAGAGCAAGGGGATGTCACCTGTTCTTCTGAACCTACATGAACATGGTGTACGGTGTGTCACATAAAATATACACACTATCCTTCAAACCAACCTCCGATGCAAAAGTCCATGCATTAACCAATTTAGGACTTCAATTCCCAGGAAATACTCTCACCACAGCCTGACTGTACACACCTGGTTAGTCTCAATTCATTACTTGACAAATTCTCAATATTATGTAAATGTATGGAAAGTGAGCGCCCAATAAATTTACACACACTACATGTACATGTACACGTTCACACATACATTACAGTACATTACCTTGGCTAATATATTTTTAACGACGCATTCCAATGAAAATAACATTTTGTATGCACCAAACCGTAACCACAATTTGTCATTTAACCGTCGACAGTACAGCACATTTTAAAAATAAGCTACGAGCCTCAAATATGCAAATCAACGTGGGAAATTCTCATCTAAAACAATTTCATAAATACTTGGGTTTTATATCAAGTGTGAAACACTTGCAAAGGGAATTAGAAAATGTGGAACTTTCATGCAACATGGGGTACGTTTTCATGGTCATACCCAATAACTGTTTCTGTCATTGGAATGCCAATTCAACCGAAGCAGTTATTACATGTAGTTACCGACAGTTATCTTATAGGCTGATACCTCAGAGGCTGATACCTCAGAGATGGAATGAAGGCAAAGTGCTTCCATGCACCTAGGTACTCCGTGAAATGTTCCAATAACATTTGTTGTTTCCCATACAGAGGTGCCGTTTACTACTGAAAAACTGCCTGGCCCTTACAAAAACAAACTATCAGGCTTGAACTCTAGCAAGAATTGATTAACTCGGTACATGATGTGCACAAGTACATACAGTTATCACTGATAACATTGGCATATTTCTGTAACAGTACAGTACACAAACCACAGGTTTGGTTTGCGGGCATAATGTAAGGTAACCAAATTAAGGTCAAACCCGTAAGTACCCCAAGTATGAAATTAATTCATGATTTATCCTAATGGCTTTCAGATTTGACATCTTCAATTACAATGGATGCTCTTGTAGATGTATCCATGCAGATTGGTTTTATAGATTATATTTCATCTCGTCAACTGATTGAAATATCACTCACGGAGAGACAGAGGCTCGTACATGTACACAGTTTAACTTTAAAATGTTGAGAGCTCTGGGAGCGACATCAGTTGCTCTTCACAACTAATTAAGCGCAGAGACATTAAACAAACATAGAACTCAAACCCGTCTCATTCATGCCCATCACACACACACACAAAACCAAAACAGCAATGACATAAAGCAAGAGACTGAAAAACCGACTCCGATTTCTCCATACCAGACATTTTTTTCTGGACATTTTCAGGATTCCATTTGGCCTGGGATTTAAATGTCACTTAAGTGCATGGTGGACTCCAGCGGCTCAGTATCACTTAACACCACGCCAGCAGCAGCTACGGGTAAATGTCAAGGAGTGAGAATCAAGCCACCAGGTCCCTCCACGATGGGTTCGAGTCTTCCTAGGAAATTCAAGTCCGACAAGTGTATTTGTGTCTGGGTGTTGATGACATTCTATCCAATTTATTATTTTAAAAAAAACCTCCCAATTTTAAAACCCCAGCTCAAGTGATGGCACGATAACGGTTTTTGGATCAACATTTTCAATTTGGATCCTCAAGTGTGTGTTATGGCAGCATCTTTAAATCCAGTTAGTACATCATCGTCATGAGGTTACAGCTGTGCAAGTGCAGTGCAAACAATTGTTGCACACTCAGGTGTTGCAGCAGATACATGAAATATGTACAAAGCCCACAGAGAGACGTCAGTTGAAGAAAAACAAATAACAATAATAGCGTCCAATGACTGACACAGCAGATGACAGATGAGCGTTATTCATTTGATGATCACAGTCAAATATTTTAAAGCATCACCCTACCATTTTTAAAAGATTGATCCCTGAGCATTCAAGTCCCACAATGATGCTTCCTCTCAGATGTTAGACAGTGTAAGGGGCATATTTCTCTCAGGATGATTACTGCTTTTAAATGCCAAACTTAGCTGAAGATCGTGTTGATGCAGATACATTAATTCTGCTTACATTCTTTGCTTTGAATTAAAAATGTTGCTTGTGTATCATTGGGTGTGTTTTTTTCTACGTCAGATACATGTAGTGCATACCGTATTCTATAGTTGATGGTGGCTGCTTGGAAATTCGTAGTGAGCAATGACACCTGAGACCAACCAAAGGAATGTTTTGAGTAACAATAAGACCATGAAGATGTGCCTTGTATCACAGTGATCACTTGGCAAGAACTTCTCAACGCAGCTGAATCATCCTCCATCCGACAACACTCATTGTGCTGTGATGCACATCATGCCATCTTCAAGCCCTTTAAAAACCATTGTCAAAACCCTTGTTTCTCTATTCCAGACCAAAAACCAAATGTCAACCCACCAGACAGTCCAATTCAACCCAGTTTCAATGAACCTTAAATAAAGGAAACCAGATGATTCAGACCAGTGCACTTTTACATGTTTACCCGTTGCTGAGCATCTGCCCATTTTGTTCATCCTTTAAAGTGCGCGATCATCACAAACACCAACATAAAGTGTAGTGCATTTTATTGTTGCACTTACGCCAAGCATAACAGTTAGGAGTTCCACTGATATTACACAGCTGGTGCTGGTAGAAAACATTGGGCACTAACTGTAATGTTTTATTTTATGTCATAACTGTAACCATGAGGACCAGCTGTAAAGTCATGGCTGTCAGTCTGGTTCCCTAACAAGCAATGTCCATTGCAAGTGCTTGTTTGTTTGTTTTGCTACCTGCCTCCATTTGGGTGCACACATTTGATTGGAAGACAAATCAGCATGGCTTCACCTAGGCCTACATAACATATAGGGGTTCTTAAAGACAGACTTTTGCATAAAAATAACAAACCTGTGATAATAATGAAAGAAAAATATTTTTTTAAGGTGAAAAATTACCTCCGCAAAAACTACCTTAATTTAAAGGTGGTCAATCCTAACAAGTTTTATAACATCACCAGCTCACCAGTAATATTTACCAAGGAAGTTTTTATGGTCATTCATCTTTGGAGTAATTACCAAAGGTAAATCCCTCCCTTTTGACTGAGCTGCTTGAAGCTTGTTAATTTTTAGAAACTAAGGAAAATACTGTGATGCTCGGGTTATAACCACACTGATCTCCAAATAGAGCAAACTGGGCCTATTTTCATGGCTTTGCTTACCACAGAATTCTGCGCATACCATGCCCTGTACAGCACGTAACTCTATGGGCTGATAAGCCTATAATTCCCTGGTAAGCAGAGCTATGAAATTGGGCCGTGATCCTTCAGCCCTAGTTCAGTTTCATGAAAGATGGGATTGATATAATATTATTTAATTTGTCCGTTGTATTTTAATATTAGGCATGTCAGGATTAAATACGATTTAATAAAGTACAAGTGTCCAAATTAAAATGTCCCTCTTTATTTGACAGATTGTTCATGGGAGAGGAAAAGAGGCTTAGAAAATAATAAAAGAAAACATAGTTGATACTTACAAATGATATTACAGCTGCTAGGAGTAAGATTTTAACCAAAAGATCATCAAACTGTTCTAAAACGAGCTGCCAAAGAGGTTTCCCTGTTGATAATTAAAAGTATAAATAAAAAATTACATATTGCTGCTGTTGCATCATCACCACAAGAAACATTTGTTGCGCCATTTTAATAGTCAGCTGAGTTTTACTCAGGGATGAGATTTGATGGATTAAATAGTTCCTGAAAAAGGCTTGCAGGCAATGATTCCTCTTTGTACTCTACACAAAACCTCCCAGAGGTTAAATTTAGGTTTACAGACCTCCATGCATCACCAGAAAGATCAAACTAATGTATACATGTAGGTTTGGACACAATGTGGAAAGTTATTTTTCCCTTTGGTGAATGTTTCATTTCTTTCAAGAAAACTTGAAGACTCAAGGATATTGAAATCCTAATATCATGAAAAAAAGCAGAGGAATCACACGCCTGGTTACTGTACATTTAAGGCAACATGAGCGCATTACCCACTCCCCATATCTTTAAAATAAATGCAAATTAACTCCCAAAATGGCAGACCATGGGCCGTGTGTAATGTCACTGCAAGGAGTCTATATGAGTGGTCATAAATATTGGGCAACACAGCAACTCAATTAAGATGTTATACTGACAACATAAGCAAACAAAGGGTACATGTTTTAAAGACCATTCCAAGAGTTTTAGCTTGTGCTTTTTGAACTTTTTAGTTTGGGAATGCTTTGAATGATGGTTGCTCTCAAAACTGTAATAGATGAAAATTCAATCAGATTCTACAATTTTTATGTTAGGAAATGATAAAAGCGATGCAACTTACTTTCTTCTGCTGGCAGCTCTGTTGATCCAAGCAAGTGGTTTATACAAAAATGAGAGAGAAAAATATATATAACATTAATTCAGAACAATCAAAACTTTGAAATCTAATGGAATTTTTGAGTGATCATCATCATTACAATTTAGTTCACTTCATTTTCCATTAATACTTTACAGATAAAATACAAATACTAAAATACATTGCACAAAATAAAATATGAGGAAAAAAGTTTGAAAACATACAGGAACGATGGTAAAATGTGCAGAGGCTGAGGAAGAGTAATTGGTTTCCTAAAACTGAAAGGTTCAACCTGCCCAGACTCAAGTTTCTCCTTTTCTGAACAGTTGATGCTTTTGCATTCCAGTTTACAAGGGTGTGCTAGTCTTGAGATCAAGACCAAGACATCACTTGCAATAGGAATTTGCAAGAATTATCACACTGTCGAACTGCATCACGAATAGTTCGTACTTCCCACCAGTGTATGTAGGAAGCAAATTAGATCCTAAATTTGAGCAAAATGGTTTTCATGGGTCAAAATGCGTCAAACTTTATAAAAATTAAATTTGAAGTTTTTTTTTTTTATCAATTACAGAAATTTATGTGTTTAAGTCTTGTTTTTTAAATTAATGTCAACATGTTAACTTTTGCTTATTTTTTTGGGAAAAAAAAACCAAATGAAAAACACATGACTTGCTGTTGCAAAGTACTTAACCAACTCAACTACATTTGTAGAATGACCTGTGGGATAAATGCAAAACGTGTAAACGGCTTCACATTCCTACCATAGCAATGTCTTTCCTAAAAAACTAAAAAGTAATTTGTATTATTGTAAATAAAGACAAAAGGACTACATATGCCTACATGCCAGCTTACCATTGGGGCCATATTTTTCCTGGGCTGCTTTGACTTGGGCTTGTGTCAATCCCTGAGATTCTTTCGTCCCGAAATACTGCAGCGTTTCAGCTACACTTTTAATGTGTGGCAATTCCATTGTTTCTCTTATGGTGTTGAGATTTAAAACCTATCCTGTGGAATAAAACAAAGAATTTGTGTTTTTAATAGAAAAATACATTACAAAGACCCAACTAAGAAGAATTAAACTTTCAAGATTCTTTAAATAAACCATGATAGAGAAGTCCTAGACCTTAATCAATAATGTTTTTACAATAAAAATTAACAAGCCTTTTTGTAAGAAACTAATTTCATTTTTGCTTCATTTTTTGTTCAAGATTGCCCGTAAAAGGCCAATGAGCCATTCTTATACGGAAAAAACATTAAAACAACTTTTTTTAAAACGAGAGGATGGGTAGGAACTTAGAAGTGATATTTCTCAGACTTAGACTAGAGCACAGGCTAGATGGTGTGGCAGGATGGAAGAAATTATGAACTAGGCATTTGAGTTCCAGATTTATGAATGATGACCTATGCTTAGCAAAAGCTACATTGGAATGGCTCTTTCTTCTTTGTTCTCTGCATACTTTATAGATAAATAGAGTAAAGTGTATACTGCATTAATTGGCAATTGGTGATCGAAGAACATTGGCTAATTTAAACTATAAACAAACTGCATACAAGTTGGTAAGTTTGTGTTAGAATAACTGCACTGTGAACTTGCACTGCTGGCTACAAAACAATGCTTTGATGACTTACAAATCAACATTAACTGCTTATTTAATCACACCATTGATTGAGCTTTAAAAAGGAAATCACATTCTTTTCAAGAATATTTTATGTTCATTTAATTTTATACAACTTACGAGGTATTTATATAGTGACCCCAAAAAATAAAAAATTAAGGTAATCAGTTTTAGTTCTGGCTCCACAGCTCGTCTTATCTTGGCTGTGGCTGAACTCATTCATGGAGCCTTGGGTCGTACACATGCACAGCACATGTTCCTTCACGAACAACACGTCACTAATCTGCGAGTCTACACAGTACCGTACATAAATATATAGGTCACTATCGCACCACCATCTTTCTTTACAAAACGCAAAATTTTGTTTACAGTACCGGCAAAAATAAAAACCACACATTTCAAAACAGTTAACAGCGTAAATTAATCTACAAACCTCATATGACGGTTGCCGCGTCTCCTGTTCACAAGACTATCGATTCCCTATCAACCCTGTTGTGCAAAGAAGGTAATTTTCACGTTAAATAGAGCCTCCCAAACCGGTACATTTCGGTTCTCCCAGTCACAACCTCATCAACCGAGACTCCTGTAAAGAATGTATGGTACCTTGTCACACACACACAGCGTCCCCCCGTATGTACACGCACATACATTAGAAAATGAACGTTTGGTGGCTCTGCTGCGACATTCTACGTACGCACGGGGCTATCCCGGCATGCTTTAATCAACACGGGGTTGCCTGAAATTTCTGTGTGGCTTTTTCTGATTGGTCAGTTTTTAGCAAGGGCTCGTCATTATCTCATTTAGCCACTCAGAGAGGGCCATAGTGCCCAGTCAATGACGTCAATAAATTGCCGCAAGGGTGTGTAAGGGAAATTCTTGACAATAGTGATTAGAGCTGATTAATTTCACCTCGATTTAATGTACACTGTACTTTGAGTTTTTGTTTTTATCGAATCTAATTTGAAAGACTGGATTTTACGAGACGTTGCAGTTAAAATATTTCGCAAAATACAATTTTATTTAAAAGATCTGTCTTTGAGAATAAGAAGTGAGTGCAAAAGCTATGATCTTTAAAAGGAAGTATTCCAAGAAATGAAGAGCATCCATCCAGAGTTGAGGGTATCACATTTTAGTGAGGGCGCTGCTGAGGCACTATTCAAGTGTATAGTTTTCATTTATTTTGTTGTTTTATACTCCACCTTTATATAATTTCCAAAATATTTGTGTTTCCAATACTTGTCTGTTCCGTTCTGCCTCACAACTTGCCCTTTATAACAATAATATAGACGTAGTCTATAATTAGAACTGGGATATTCAGTGAATTTAAAACATGTATACTTGTTGTCTTCTCGAATTTAAATTTAAACATGAAAACAAAACAAAAGGTCACTTACTGCACCAGTTAATAAACGTGCGCTCTCCAAGATGTACCACAAATTAATAATGTGCGCCCACAAGTCTCCTGAGGTGACTTCAAGCTCAAAATAGGTCATGTACACGTGGCATACGGTGCTATTTTTGTTTCACTTTGTCACTGATCACTTGAAATCGCTTTCATTGGCACATCTCCAAAAAACATCGCAGCATAACCCCGGTCGAGTGAGTCTCTTTGAAGAGTGAGTGCGGAAATAATGTAGTCCATCGGGACACTATGATTTGCCGTTTTCTAGCCAATACGTGAAATCTCAGAGGGTGTTACATCATCTTTGTTCGCTTCAGACATTTTATATATATGTATGTATATGTATATATATTGTTTTACAAGAGCATAACACAAACTATACACTCCATCTTTAAATAATTTTGTTGGTTCATAAGAATAATTTCCCTTTTCACTTTGTAATATATTTTAACAATAATGATGTCTACTATAAACACTCGTCAATATTCAAAGTAAAACTCCCCAACCAATCGGCATTACGCAACATTATGAACGGCTCAGAAGTGGCTCATACATTTAGTGCCCCCCCCCCCCAAGACCAAACCCGAAATGTGTCTTCAATATGTGCTTCGAATGTCAGGAATTAGGGGATTCTAAAGTAGTATACCTTTAAGTAAATAAGGAAATGAGAGTGTTAAAGCATCGAGGAATTGGAATAGAAAGTATGGGGACATTGGGGGACCCTGTGCCCCATCGAACTCGTGACAGGCTCACAGGATCCTTGTGCCGTGGACCCAGAAACATTTGATGTGGATTCCGCCGCATGCAAGCTCAGGGGTCGTTCATCAGGCAGCCCACTAATCTTTGTTAACAAGTCAGTGATGCGATTATTGTACATGGAGAGGCAAACTTTGACGTCACATTAAAAATTCCTCATGTTTACACACTAGTTTTCCCACCCCACGCTCCAGAGAACAACATGCTTGACTTTTGTGCTCACAGGATGTTTTCCAATTCAGCAAATCCCATTTGGCGTTGCTATTTGTTAAACACTGACAATGTGAAGATTTACATCTAAGCTTTTTTCGTATTATTGGCAGCCTATAATCGGTGCTAGCCTCCCCCTTTTTTTGGGGGGGGGGTGTGTCGTTGTCAGTTCAAAGGGAAAGTATCGCATAGAAAAGTGGATTGATTCCCGTATAAACCTCCAGTTTTCAACAGACTCCTGTACAACCATGTAGAGAACAACCCGTGAAAATATCATTGAACAAAAAATGGTCACAACAATATTGTGTGAATATAACAACGAACAAGGGTAAAAATGTTTTTTTATGGTTTTGTGCACGTTTATGCCTATGTCGGGCAAATGTTGGTTGCGGCAATCAAATTAAAGCAACAGTGACTTTTTGATAGCATTTCAGACGGAAATCTCTAGGCCTCATACTCATACTATCACTGAGCCCCCGCGACGATTGAAGCTATTTACAAAATACTGTGTACACTGTCCTTAAGTTGGTATTAAACTTGCACGAAAACAAAGTTAAAATTGTATAGTGTGGCAAACAACTTAGAAAAGGTTGAAGAAGAAAAAACAATCAACGAGGGACCAGGCACTGCTGTCAGGTGTTTGAAGAGCGAGTAACGAAATAGTAAAGTGGAAAAAAACTTTGGTGAGTGTTTTGATTGTGATTTGGGAACAAATAAAGAAAAGGGACAATATATATTGTAAATAATAATCCGTATTACACACATCTTGTATAACAAGTAATATGACACTTCTTGTACATGCGATTTATTTTATTTCTTAGAAAAGAAGAGGGAAAAAATGGACCGCTTGACATCCACTACACCAGCTATTCATGTCACCTTTAATGTACAAAAGACCTACATAAGATACAATATTAAAACCTTAACAATTTCATATAAATAAGGCATATTATTTTGTCAAAATGTGTTGGTGGCAGGTGTACTATTTATAAGCCTTCAGACTCGGAATGTACAACACTCTTTTCATATCCATCCTTGCTTGAGGGCGCTACTTTATAATCCATGCATGCTCGGTTTGACTCCAGGAAATAATCGTTCTTGAAAAAAGCGGCACGTGTGTTTGTGTATTATAATAATTATTGTTAATTATATAGAAAATAAAAAGGGACACCTTTATTAGGGTGCAGCTATCTTGATTTTCCTCAAATCATCACAACCAAGCCGAGGCTGGAAGGAGAACAAGTCTGGTTTCTTTTTTAATAATATAATATTTGCAATTAAAGCGGTTATTGGATATAAGGAACATTACCAAGATGGTGGCAGCATGATAATAGTCTATTGCGCATACAGGTGATAAATATTCTCATTATAGGCCTAATAATACAATTGCATTGACAACTTGGGATTCATGCAGAAAGGGAAGTAGCTTAATGCTTGTAAACCATTTAGGTAAAGCCAGGTTTTTTCTTGGGAAGAGTGCTGGCTCTATAAAGAGCCGTCGGTATGGTCTCCACGTTTCGAACAGTGTATTCTGCTCGTCTTCATGGGAATCTAGAGACTTGGAAACATGATTTATACACGAGACAAGTCTCAAAAGATGCATATTATACATGTGAAAATGCAAGGATTTCTCAGTATATCTTACTATGATAAAAGTTACCCCTTTTTATGTGTCAAAAGTCGGGATCCTGCATGTGTGCCGGCCCTTCCTATAATTATAAAGATCAGCGTTCAAACGCTCTTCTGTATCCTGACGATGACTAGAGAACTGTCAAAACATTGAAACCAACTTATCTGACCACTCACTGAAGACTTTTACAATACCCCCCCCCCCCCCCCCCCCCCCCAATACCATAAGCGAAAGTGGAAACCCCGCAATCTACTCTGCGGGCGCATTTTTGTATCTTTTTATTGTTGACCCAATAGTCATTGTCGTTATGATTTTAACAGAAAATTTGATGTTTAATTTTAAACAAAAAGGGCACTGTGTCAATTTTATGTTTGTTTGAAAACGAAAACGACAATTACATTCTGTAAAACAAAAATACTTGCCCGCGGGGCAGTAGCAAGAACTTTGGAACTAAGCAGTGTAAGTTCTTATTCGAACTAGATTCTACTCGTGCAAACGTTGGTAATTTTATTATCACTTGATGTTACCACCACTACCGAAAAAAACCCAAACATACTCTCTTTAAGTTTTAGATTGAAATTCACTCTAATCGATTGAAACTAGTGACAACTGCTGATGATTTTGTCACTAGTTTCAATCGAATATAGTGTACTTCAGTCTAAAATTTTAAGAGAGTACTAGACGTTTTTATTACAAGTGTCTTTTCTTCTTCTCCGAAACATGTATTGTAAAGTTTACATTACCTGTATATTATATTGTTCTATGAAATATATTACAAGGCCCAAATCTTCATCCCATAATGAAATACAATTTGAGGTATTTTTCTATTTTTCTCTAAGAAATTATAGTTCTTGTTTTTAGTCAGTATTGTTTTATAGAAAATACCAAATTAACAAACAAAGCAAACAAAACAACAGGAGCCAAAAGTGTCCTTGAAATTAATCAACTCAAATAGATGACAGTAGATGTTAGATATTTTTTACCGTTATTTTGTTCACACAATAAGAAACAATAGGCCAGGTAAATGTATAAGAGTATAATTTTGTTTGTATAAAATAACAACTATTTCCCGTTTGTTTGATTTAATCATGGATAAAGGCGTTTCCCAAGAAATCACTAGTTTGAACACGTCTAATGTTAGGTTACTGAAGACAATGAAACTACTTTCAGACTTTAGTCAATATTAGCTCTATAAGATACTGTAGCCGAAGACATATCCCCGATCTGCAAAACATCACCACCCCCTCGAAATTCACGGAACCTTGGTAAGAATTTTTACTATAAAAGAAAACAAAATCGCGCACTTGCACCAGACACGCACTTTGTAATTTCAGTAGGGAAAAAGAAAAAAACTGTCTCAGACACACAAAGGCACATAACTAAATTGCACACAAAAATAATAAACTGCGCCTTCTCCCAAGTCGTGTTTGTCAACCACTTTCGTATTTATAAGTCTCAGCATGATGACGTCATCATTACGCCAGAGTGATGATGGCAACAATGACGATGATGACAAGCACCCCACACAAGATGCCGATCATAACTTGCTTCTACAGAGAGGAAAGAAATTGAATTGGAGGTAGAGAGATGCGAGTGGAGGAGGGAAGAAATAATATGGGGAGATGAGACAAAAGAAGTGACAACAATTTGACAAAGCGGGTCAAAACGAGAGATGAAAAAGAGAAAATAATAAAAGCATGGTTAGTTATTACAAGGAATGGATGTAGACATTATGAATTATACAGGTATTTTGTTTTCTCCCACTTAAAACAATTAACAAGGATGGGAAATTAGCAATGAACTCTTTAGGATGGAAGAGCGCCCCTCCCCTCCCGCCCCATAGAAAAAGAAGAACAAGTTCTTTGCTTACCATAAACCCATTTGCCATTTTTGTAATTACTTTGGTGCTTAAATTCTTATCCCGTTTGTAACAATATTTTACACATTTCTTTCCTTTAAAGTTAAGAGGGGAGTGGGGCTTAAAAAAAACCACAGTGTTTTAATTGTAGAGAAGAACAAGAGGGACAGAAATGGGAATTCAATTGGTGATGAAAACAGTAATTTTGTTATGGCTGCAGCTATGGCTGGATCACCGCAGCAGTTTGCGTTGAAGCATAGGCTGCACTTTAGCCAGTTCCTTAGCAACAGCCACAGCCGCAGTCGTCCACCAATAGCCCATAAAATTCACCAGTGCCAACTTAGAGTATACTGCAATGCACCTTGGGAAAACAAGTACATTTAAAAGTAACTCAAGCTGCCAAGATGGACGCGATACTGCATTACTTTAAAATCAGCGTGCCATTGTTTGCTTGGACTTGGATTTCACCCAGAATCCTTTGCGTGCTGATCATGCACATTGGGTCGTGTGCTATTCAGACACTGCATTTAAAAATTCTATTGGATAAAAAACTTTTCTGTCAAGAATTTTCCCAGAAAACTCTTAAAACAATATTTCAGCCATAAAAAGTAGGCAGAATGTGAATAAAAGGTGATCGCAGAGGACAAAATAAGAACATCAACAAAGAATAAGGACATAAGAAGAAATGAATCCATTGACAAGCATGTCAATCTTGTATCTATGGACATTGGTGTTGATTTTTTGTTAAATACTTTGTTCATTTATTTTATTCTACAAATTTTATAAACAATATCAATGACACATCAGAAGCATCTAATAAACATTATAACCACAAATTATTGAGTGGCCCTTGTTTTAGTACCATCATTTCACAATAAAGTATCAAAATAATTTGTTAAAATATGAGGAATAGAACACAGTTAAATAGGCCTGTAAGAAAACAAAAATTCAAATTACATTACAATAGAAAAAGGAAATACACATAATTGTTTTACACGTCATTTCCCACAATTTGTTTTTATTATAGATTTGTTTTGCCCATTCTCTTCATTTTTAAGGAGGAATTTGTTTCGATAACATGAAAAGTACACATAGTTATAATGATTTAAGACTGATCTAGAGTAGATATGGAGCATACACTAGTTGCATACATTCTGTTTCCAATAAATAAGTGGAATGGTCTTGGCCTAAGAAAACATAGCTTGGTGCCGAATCGATGATTGAAGTCACAATGTTTATTTTCGTTTCCTGTCTATGGAATAAGATAATGATAGCCACAAAGCCTAAACAAATGGGAGACTTTTGGGAATCTACGTGGCAGCAGACTTACCAGGTAAATTTCCATAGTTGAAGTTGTTCTGAGCAAGCTCAAATTTCTAAGAACAATGGATTTACCTGGTAAGTCTGCTGTCACCTAGATCCCCAAAAGTCTCCCGTTAGGGCCATGTCAACCATAGGATAACCATCATAGCAATAACATGAGCATCAGCTGCAGCCATAGCCATGTGCCATAGCCACAGCCATCATTCGGACACTACCTAGTCATCACATTATGATAAACAATCACATTATGAGGTACCAGACTACTTTCAGTCAAACCTCGCTATGAGCTAAATAAGGCTCAGTACAAACTAAAATAGATAACTTCTGATAGATTGTCATCCCTAAACGCTGGAAAGAGATTCATCTCCATCTATTTTCAGTTTAAAAAACAACAACAATAATATTTCTGACTAAATAGAGATTCCAACAACTTTGTCATCTCAGACAAACACAGTCGGAGACTTATCAAAATGGAATATAATTGTGAACATACATGCCATCAAATCCCAATAATATACACAAATTGTCATGGCTCCATAACTGTGGCAGTTTATTGACTGGGAACACAATGAGGTTTGATCTGAGAACAAAATAAGCAAAAGTGTAAAAACAATAACTCACAGAGCACTTTATGTTTTATGCTCAGAGTCAGTTTTTTTAGAAATTGCTGAAACATCCTTCAGTTTTAACATACATTTTAAATAAAATACCCCAGGATTATTAGGACTACACTTAGGCCTACTCCATTATCTTGAAATAATTTTCAAATTATCATAAAAAACATGATAAAGTAACACTTTAACAAGGTCAGGGGAAAAAAGCTGCTAAGTACAACAAGTTGCTTATCACAACAAAAGTGTGCTTAAACAGAATCAGGTTACCTGCCAAATAACCATGTCACGTGTACCGTCTGTGACTGGTATCCTGCTCATTGTTGCCTCGCTTAGCAAAAAATGGTTGAGCAATATTATCTACTTATGCACCACTATGAATATGGACCCAGGTTTCCCAAGGGAAAAAAAACAAACAGTTTTGGTTATCTTACTGTTTTGCAAAAAAGTTGAAAACATGGCAACTTTTAGTCAGATCTTTGTAGATTCAATTCGTTATCCACAAAAGGAATAAATGAAAGTAAAAAAAAGCAAACACAAACCTTCTAAATCTCTGTGTTTTAAGAACTAGAGAGTAATTATTTTATGCTTTTGGAGACGATTGTTTTAATATAACATGGAACTGATTCTCAGAAACAACATTATGTCATAATGTTGACAATAGTCAAGACATGAAGGTTCGATAACTCTTATTTTTAGGGCACTTTCTTCTCTCTATCCAAATATCTACATTTTTTAATTCAAGAGATAAAAACTGTACAAGAAACTTTTCAATTATTTGTTATTTATACAACCCCCGCCCCTAAAAAAGAATAATAAAAATAAACAATTCAATAAGTAAAAAAAAGAAAGAAAAAAAAAGGAAACACCTGAAAAGAAAAGAAAATGCCCTTGCTATGCCCTAGAGCAGAGTACAAAATTGAGGCTTAAAAGGCCATTATTTGTGAGCATTTCTCTCTTTTTATATAAAACACCCTTTTTCAAGTAAGTAAGTGTTTCTTCCTAGTAGTTTTGAGCGTAGTATGTATTATTATTTTGGTTCAACCCTTTTCTGCCTAACTACAAGATTTCCTGCAGAACACACAAACAATGTAAACGCCTACCTACAGTAACACCTGCAGATGAGCAAAACAATTAGTGTCTTTCTTGACACTATTGTTACACTATTGCGACAGGAGACATGGCAAAATATATAACACATTAAAGAGAATTATGTGCTCTTTCCAATGGTCTACAGTCTGTTAGGGTATGTTTATTTGCAAGGCAGTAACTGGCATGACATTTAGTCCTTGGAAACAAAGTAGAAACATTTGATTGAGTACAAGGGCTGACCTACATGTGCATAGTTATTGTATATGCTTTAATAGACTTTTCAGTGTGATTTTTCTGAGGGCCCCAAAATTGGAAATCAGACTTCAGTAGGAAGAATATCGTGCCTGCTGAATGGTGAATAATGAATGGTTATTGTAATTCAGCATTGGACACTGCATAGGCTTGGGCAGGAACAGTGTACACTGTGACCAGTCAGGTGGCTATCGGTTGAGTATGAATACAAGAAAAATCAAAATTTTCCAGTCTTACTCAATTGATGGCACGAGATGGCAGAACAGGGATAACGCCTAGTAACCCCAAAGTGTTATACTGCTCATAAGTATTATAAACAATTGAGGAGTACACAATGTCTGCTGCCACCTAGTGTTTCAAAGTATCCAGTCCTATTGATCCCTTGCACCAACATCACAAGCAGCTACTGTCTGCAACCCTTGGCATTTTGGGAGTTAAATTGCACGTATAAATTATGGCAAGTGTTTTAATGCTGCCACGCCTAAAATGCCCACAGCACTGTATAACACACAGCGACAACGACTCTCAACATGGCACCACAAAGATTATTGTGACATTGGCGTTAGGTGAATTGGGTCAATAATGGAAACAGTAATTGCACTAAAACAAAATTGCCTGATACGGTACAGACCTAACATGATATATAATGAATATTCTGTCACTTTAAAGTGATCACAACCGAAAAACTGAATTCCCACACCGTACAGCTCAGTGCTTTCTTCCATTGCTGAATCTTCACATCTTACAAAGTAACAAATAAATACCTTCGTCTAAGCACCTCAAACAATAAAGCAGTTCGATTGATTAAGTAAAACATTTGTAACAGACCTTTCCCTCTGAAATCCTAAAGCCTTACTCATCATTTCACCCCAATCTTCTAATAAATATTCTGTCACTTTAAGTGATCACAACTGAACAAGTCCCACACCGTACAGCTGAGTGCTTTCTTCCACTGCCGAGTCTCTACAATTTACCACAAATAAATACCTTCATCTAAGCACCTCAAACAATAATGCAGTTTGATTAAGTATAAGATTTGAACAGTCCTTTCCCTCTGAATGACGGAATCGGGAGGAAAAAAAAACAAACAAAAAAACAACAACTTTGAGTACCGACATTCTCCAAATAAAAGATTTTAAGTTATTATCACCTTGATTAGCATTCAGGGACAAATTTCATGGCAACACCGAATTTGGCGCTTACTGCCCAATGAATCAGATAATTCTACACTCAGCAGTGCCATGAAATTGGGCCCCAGTCTACTGTCCAGACTAGGTACACAATTTACAAGCATTTCAATTTACAGCAAAATTTACTTTTATACAAATGTGGCTGAATCATTAACAAATGCTCATCGACACAGCTACAGAAGGCGGATTGTAAAACGCTAATTAGTTCTTTAGCTTTCAAACCTGTAGGTAGGGATCAAGAGGTACTGTCCAATCTGGTCCCACATTCATAATCTGAAGGTCTTTGGTTCAAGTCTTGCTCCAGTCAATTATTTATTTTGTTTTCAAACCCAAACCATTTAAAATATTTTGCCCAACCAGTTTCCCTTGTGGTTTATTACTTGATATTTGTTTAACCTTAAACATAAATTCAAACAAATACTCAGCAAAACTCCCATGCAATGGCTTGATGAATTTTGCCATTGTGCATTTGCAGTTTTATAAACTGTCCGTTGCTTTTGAAACTGAAAACTTTTCAAAATTAAACTGTTCATTATCTGCAAATGAGGGCCACAGATTACAACCGACAGAGCCCAACAAGGAACTCTACAACAAACATCTGTGGGACTTTGCTCAATAATCCCAATACATGGCTGATAAATTGCAAGTTTGCACAGAGTATAGTATCCCTCAAATGGCACATTGCTACCCAAAGGCATCCCAACCATAGAGGACGCCAGAGCAGGAGGAAAAGGATCCAGTTTTAATCGCCAATTCCAGCTTAGCAAAATGATTACATGCCATTCTGTGTGGGTCATGTAAACAGTGAATGTTTAATACATAGCTATGTCTCCAAAAATGAAGTTATTTTTGTGAAGCACAAATATGCATTAAATGTTGGTCTTTGTCACTCAATGGTTTCCTGATAGAAGTTTACTGATACCCTAAAATGGCAGAAGAGGGCTCCAATTGCAATGTCAACAACTAGGGCTGGATTTCACAAAACTCTAAGATTCATCTTAAGATGAGTTGTCAATATCACCACAGTGATTTGTATTGTGACATCACACTTTGCTCAGCAGTTACGATTGACCCACATCTTAAAATCAATCTTAGCTCTTTGTGAGACTGAGCCCAAGGTGAGCTACATTATGACCATTCAAAAACCTCCTGAATCCATCTCACATTTTGGCCTAATTTTGATGAATTTGGTACACTCAAACCGCAATCTTATCTAAGTCTAATCTTTTGGATGTTGAGATTCTAACCATGGAGGAAGGAAATCTGTAGAGTGGGGTATTTTTACGGCAGGGTGTTTCCTGACTCATGCTATAGAGCAGTACAAACTAGAACATTTAACCTGTGCCCAATTTCATAGAGCTGCTTAAGCAGCAAATAATGCTTAAAAATTTTCTGCTTAGCCAAAATGAGCAGGATACCAGTCACAAAACTGAACATATGACATGGTATTTTGGCTGGTAGCCTTGTTCTGGTAAGCAGATTTGTTTGTTTGGCTTAGCTACTGTTTGTGCTTAAGCAGCCCTATGAAATTGGCCCTGACCAGCTATGGAGTACAACCAACATGCAACCCGAGGTAAGTGCACACCGCCCCCTTCCTTTGGAGGTAGATTCCAAGTGGAGAAATGATGTGATGGTTACCCACGATACTGGATGTCCTTACTAAGACAGGGTAGGAACTAAAGATGCTACCAAAATGACTATCACCAAAATGAGAACTCCACAGCATATCAAGATGTATATCTTTTTCTGTAAAGGACAAAAGATAAAGTGAAACATTAAGATGTGCTTGACTTGTAAGTTTTAAGTCGTGAAAAATGGTGGGGGAAAAAACTTTTCAAGCTACGTTTGATGATGAATCAAAAGACTCATTATCTTTTTTTTCACAAAAAAACTATAAATAAAGAAAGAAAAACTCCTGAAAGATTTACAAATGAAATATGCAATGTTGAAATAAAGAAATCCATAATTGGGACTATAATCCGCATTTTAACTTAAATTTTTTTGTCTAAAAAATTTTCTTTAGTGGAAATCTGGATAAGTTATCCCAGATTCCTCTGTATCTAACATGTTTGTTTACAACAAAGATATTTTGAAATACAGCCACAGAGCGTTTGGGAATTGTTTGAGTGGTGGCAAACACAAAGAAAGAAGAAAAACAGAACAGAAGAAAAATACACAAACAAAAAAGAAGAGTTTTGTATTGTCAACTCAAAAAGGCAAATAAGTTTTTAATTTTTTTTTTACCCAAAACAAACCAAAATATTTCATTTAATGATGCACCTAGGAGCGCCAGTACCACAATATTTTGGGTGTTAGCAAGTTGATTCCAACAAGTAGAAATAAGATTGACTAATCAAAATATTCTACAAAACAAAGAAACATTTCTTTCTTTAAGTTGGAATTTTATTTACTACATACAAACAAAATAAGTTTAAATTTATTATTGAACAAAAAATACAAGAGAAGTACACAACAAACAAATTTGAATAAACAACGAAACAATACATTGTAAGCTGTACATACCTCCATAAGGTCTGCTTATCTTCAAGAATTCAAATCTTTAATATCAAGTAATCTGAAAGGTTTCTTTTAAAACACTTAAGTGCAAATTGTTCCTCAGAGAACTTTTATAATGGTGCCACCATATCCCCCCTTCCATTAAAACTTATGAAGCGGACCACTTTGAGAGAGTTTTACTCGGTCCTTGGGTATTTTGGGTCATGATGACTCATCCAATAAAAACCATCAAAACGACTCATTTTGAATGAGACATTCCAAATGTATGGAGCCAATCGATGTTCCAGAATGGGGCACCTGTGGTAATGACTGATGCAGGAATCCCAGTATAGGAACTTCTTCCAAACCTTGGCTTGGACTCCAGCTCTGGGGTCCATTTGATATTGAAGCATCATGCAAAATACAGATTGCTACAAAATTGATAACAAAGCCACAGTCAAAGGTGAAGCCTAGGTTTGAAAGGCCATAGGACTTGGGCTATAAGCCAGGCACTTCCACGCATGATATTACAACGTGCAATTGCATTTAACGAAGCCCAGATAGGAATAGAATCTCCAATCGCACCATCCCAGAATAGTTTCCTTCAAGAAATGCAAATAGAAGTCACTTGAGTACTCAAGACTCAAGACAACTGGACAACTAATTATACATGTTAGGAGTTGCACTTTAAGCAAGTACCTTGACTTCTTGCATAAAAACTACCACATCAGCAGTAACATTTGCGAAGGCGGGTTTGGCAGGTTTCTCGGGCATCAAGAACAAGTTTTTGACATGCTTTGAGTGCCTGGTCTATAGCCTCAGTTCCAGTATAGATCTCTGTCATGATGCAGCCATTCCAATTAATGTAATGAAAACGAGGCTGGAGTGTCAAATAGTCTGGCACCTTTTTAATATCATGAGAATTGGTATTCGCTATTGCTATTGTATGCAGGGAACATCAGGTCCTAGCCACATCTATGGATCAAACAAATCCTGAATGCTCACAATGTCACTTTTTTAGGGTGAAAATGTGTGTCAAACTTCCCGAAAATGTCCCCAGGAATAACAAAAAGGCAGTCATTGAGAAAGTTTTTCTTTGTGATGTCATGCACCTAGGTCAGCCAATAGTAATTCTGCTTCATGAGAAGGGTCTGACCCGGGTGAGCCTCGATAATGACGTCAAAGGTACTAGTAGGCTGGGGGTCAGACCTGGGTTGACCCAGGGAAGCTAATCGAATGCACCCAAAGAGTATATGGATTAACTACTTGCACAATGAGCAGCGCACTCACACGTGCCTATCCTGTGCGAAATTTTGGGAGTCAGAATGTACACAAAGGAATTGACTCAAAAAATGGAGAATATGGTGGAAGCACATTGTGCGGAGAAGTGTTTTGCGTTGTGCAAAAGGTCACTAGTGGCATCATGTTAAAGGTCTACTAACCAAATACCGACAGATATCACTTCTAACCCAAACAAAAATGACACCAACAAATAATGATGACAATATGTTTGTGTACAAGATACGTTTATAACATAAAATGTCAAAGTAAGAAATTACTGTACAAAATTAAAAACAGATAAATGTTTATTTACAGCCTTGGGCCCAATTTCATAGTGCTGCTTAAGTACAGTTATATCCAAGTACAACAAAAATAAGCTTACCAGAATAAGGTTACCATCAAAAACACCATGTCATATGCACAAAATTTGTGACTGGTTTCCTAATTTTGAGTTGTTGTTTTTTGCGCGGCGGGGGGGGGAGAGTTGCTTAGCAGGAAATTGTTAAGCAATGTTTTTTCTTCAGCAGCTTTATAAAATTGGACTAATGGTTTTTTCCATGCAAATGGTGCAATTGCACAAACAGTTCAACACCAGAACAAAATGACTTTAAAAACAGAAAGACACCAAAATAACAGTAAGAATTTCCTCCTCCAAATAAATTGAAGTACTGACATCAAACTAAAAGAATGCCATGGGAAGTTTTCCAGGCAATGCACATTTTAGATGAATATATGTAAAAATGGGTTCAAAATCTCAACAAAATTCAACTCTGAATGGAAAAGTGCAATAATTTTTGGATAAAAAAAACCCCCTGTGAGAAGTAAAATCACAAATCCAATGACAAAGTCATTTGTAAGATTTGACAGTTTCAAACCGAAAGAAAACAAATTTGAGAAAAACAAATAACATGGAAAAGTGGCAGGGTTTAAATTGTTATTTTGATGTACACTGTCAACAGAAGAAGTGTAACTAGTTTTCAAAACCTTGAGGTTGGGGCCTAACTTTTTTATCAATAATAATTACGGAAAAATTTGACAGTGTAAAAAAAAAAAAAAAAAAACTACAATTAAATGATTAACTACAAATAGTTTAAATAGCATTCTTGTTGGCTAATTTTTTCGGTCAAGTAGCTATTCATGTATTTTTGGCAGAGTGAACTTCATGTTGTTTAATCAACGTGACCAATAAATACATGAATGAATGATTGAATATTACTGTCAAGGTAGCTTGCTTGATGCCTGATGGAATGCAGTATGTGTGAAAATTGGTGCCACTGACTTTTGAAAACATTAATGATCGTGGTGCATTTGGAAAAAAACAAATGATAGTAGTGCTTCAAAAAACCAGGTGACGACACAAACATAAAGATAAAAGTATTAACATTCTGAATCAGACATAACGACACATCAAAGCTTGTTCTCCTGGAGAACCAGGTACGGACACTAAACCGCTAGAGTATTTTATTGTACATGTACTTGTCAGCTCTGACAGAGGTTTTTGAGACTGAATATATAACAGCCAATTCTAAAGAACAAGAAAAGTTCTAAAATTCATTATACCCCATCTCCAAATTACTGGAGGAGAGATATCTGTAACAAACAAACATGTGGATTAAAATGAACAAGATTTGCAGACTTGCCCAGTCCCTTTCAGCCAGTCGGCATTGTGTCCTCTACCAGTGACTAATACACAAACTAGCTTCGCCAATCAAGACTTGGGGTCAGCAGGGTTTGGAAACTTTTACAGGCTATTCAATAACAATTGTACTGATTTTCTGCGTATTTAACAAAAAATAGGACGAATCACGCCATCGTAGCAAAGAAGTATTTTTAACCAATTGTTTTTTTCTCTTTTACAGTGCAGGTAAAATGTATTTTATCCGAAAGATATAACCTAGGGTTTGTATTTACACTTTGAAATAGATCAGGCACAACAATTTACTTTTAATATAACTCCATCCAATAAACATCGCCGCTGATTACATATCTATAGTAGGAACATCTATTTTTCTGTTTCTACACAGTAAGGTAGAATGAAAATATTGATACAAAATAACTATTCTACGAACTCAATCTGAGAAAGACATGAGCGATGCTTCCCCACTATGACCGGATAAAAATATTTTAGTATTATTTGCGTCCACAAACAATCAGGTTACTCATGATGGTTGATTTTTAGTTTATAAAGTAGGTTTGAAAATCGAGTTACAGTTACTCATTGTGAAAAAAAAGAATAATAAAGACAAAGTACAAGCCTGGTAACATTATCAAAAAAGAGAGAGCTTTGGGTTGAACAAAGGAAAATTGTCTAGAGCGAGACTTGAACCTGGGCCCCCCAAATTAACAAGCCAGCGCTCTACCAACTGAGCTATCTAGCCCTAAATTTGGCAACCTCCCTATAATTTGTAAATATCTTTGTTCGGCATGTTAATCAGGAGGTTGCAGATTCAATTATTTTAAGTTTACCCAGTCAGTTTTCCTTGTGGTTTATAACTCAAACAAAAATTGATTAGTTTGAATCTGAAGATAGTTTGATTACAAATTTCAAACCAAACTTAATCCTGCAGTGAAATAATTCTATCTCAAATATTGTCAAACCCAACAAAATTCTGTTGCTTAATTTGAATGCCACGATCGAAATACCCTGCTGATATATCTGAACAAAATGAGCCACAAACCATTTTTTAACGCTTTTTTTCCTTCACTAAAACATAAGCATAAAATTTGATGACAATTTTATGGGTTGGTTGCATGAATTGTTAATTAAAAACCACAGGAGATGATTAAAGCCTTAAAAAAAATACACCTAAATTAATAAACACCAATGATGTACTTTCCCTTCAAACTAAAAACGTAAACCCAGAAGTCCAGGGCTCAAAACAACCACTTGACCAGTTCAGTAGCTCCAGCACTGAGCTGGTAACAGCCAAAAGTCAAAACTGAACAAGACCTGCAGTCTAGTGATTTTTCGAAACATTTAAGTTTTTCAATTTCAACCTTCTTCACTAATTTGCAGCAAATCTAAAACATGGGGAAAAACCCCACACACAAAACAACAGGTCTTGTAAAATAAAATAGTTATAGTCCAGTGAAATGGGCTACAAGACCTTTGGTTTATTGGAGATTTTCTTGAGATTTGAGCCCTGCATGAGGACCCCCTTTTTTTTTTTTTTTTTTTTAGATTATCTGACCTCTGGCAGTTACATAATTGAAAATCTTCAACTAATATCAATAATGTGTTTTTACATAAGCAAGAAATTTGCAATAACTTTATTACTCAACAGGAATGTTACTTGGAAACACCACTGGCTACTATAGTGATTGAGGTGGTTAATAAAAAAGAATGGATTACACTCATAGGTATTTTATATATATTATCTTGGCAGGAGTCTCAGAAAAGCGTATTTAATCGCTGTACTAGTGATTTTGTGGAGACAAAACATTTGGTGCTACAAAATGGCGAACCGTGTTAGTTCACAAAATAAAAAAGAAAACCACACAATTTTGAGGCCTATCAGTGTTGATGATTACATTCTACTTTTAAAACATCTTTCCAGCCATTTTAATTAATTTCATAATAAATGCTTTTTATAGCCCAAAGTGCCCAATCCGAATGCAAATGTCCCTTTTAAATTTTGTGAGTCCAGAAATACTTTTAGAAAACAAGTAAGACTTATACAGATTCTTACAGGAGGAAAACTGTAGAATGCAAAACTATTTGTCTAAAATAGCTAAACTTTTTAACACACTTGGAAAAAAAGATGGATCAGATCTGAAGTCAATATTATTAACATTGGCATTTCCAATAATATCCATATTGAAAAAATGTGCCCAAACAATATGGGTGCGTGAAAAGGAACCAGAATATTCCTTCCCCATGAAATGGCTTTAAAGATGTGCAAAGTGGCAGAAAGTGCAAAATGCCATTAAACTTTTTAGCAGAAAATGTTGTTTGAAGATGATTGAAAAAAATACAGAAACAGGTTACCAGCCAAAATACTACGCACATTGTTTGTGACTAATGACTAATTTCTGCTTTGTATCAGCAGAACTAATTTTTGACTAATTTCTGCTGGAAAATTTGCTGAGCACAGTTTGAAGCTTACCGGCTTGATGAAAGTTTGCCTATATGTGTGTGTAAACTACATTTCTGTGAAGCAAATTTGGCACATGTTTCTAGTTATACCTCTACGGTAAGCAATTTTAAATGTAGGTGCCACAGATAAAATATGATATTGGGCACTCAAACAGTTCACTGGACAACCTGACAAGAGTTATATAAAACACCTTTAGGCCAAATGTCCTTGGCTATTGCTGGAGCCCACTTCATGCTCGAAAGGGTCATTCTTTAACATTGCCACAGCAAGCCGATGCCCATAGCCATAGCCAAAGTTGCTGAATTTGTTGAGATGATTATATTGACCCAATGCACCTGCTGTTATCATCACAATAACCTTGCGCCATTTTGGAAGTCAATGTCGCTGTGTGTTACACAGTGTTGCGCTCATTTTAGGCGACACGGTTTTTACGCACTCACCAATGACTCCCAAAATGGCAAGCGTGGTAGACAGTAGCCATGTGCGATGTGAACCATTGCACAATGCAGAACGTACCTCCGCACCGTTTCCACCATTTTGGGGGTCAATTCCTTCGAGCACATTTCGACTCCCAAAATGGGGGACAGGATAGGCGCAGGTAAGTGTGCTGCCCATTATGCAATGGGTCAATAGGCCCTTTTTCAAAACCACAGCTTCAGCTTCAGCTCTGAATTAGGCTTAAGCTCTGACTTAGGCTTAAGCTTAGGTTCTGTCAGTAATTTATGAAAATGTGTGTTTTCGGTGCGACACTTCTAACAGGCAAAGGAAGCATAAGTCGTAGGCGAAGTAGAAGCCATGGTTTTGAAAAGGGCAGCAATAACATGAAAGGAGGCATAAGGATAGCGCCCTCTGAAGTTGAACTTATTGGCATCATCAGGTTAACGTAGTTAATAGAACAATGACGAGAATGATTACTAGGACTGCTACACAAATGCTGATGCAAATCATTTTCTGCAGGAACAAAGAGAAAAAGAGAAATGGAGACAAGGAAAGACAAGCAATTACAAAATACTACGGCAAACATTGTGGTTGATTTTTTTTTAGTAAGAACATGTTGGTGACAAATTTAACTGTATGTGGAAATAACAGTGTTAGCATATAAATGTGAATAAACCGTTCAAAAGTTGTGACAAATGCTGAATTGAGCAAAGCATAATTAAAAACAGAGACTTATCATGCCAATTCTGTCTAACTCTCAACAAAACAGACCGAAGGGAATTGACAAGATATTGAAAAGTTAGGTACAAAGCAGAACTAAAGAGAAGAGTATAGTGCCCTCTTGTGTTTCACACAGAGAACAGAGAGTTTTAACAATCATAAAGATAACCCTAGAAAAGGCAGTCCAAAATTGTCAAATTTTGTAGGGTCATACAAAGAAAAAGATTGGCAGGAGGGGGGGGGGAGGAAATGTATAACAAGGTGAAATATTAAAAAAGTTATACAGTAAATAAAAGATGGAAACACAATGATGAAATAAATACTGACAAATCTACATACATTGTAAATTACGCATGGTGAGGGAAGTTTACTGTCAACATTATAACATTCATGCACATGGATACTGCCATGCACACAGAAGAACATTGTTAATAAGAACATGTACCACTTTTGGGGAGAGGGAATCTCACCGTGATCTCTGTGTGAATGACATCAACGAGGTTGAAAACTTTGGCCAACACCAAACTAACCGATCCCATGTCATATTCAAAGTGTAACTACATCATGCAGTGCCAATCATGCAACCCCCTTCCTTACATGACAAACCATGAAAGACTACAAAATACAATAGTGAATCGGGACGGTCTCTCCTGCCTTCCGAAGTTCATCTCAAACACTCTTCCTTTTGTACATTAAAACATGAAGCTGATGTCACGCTTAAAGTTTCATGGAGAGGAAAGTCATTTACTAATACTGAGAATTTGATAAAGGAGTACATGTAAGCTTTAATCTTGAATCAGTGGCGAAATAATCATTAAGGAATTAATATATTAAACCAAAGTAGGTTTAAGTTTGCATTTCATTGCACATTCTGTGGTTAACTATCAAAATGCAACCATCCAATAGGCCTGTCACACACGAGAAGTGCTGGCAACTGTTGTACTTGTCTTTGTCAGATCAGGTCACATCAGCAAATTTTAAGACGGAACGATGTGGTAGATTTAAACTACAGCGAAAAATGCTTAATATATGATAGCATGTGCTATGAGAATGACAATGCATGTTTGCTTTGGGCCAGTTTTATTTTTCAATGTAGAGAGGGGATGATACTGACAGATATTAGCAAGGCGGCAGTGGAAAGTTTAGAGGCAGGCAACCTTGTGGATGGTGGACGCATTTTGATGAGACAGAAATTAGTGACAATTTGCTGATGCACGGTGATGAAGTTAATTCATGTACAGCACGATGAACGGGAGAATACATTTGCAAAACTGAAACCGGTGGTCTTTTTTATCAGGCTGAATTACAGACATTTTACAGTGTAAAAAAAAAAAAAAAAAAAGTGGTCGAAATAAACTTCTCTTGTTCATGAAAATTGCGATTTCAGTGACTCGCCAGCGGGACCAGTTAGCATGTCATTTCAGTGACTAGGCGTGGCCTCTGAGAAAGACTCTGCTAGGGTCAAAACGTCAGACCACTAACTACTTTTGGGACATTTATCCCATAGATTCTTTTGGTTGGCAAGCAGTTTGCAACAGCAAATACTATTTTTCATAATAAAACGAAACATACAGCAACTCTACAGAAAAGAAATATACAAATACACACACCATCACATTCATTAAATAAAAATACATAATTTGAATCTCATGCCCTGAATGGGTAATTAAAATTTTAAAAAATTGTTGTGCAATAAACCACCTTTCAGCTGCTTTGATATTTAATGTTGTCCTGTCTACTTGATACCTACTCTGTTTTGTATGTTTCAACAGCGTATAAATTTGATTTATTTTCATGTATAAATGTTTAAACACATTATTTAGTTTTTAACTTTGTCGATGTATAACCAAATTAATTTTTATTTTTTATTTTTTATTAAGCAAGACTCTAAATCTATCAGGTAAAAAACGATGGTAATTATTGAAATATATTTGAATGATGCAGTTAACACAACAACTGAACTGGATTTAAGTACAGTACTTTTATTTTTTATTTCAGAGAAATTGTTCCACAAATACAGCTACATACTCCGGGAACTGACTGCGCAAATCTGTCAATAAGTTTTTCCAATCTAGTTTCTACTTACAAGAAGAATTTAAATTAGATATTTAATGAGTTTGTTTCTCACTAAACTATGGTAAAGTTTGCGCCAATATACAAATACTATACAGTATATATTGACTAGCTTATTCATGAATATTATTAACCTTGACAAAGAGAAACAAATACTGGGAAAAACTTCCAAATCTGTCAAAAGAAACAAACAGTCTTTTCAGGAAACCGGCTGCAACATAATGCAACAGTGAGGATCAAGTAGAACTAAATTTACAGATACAGATTGGCCACATAGAAAAATTCATGACTTAAAGTATATGTTTGTCAATAAACTTGGGATAAAAAGAGAGAAGAATATATTTAAAAAAACCAAAGCAAACAATATTTTCTTGTTAACAAAAGTATGCAGGCCTGGACAGTTGCAATGGAGGCACCTGCTTCCAGACCCCTGGTCATTGGCTTGGTGCCCCTTGTAATGTTCCAATAGAACTTATCTCGCAGAGGTGCCCTTTACTTAAAAAACCCACAATGCCCACTTTGAAGGTCAAGAATGGCGCTATACCAGCCTTCAGAACCTCACGCACCCACCCGATCCCCAGACATGTGGCCCACTTTTTCTTGATGTTTCCAAAGAGTATTTGACGGTTTCTCTCTAAAAATGATAAATAAAACCACTGAACTTTAAAACTGGTGCTTGTCTTGAGGACAAGTCTATGTTCGTTCTTCGTCTGTGTCTGCTGTGTTCGTTCTCAAAAAAAAAACCTACACCATAATAACATAAGCACATGGCAAACTGCTCAATCTCACCTTCAATTTCTTTTGAAGAAATGTGAGAAAATGTACTCTTTGTAGCACGCGCTGGATGACCATATATTTTGTATTTTTCTATTTAAATTAACAAAATCTGTTGAAAAATGTTTAAGATCCTTACTTGACGAGAATAGCAAACCTCAAAAGAGCACCTCCAGGAGTATAAAGCCAGTTCCAGAATTATTTACGATTAATCAACATCCTCCATAATCTTAATTTCTCTCCAAATAATTATCAAGTTGTTGATTTTCTTTACAATAATTTGAAAATAATTGGATGAGAACAGAAAAAAAAGAAGAAAAAAAAAGAGAGAAGATAATCACACAAACTTGTAATAACATACATTGAGAGTTTGAAAACTGTGTATGTTAAAAAAGACTATTTTGACCCAAAACCAAATCTACAAATCTATTAATATGATGACAATTTTATGGCAAAGAAAATGACAGTAGAGGAAAATTTGTTCTTAAATTATTACAAGATATACAATGTACATGTACCAGTATTTTTACTATTTAAAAATGAGCCTAAGGTTAATTTCTGATCTCTCTAAATTGACTAGAAATTCAAAACGTAACTGCGATAACATCTAGTATGTAAAAAGGTTGAATATATAAATATCAATGATTACTGTATATTAACATTTATCTGTTTATCGAATAATATATACATGTACATGTGTTAACTCATCATGCAACCATGCTAGGATAAAAAACATTCTCCGCTCTTAACACTGAATAAACCTCCATTTGTAAAAATTTACTCTTGGATGATAAAGCACACCACCAGGGCCAAATTTGATGGGGCCGCTTAGCAGAGAATGTTGCTTAAGAAATTTGCTTAGTAATATCAAGCAGGGAACAAACCGCATACAACTTGCCTTACAAAGCCTTTTGGCTGGTAACCTGACTAAGAATGGTAACAATCATCTGTGCTTAATAGATTTGTGCGCTAAGTGCTCTTTGAAATTCAGGACAGAAGCTTATATCTGATAGTCACTAACGTGTGCAAGACCTAATTTCACGCGTTTCTGTGTTTACTGCGAGTTTCTGCGCTTATCGCCCATAGAATCCTATGCTTTCAAGGAGCCACTAACAGAATTGCTCGGTAGGCAGTGCCATGAACTTGGGACCTCATGTACATGTACCTGACCGTTTGAAAAACAAACAATCTGTGTGTTTCCAACTGCACAGTGCTGTTCAACACACAATGCCGCCAAAGCATGAACCAAGTCTCGCTAAGCAGAAACAGGCTACCAGCCAAATGTTATATGTATACATGTGTGTATAAAATTTGCAACTGGTTCCCTGATTTTGTTCAACGCAATGATCTCTGCTTAACAACTCTTTCAAATGTTGCTCTGATTCGAGAGGGGGGGGAGGTGTTGTTAAGGACTAAATGCCAAGTTATGCTGTATCCATCAAGTAACAATTTACATTGCAACTACAGGAATTTAGGGTAGACAACTTTCCCCTGAAAAGGTTTAAAAATACAAATCTGATTCTTACTAAAACATACAGATTGTCTCCATGCTCTAGGAATGAAGCCTACTCAGGATGTGAACAGTGGATTTACAATCACAAGCTCCCTTTTCCCATTCTTAAAAAATGGTTCCTTTTTCATTTGTTTCAACTCACCACGCACACAAAAACTTGTAAAAAAATCTAAAGCCATACAATGCACCATGGAAACAGCCAAATGCCAATGGGAGACTTTTGAACGCAAGGTGGCAGCAGACCTACCAGGTAAATTTCCATTGTTTTTGTCATTCTGAGCATGCTTACATTTCCAAGAACAATGAATTTTACCTGGTAAGTCTGCTGCCACCTAGAGTCCCCAAAAGTCTCCCATTGCTTAAGTTAAATGATGGAGATTCTAAAACTTCTCTTGTTTCATTCCTGCAACAAGGTTGCATCATGCCTTAAAAATGAACGATGTACATACGACACCAAGATGAGTAAAAAAAACTACCTTGTTTGTCAAATGAAACAACCTTTTTCTCAACTAAACACGGCTTCAGTTTCGATATGTCGATGAAACAAAATCTATCCTTTTATTTCTTTTAAAGAAAAGACAGCCAGTTAATAATATCCATATTTAATTACTTGGCCCTGGAAAGCGTATTGCCTCTATTCCAAGCACTGGCATACGACTGCACCTGGGTTCTCCCCATGTACAAGCCAGCGTATCGAGGCCAATATGCACAAGTTTCGAGAGAAAACCATAATGTTCCAGATTGCAACATCAAGTAAAACTGCCCCACGGTTTTGAAAAAATCTGGAGAGAACCCGGTGCACGTATTCATTTTCATTGCAGTGCTGAACGAAGAGTAACAAACCCTTTTTTCTTTTGGCAGCTAAGGTTTACTCAAATCCATAAGTTTAAATACATCATAAAACAAACCTGTGAAGTTACATCACGACTAGCCGCAAAAAAGAAAAGAAAAAAGGGTCTGTTGTTGAAACCACAGCAACTGTTTGTTGAGGATCGCAACAATTTGCTGCTCTCTCAAACATGAAAGAACTGTAATTGTAAACAATCGCCTGGATGATTGGAACTTTCCCCCTGGTGAACTTTTATCTTGTGACTCTGAGCAAAATCTACTAATTGAATCGGAAATCAAATGTTACTGAAGTCATTTCTTTCCTTTAATGAAAAAACACTCATTCAATGTATGTACTTCGAAAGTCATGGCAGCTTTAAACAATTTTTAGGTATGATTTCTCCAGAAGCACAGCGACAAATTCTCTCGACTACTTCATAAAACTTGCAAAAATTGAGTACTAAGAGATGTTGATGGCTGCAGACATACTGGGTAACAGTTATTCAATTTATTCTGAGCGTGTGCGCCAACCTCGTTCCAAAGGGTGTTCCATCTGGCCATTTTTCCCCAGCATACCCTGCTCTCTCATAACCCCTGGAATTGGTTAATATGAATGTGCAAATACACAGCACAACTCAATACGGCCTGTGCCCGAGCCACTCTATGCGCACCCTCAAGTATAGCAGCCCGCAAAAGATGGATCAAGTCATAGAGTAACTGGTCTCCTGTCATTCTTCTTTGATTTGTGACATGCCCAACTGTATCTAGTTTATGGTGACCGTGTAAAAACATGATTTATTTGCAGTAGGACCCTGTCAGAATACTTGCATTTTAAGCGCCCTGCGTGTAAAAAGTCCCCTCCAACACAACCATCAATTCAAATAATTTTCATTAAAACAACTGTGACAAAATATAAAAGAAGTCCTTTGTTTGCACACATAGGATGCAAAGAAAAAGAGCCATTCCTGATTAAAAAAAAAATCTTACTGACATTTCACCGACAAAAACCATTGTCCCGAAAATTGCATAAAGAGGACAAGAAATTTAATAGTTATCACTCTCTAAATAACTGCTATATAGATAGATTTACAGTGGTTACCTCAAGACTACAAATATTTTGAGTATATAGGTTGCACTAACATAGTGTTAGTTTTTTTTTAAGTTACTTAGAATGTAGTAAATATTACAACTATATTTACTAATTACAGTCGTCATAATTCAGTTAACACTTACTTTTTATCATACAAATCCGAAGCCAAAATACACAAAAAACAGAAAGGATACCTTTCTAAAATATGTTTTACAATTCCAACATTAAAATTATGCCAATATAAAAAAATAATAATAGTTCTAAGAATTCACTGGTAGAAAGAAGAAGGAAAAAAAAGCAATTTAGAGTAAACTATCCTGTTGAAAAGCTGTAATCAAATTGTAAGCTTCATAGCGGTACCTGCACTCCTTACCCCATAAAGGTTGGCGTAGAATGGGTGGGTTTTAGGGAAACTCAGTGGCAGCAGGCTTACCAGGCAAATCTATGGTTTTGTTAAGATCTACATCATCAACGCAAACTTACCCTGTATGTCTACTGCCCCCAGAGTCTCAGAGTCTGCCACTGGAATCTATCATAACAGAATTCAACCAATCATGCCAACAGGAAGTCCAAAAAACCAGACAATGAATGGGAAAAATTTGAGACGTAGACGTACATCCCGGGCCAAAATTTATGGCTCTGCTTACCGCGAAAGTCTGCGTGTATGGTCATCATTATCCCCCAACAGTGTCAGCACCAAATACCTGCGCTAGCTTTGTACATGAAAAATACTTAGTAAGATAAACTACATATGCGCACAAGCCATGCCGACTTTTGAAATACGCTTACGTTTAGCACAGAATTTTCTGCTACCATCAGCACAGACTTTCCCGTTTAACAGTAAATACGCCCACAAAATTTGGAACTCCACTGAACGTACCCCATGCCGCAAGATACAATGCATACAAATTCAAGTGCTCCTGCCAGCATGTAGCCAATCTTTCATGGGATGACTTCTCGGCACGAGTAAACATTAGCTTTGAAAATACTTCAAGTTTGTCTAAAAAACTCTTGCCTAAATCCCCCCAATGAAATTCAAGGTCAGTTTCCATGGCTTTCTGAATACCGCTGGGGCCAGTTCCTGTAAACTAAACATTGTTTATGCTAGAAGAGGGGTTTGCATGCGAAACCTGCTGTTGAAACTTTGTGCAGTTGGCCATTTACAGGTGATATACAGGTAAGAATCCCACAAAACTTAACAACAGGATAGTCTGCTTAGAGTATACTAAACAGCACAGACTGCTACTGGTAAAATTGATATAGTACCTCCAGAAAGCAGGAGTATTTCTGACCAAACAAAACCCCTACAAATTGAAGCTTCACACACCAATGGAATGATACTTGAATGGATAGTTGTCTTAAATATTATACAGTATATTTTGACGCTCCTCACTATATCTTATTTTCTTTAATAGTATAATATATTTTATTTCTGTTTTTTATAAATAGCTATTTTGCTGCTATTGTGCAGTGTTGGCTGGGTCTTTTGACAGTGCATTGACGGATCCAAACTGGGAAAGGGGGATCGTAGCGAAAAGCTGGGGGCACCCATTGGGGCAGTAAACACCAGCTCTATGGTAGAGCAATAACCAAAATAAATTCTTAATTTTTAACATTTGTAAGTACTCAGAATAGTGACAAGGGCCCAATTTCACCAACAAGTTATTTTCTAAGAACCCCTAAAATTGCAGGAAACCCGTCACAAGCAGGGTAGATTAAATGAGATTTCAACTGGTACCCATTTCTGTAAGCAATTATTTTCCATGCTTAGCATCTTCCCCCCCCCTGCTTAACAGATTTGTGGAATCTGCCCCAGTACAGGAGGTAGTGCTCCTACACATGTGTAGTTGTGCTATTTGCCTGAGGGACACCTGTTCTACCATGTATCAAACAACACGTCACGCAAAGCATTGTTCTTGTACAATCTAGCCATTGTTCAAATTTATTAGAGAAATTTAACAGGCATGCAGCCAGTGAATCTGTTCTACGAGTTTTCCTTTCTATGAGGTGTGGAGCCTCTCAGTGAACGTCTTTCCAGTGTTTTTTCCACACTTACTGGTGAGACTCTGTACTCTTCTGCTACATGTAGCTTTCAAAAGACTGCATGCATAAAAGTTAGCTTGCATGGGCATTTGGTTTAAGTTTACATGGATGTGGCAACATTTAATGAGTGGGGGGGGGGGGTGGAGTCTTACTCTGTCAGAGGTTCTATAGTCCTATGGTACAAACCAACACCATGCCAAAAATGCACAATTCAGATCTACATTCTGCTCTTCAAGACCCTTCTCTTTGTTTTCCTGTTCCACAAACCTGTAATCTAAATAAATTTCTTCTGTCTATACTTGAAACCTCCTAGGAAAAAAACCCCAATCGGAATCCACATATTCACAATCTGTACTATTCTATATAACTGAATAACCAAACTATAAAAAAAGAGGGGGGGGGGAAAAGGAGTTTTATATAGATTTATCTTACACAACTTTCATCCTTTACTGAACGACATTTTCTTTGCTAAGTCTGCAATCCCACACTTAAACAACAACCCTTAATATATTCCAGGGTTCTTTTCTCCCTTCAAAATAATGGAATAACCGCCTCTCTTGGAGCACACTGTGGTAAGCCACGTACAAACCAGCTGACCGATCCAGTATGAGGCGATATAGGTTTTTTTTTGAGCGGTGCAGATGTTTTGGTCCAGACAAGATGGAATAATAAGAGAAGTGGTAAGATGGAAAGCGCCCTCGTGCGGTAGGAAGTGGTATCACGATGGGACCACTGTCGTGATTATGACTATGACCAACACCGTCACCAGGACCCCACAGCACACCATGATACATATCTTTTTCTGTAGCAGTGAATGCAGGAGGAGCAATGCAGGGGGTGGGGGTGGAGCATAGCAAGTGGGAGGAGCACATGTGGGAGAGGTGATTTATGAAAGGTATGAATATACAGAGGAGCGGAAAGTAACAGAGAGGTTGGAAATAGGGGAGGAGCATAAACACAAAGAGGAGGAGCATAAACAAAAAAGGGAGGAGCATAAACACAAAGAAGAGGATGGGAGGGCCACGTGGAAGGGAAGTATAAGATGATCACAGTAAAGGGGTAGAGGGCGGAGGTAAATTATGAAGAAATAACACAAATGGGGGAAAATAACGCAGAACCAGAAGTACATATGGGAGCGGGGAAACAGAAGGGGAGGAGAAGGATGGAGAGGAAATTCAGGACAGATGATTGGCAGCATAGGGGGAGGGGAGCAGCCAATTGGTTGATTAGAAACACAACAATACAGCATCAAGGTGTTATGATGGATAAGTAAACAAACAAACAAACAAACAAATAATCAAACATTTTCAAGAAATATCACCAAGTTTATAAACGTGGGGAACAATTGTAGCGTAAAGCCAACATTACAAAAATCAATCAAATAAATTAAGCAATGGGGTAGAGGAAAGCAAGGGTATAGATTGAGAGTGAGAGAGAGAGAGAGAGATGAAAAGAGAAAAATTACCATGTTAATAGAGCATATTATGATTCAACATTACCATGTTTACCATTTCAATGATCTCAAGCAATGACTATTGGGTTATTCAGTGAAAACAGCCCTGCGAAATTGGCTCTTTGTTTTGTTAACGTGGCCAAGAGTTTATTATCCCTCCTACTGTTACCAGCAAGGTACAGATACATGTACCTGACTGACCATCCAAAACAAGTACAGCTGTCTGATTTTGTGGGGGGGGGTCACTGGGTATAAATATTTAATAGTATTGTATTGATCATGTCACCACCCCATTGTGTGAATAGCTGCGTCCGAGTTCATGCAGGCCTGGAAATACACAGAGGCCACAAAGGCCTTGGCGTCCGCTGCCCTGGTATTGGCCTTGCTGCCCTTTCAAAAGTTTCTCAAAGACTTTGAGATTTTCCAATGGATGGGCCTTTTGCAAAATAAAAAAGGCTGTACCCTCTCAAAGATGATAGACCTGCAATGGCCATTACATTGGCTATGGCTTGATTGCTAAAAGGGCCACTACAGCCAGCAGCCATATCCGTAGCCGAGGTCACTAGATTCGGGCGTGGCCATATAACAAAATAACACCATTTGGTTGACATTGAATGATCAGTCAAATAGGAGGATGAAAACAAGATGCAAAGTAACTCTTCAGCCTCATATCCGCAAATCTCAAGGCACCTTTTATGAAAAAGCCACAAATTATTTCAAACCTGTGACAACTCCACCTTCATGTGATGCAGGAAGAGATCTTAACCACTTCACGACATATGAAGTATTTACCTCTAAATATTTTTCTGGACAGATTTACCCGGAAACTTCAGATCGTCCACAATTTTTTGCTGACAGCTGGATGGCGGATAATTATTTCCACCTGGATTGTCTAGTGTTGTAGCATGCACAGGCAGGCACCTACCATGGTATGCTTCGTTTCACCCGTAAAAAGAGCGACAACAGGTTCTGGAAATCATGCCTTGTGAAATTCCTTTCTGGGGATTCTAGTGTACATGTAACCTCCCGATTCCAGACCTTTGTCTTGTTGATGTACAAATGTGGTAAGTCTGAGCGCTCCGAGATTCCAGCACACCATGGCAGATTTTTTTTAATTTCAGCGAATCATGGTAAGTGCCTAATCAATTTTCTTATGCGATGACATCAAATCCCAGAGTTTATTATAAAATAATACCGAAGGTGGGCATGCAACAATTTTCAGAATACCAACGTGAAGTGGTTAATTCAACAGTGTACTGCTCAAAGATATCATAACGCTCACATTTCTGACGTCATTACATGCGGACAAGCTCTAAGACAGAAGGCAGAAACCATACCCAGTAAAATACCATTGTCAACACGATTCTGGGCATGTGAAGATAATGGATTTTACCCATTAAGTCTGCTGCCCCCTTGTGTTTCTAAAGTCATTACTGGTCCAACAAACTCTCCAGTTGCAACACTATAGAAGCTCCTTCAAAGATGCTTCATGTGTCACTTGCGAAAATTTCCACCGAACACCTGCGCACTAAATGCATGCACATTACCAGTATAAACACTGCAGCCCCTCCTACTCTTGGTACCATTTTCCAGTGAGTTGACCAACCATTTACAACCAGTCAACCGCATAGGTTGTGTATGGTGGCACAAACTGTGCATAGAACTGTGCACTGTAGATACATTCACCACCCCATATCGTATTGCAGGGTGACATATTTTTATCATTCAAAACTGCAGTGAATCATATTGTTTGGTCAGACAGTAGGAGGATAAATGCTAAATTAAATGCATAAAAACGCAGACACGTCTCTTGTCTATGGCACAGTCATGATGGCATTGACTAGATCACCAGATGTTATGATTATCGCTATGAAAGAGTATCATGTAGAAAGATGAAATGAAATTTTGATTGATGAGGGTCTGAAGGATGACAAAGGCAATGGCTCCCCACGTTAATCAGAAATTATATTTAATGTACAATTGTATCCAGATATTTAACTTTGTGTATTATTATTATTATAGGAAAGAGGTGCGGGGGAGGGTGAAATTTTTCAAAAATTCCAAGAGTAACAATTCTTCTGGTAAACACTCTTGCATTCAGTATCATCCACTCTAGTTTTGAATGACAACTAAATTACGCTATATGATATCAGGTGGTGAACACCTCTATACACAGTACACAGTCAACCCTCTTACTGTCTGACCATTCAACATTGTCGACTGTGGTTTTGAATGATAGATAAAAAAACTATGCCAGCCTGCAATTTGATATGTAGTGAATGCATCTCCTCAGAACATATTCAACACTCTTACTATCTGACCATTCAATATCTTCCACTGTGGTTTTGAATGAGAGATAAACTATACCAGCATGCAGCATGATCTCATCATGTGATGAATGCATCTAAACAGTACACGCTCGACCCTCTTACTGTCTGACCATTCAATATCATCCACTGCGGTTCTGAATGATAAATTATGCCAGCCGGTAATATGTATGACATCCGTGATGACAGCATCTACAAAGTACACATAACGTTCTGTGCGCAGTTGTGCCACCATACATAACCCGTGCAGTTGAATGATTTCAAAAGGGTCGGTCAACTCACTGGAAAATGGTACCAACAGAAGGAGGGTTAATATTCCATGGAAGATAATATTAAACTGCAAATAGTGAAGCACAGAGAATCATTTAGTTAAAAACTTGGGGATAAACCCGAACCTAACCCCCCCCCCCCCCCCAAACAGTCATAACAACAATGCAAGAAATTCACACACAAAAACCCAGAACGAAAGTGATATCTATCACCTTACAGAGAAACTAACTAGCCACATACTTCAATCCATAAAATTGAAATTACATTAACCACAGTATTTCACTTGAACACTGGAATGAAAGAATACCACAATCCTTGATTAGTATCCCTGTGTCACAATCACATTTCTCAAAGGACAGTCTAAGTTATGATGGATGATAAAGTAAAATTTGGGAATTTTTTTTTTATGAAATCGGGTCCAAGATTTAGTATTCATCATCAACACATTTCAGCACAATGTTTATGAAGCTGGTCATACCTATCCTCAAACCATCCCAACGCTTTGACATCAGCTACGTGTTTCGTTTGATTCTGTTGAGACTGAACAGTAAACTAATCAAAGACTGAAGACTGCTCTAGTAAAAAGATTATACTCTACATGGGGTCAGGCACACCACCATAATCAGAGTCCAGCAATTTGGGTGTTGAGTTAGTGAATGGGGTTGGACTGAATACTCCACTAGTAAACTGATCATGCTTTACATGGGATCAGGCACACCACCATAATCAGAGTCCAACGGTTTGGGTGGTGAGTTACCATAATGGTGGTGTTGGATTTTGTTAGAGTGAGGACGAATCCTAGTAAATCACTCATTGGATCAGGCATACCAGCATAAACAGAGTCCAACAGTTTGGGTGTTGAGTTACTGAATGGTGTTGGTTTTTGTTCTAGAGTGAGGAAGGATCACTCAAGGGAGCTAGGGTTAAAGGAAGTTGGATCGTAGAATTGGTACACTACCCTGACTATGTGGCGGATTTTATGATGTTAACATGAGTTACTATTGTCTACCGCACACAGGAAAGCACGACAAAAGAATGACTGGCTCATAAATAGTTAATGCAGATTAGCCTTAAATGGTTAGTACATCAAACAGCAGTCACATGCAAACAGTTAACGTGCAAAATGAATGAACTCAAAATGTGCAAAAACCCTGCTGCAGGCAATTGGCGTTGAGGTCTCCCTTTAACTGATGACGGAGGTGTTCAAGAAGCTTGCCTCTCCTGAAACTTGGTCCTCTTGCGAGAGTGGGACATTAAAGTGGAACTGAACATTTCTTTTACTATCAACTTTCTGTAGTAAAGCTGGAAGGATGCCCTCTGCTCCTGGGCGTCTTCTGCTGGCAGTCCCACTGGGGTCACACTGAACTCTACAACGATCTTGACTATTACATTGAGTACGGGCCACACAAAATATGACCCAAACAAACACCAACAAAATAACCTCTTACAAACACATCATGCTACCTAGTCCAATTTTGTATTCTGGTAATTAAGTTTGTTTTAATGAGTGTTGTTTTCCGGGGGTTTTATGGAGTGGGGTTCAAATTACACATTTGAGATGTTTTTTTCTAAAGTGCCTTTTCCAAACCTGGACTTCAGCTCCGAAGCCCAAGCCGAGCTTCAGTTAAACCCTTTTTGGCTCACATTGATTCAGCCCTTGGAGACCATTTATTTTGGTACACTCATCACCACATACTCATCACCATGGGTGTACGAGACTTAGCTAATTTTGTTGCTTTTGTGACAATATTTTCCTGTTAAAGTTTAGTTTTGTTTTACTTTGAAAATCACCTGGGGTCATCACCTCATGAAATTAATTATTGTGGAAGAAAGGTGCTGACAAAACAAAACTAAACTTTGCGGGAAAAAAAGAATAACAATAAAATAAATGCTGCGCGATCCTGACACAAATATGGATATTTATGTCAACATTGGGAAAATTGAAAAAGGCCAATTCAGGTCATGCCCTTTACTTTGACATTTTGGGATGAGTGGAAGTCGACAACATCTTGCACCCATTTGTGGCCGCTGTGGGCATTTTGGTATAAGCCACTTGTGGCTGCTTTTTCTCTCTAAAAGAATACACACGGAGATGGCTTCTTGAACGCCCCTCCCCCCAACCCCCTAAAAAAAAACCACCAACAACAACAAACTCAATACTGAAGTACATGTAGAACATGGTGTCATTTACAAGTTGGGTCCAGCATACTTTGCAATATGTAAAGATCTCGACAACTTGCCATGTATTAGCCCCTATTTGTACTACTTTTACTACACATACACAAATGTTTACAACTAATCAAATAAAAAATACGAGCACAAGCTTTAACCGCAAATACAATTTCGATACAATACAGATAAAATAAAACATTCAAAACAAAAATAACAAAATGATATCAAAATATCAAATGCATACACCAAAGTTCAAAGGTCTACCTGAAAAAAGAAAAGAAACAAAAAACATCCCACAACAGTAACAGAACATGTCTGGTACCCATAGCCAATACATAAGGTGTAGCCCAAGTAATAATTTGGACACAGTCTAACCTGGTACGTGGAAGTCATATGGCTATTGGTAATGAAGGAACAAAGAGATAAATAGCTTACCCGTCTAGCTTTACTCTGGTACTTGACAGCTTTCTTGGTGTCCATTTTGGCTGTTTCTACATAGTCCACTGATTGTTCTACATTGTACTCAATCCTGTCAATCATTTCTCCCTACAGGAAATTAAGAATGTTAGCAAAACTAACGCAGTTAAAACAACCTGATCAAAAAAGGTGTTAAAAAAACTTTCCTCCCAATAAATTGAAAACATGACAGTTGTTTCACAAAGGGTTGGGTGCTTGCCACCTGGGCCCAATTTCATAAAGCTGTTTAGAAGCAGAAGATACAGCTTTGCAATTTTCTAAGCTAATCAAAAAATGAGTGGGGCACCAGTCACAACAATGTAAACTTTGTGGAATTTTGGCTGGTAACCAGTTTCTGCTAAGCGATATTTGTCTGTGCTTAGTTTTTGTGCTTACAGGTTTTATGAAATTGGGCCCTGGACCAGAAAATAAATTGGCTAAATTCCCTACTCTTCAAGTATACTGGTCTGCATATGTTCCTTTGGTACCCCCTATTGTGTCTTCCTTGTGTGCCTGGAATCTCAGGAATCCTATGAAGGATTTTAAGGGGGGGGTACTTTTGTACAAGAGGAAAATAGTGTGTTAAAGTATGGGAACATTGGGGGGTACCCTCTGCCCATATATCCAGCATGGTATAGGCCCTAGCCTGAATGTTTCTGCTCAAAGACATGGGAGAGAAGGCTGTTCATGTAGGGATTGGAAAAAACACTCTGTGGACAACAGAAGGCCTGTTCGTTGCTTCCACTGATGGAAATATTACCCTTCGAATATTATGCCCTTTTGGCTGGTAACCTGTTACTACTAAGCGATATTTTTCTTTGCTTGTGCTTAAAAGTAGTGTGAAATTGGGCCTTGTATAATAAATGCAAAAACATTTAGACTCCAGCAGAATCTTACTCATAATTTAACCTTTGGGAAAGAGTCTGATAGTGCTAGGGTCAAAATTTCAGGCCCCCAAAATAACAACAATAACAAACACAAATCAGAAGTACTTCCCTGCATAATACCACATACCTGACTTTCAACCAGCATGGCCATATCCATAAACATATCGTGTAGTTCTCGAATGCTGTTCTCCAATTTGATAATATCGTTGTGTCTTGCTTCTATATCACGCAACGTCTGCTTTGCCTGTTGTGTATCCATTATTATCTATACAAAGGAAAACGATGGTTCAAAATTTACAATTTCGTCAATCACATTCACAGTTCACAGGATGTTTGAAATAGAAATACTGCCCTCAGGTACTGTATTGACTCCATATACATTAGTTTTATATAACTCTATCTATGATCAGCTCCCAGTGAAAGAGTAATGAGGACGACTAAATCACTGTTCCTCGTGTCAGTGAAGGCAAAGTTGGCAATGGGCATTTATATAGATCCTCGAAACTCTTGTATTTAATGTATTTCATGTATTTCTTGTATAGTTAACCTCCACACATTTAATTTGTATTCTTTCTGGGCATACATTTTTCTACTCTGAACAGCAGTGTACCAGTTGATTCGCCAATCAGATGACCACAATGGTCATTTTCTGATTTGGCTAGTCTACATAATTGCTCTTAATATA
>CM021532.1:7017850-7040343 GCA_010994315.2 Pisaster ochraceus
TGATTTTGTATGCAAATTTGTTTATTCTAAGAAGGAAAATATTTGTTTTAAAATGAATGAGCAAGAAGAACAATATTCTGCACAGAAATTGGTGGAACACATGAGAAGATGGGGAAATACAATTTACATGTACTCAAATTTGCTTCCTGCGATTTATTCAATGGTTAACAAACTGTACCCACAAAGTATACAGGTTCAATTCCTTAGCTTCCCGGCTTCCATTCTGCTTAAAAATAATGTCCGCGTTAAAAGTCTGCCATCTGACCATCTGGGACATTCTACGCACCTCTGCACTGATGGGATTTAGTCTTAAGTGGCTCAGAGTTGAGCTAATTGTTTTCAGTTAAACCAAAACACCCAGACACTTGTTTAAAGCTGTCGGTCAGGCCTGTCCCACCATGAAAAAAAAAGAGGAAAAAAATAAGCACAACAAAGAACAACAAAAGAAGGGACCCTCATTATCTTCCGAATAGGGGACACAAAATTGACATCAAAAAAGCCTCAATTAGCTGTTAGTGTTCATAGGGCCATTAGACACTGTTAGATAAAATGCACTCATTCTCTATTAATAACTGGTAACAGGCTTTTGCATCCAACTCAGGAGTAGCCTTGATTAATTATTCTAATTAAGTAAAGATAGTGGATGGAGGGGGGGGGGATTAATGACAAGAAAAACATTGAATTACACTTGGCCATATGCCAGCTAATGTGCATTGATAGTGTAGGTAAAATCTGTTGCTATTTTCATTTCATTCAGTAGAGTGAATGAACTTGTTTGACAGATGTTCATCACATCTTCATTGCTTTTTTAAAAACTTTTGGAAAAGTACCCTCAGAAATAATTTACAAGTACTTGTGCATCTATAACATAACAAAATTATGCTTATTTTCAAGACAAAACTGAGTAAATAGATAAATTTCAAAGGATTATTTGGTGTCGCAGTTATACTAAAAAAAAAATGGGAATGGGTTGTCATGAAAGCTGATAAAGGATTTGTGTTACAGTGTACATATATCACTTACATTAAGGATCTACTTGAAGAAAATTAACATTATTGTTCTTTTGTTACAGCAAGGTAAATTAGTGTGTAATGATTGCATATCATTGAGTAAAAAAACCCAATAAAAATGATTTCATAACGTAAAAATAAAGAAGAGAAAAAACAAACAAACTTTTTGATCCATGTCAGGCTGGGCAAAAACGCAGAGCCCCTAAGCGTCTAAGAATAAAAAACAGCTCTGTGACGTCACAATACGAACTCAATCCAAACAAGACAATGGAAAATGCATAGAAACTATGAAGAACAACCTCAATCCAATCCGTATGTCACAACACAGACTGGTTTTACGCTGGTTTTCTGAGGCGCTGGTACTTCAGTGTTGTTTTTACTGTTCAATTTTATGGGTCTGTGCCGGGAACCGTCGGGGGGGGGGGAGACTAGCTTTTTCCTATCAAATTGCTACAAAATTACAGGGAGGAAAACTTTAAACTTATGACCAAATAATAGCTAAATACAAAATAAACAAGGATAAATAGTCAAATAAATTATGAGTGATTTCGTTCAAGTTGATCTTTAAGTCCACACCTGCACACTTGAATACATGTTTGTTGAGCCCGTAAATCAAGGACTCCTCTTTGTTCTCCCACATCTTCAATGGTTTTGAACATGACAGCGGAGAGAGGACGTCCTCGCTCTGTCAAAACACTTTACCAGTTGTGTTCACATCTACAGTCTGAATATAATACATGTATGTTAAAGTAATTTAAGTTGCAGGAAGGAAACTTTGATAGTGACACCACGAACCAAAATCTCTACGACAGAAAATTATCATAATTCAGATAAGGAACTGTGGTGAAGATGGTACGTCAGTCGCCCGGATTTTTACACATGGAGCTATTGGCAAAGTTTTCTTTCTGTCTAACCCACCATGGAAAGCTTCAAATCAATGCAAATTGTTGTACAGTTGTGAGTCGCGGTTAAAAATTATATCATACAAACATTGGATGCATAACGCACTGTTGCAGAATTTAATGACAATGTAAACTATTCTATTCCATGAGTTGAAGCCGAGTGAAATGAAAAAGCCAGATTTCAACGAGTGATTTTATTCTGGGACAATGCATGAACCAAACGCATTAACTCACACATAAATCTCTGTCATTTGAAATGTTTTCACAATAATAAACATAAAATATACACGGAAACTTGTCCAACCCACCCTCTCAAAAATTCTAAAAATCCCTTCTAAACAACGTGGACAACACCATGTGGACATCAACCTTGTCTGCCTTGACTAGACATTGCCTCACTTGGACAAGCACGCAGGGATCGATTTGGAAAAGATGCTGCGAAGCATCCAATATTTATCCACATCGGACTCGTATATTTTGGGGCGTCATGGCAGTAAAAACATGACAAAATAATGGATGTTATGTAAAGCCACCAATCAAATGACAAGGAACTATGTGTGTAATAAAATGTAACTCGGGTAAAATGAAATGAAGAAATAGGGAGCTACACTGTACATATTTTCCAGTTGACAGAAAATCAATTCTGTAACATTAGCACAATGTTGTAATGCACAGTTGCAGAGATATCATGGACACACACACGTGCACTAGCACAGAGAGCAGTGCATAATGTTGCATACATATATCCCTATACGCTCCATGCTTTGTCAAGGGGGCATTTGAACAGAGTCCCGCTGATAACAATCGATATTATTAATCAGCCCATGACTTCACTCAGTGCTGGTGGCAACATCAATAGATTTCTAGTCCTCCCCCTCGTGACAAAGTTATTAGATCAGAAAAAGGAAAGAGGGGTGGGTTTGCTCTGTATCCAGCGATGTACGAAGTAGTGGGTATCCAAGACGAATTTTGTATATTTGTCTTTACGTTCCAGTTTTACACATGCGCATACTGTAGTTCATTGGTGGTGTACATTGTCTAGTAAAAACTACTACGGGCTAGTTCACACCACTTCCCAACTTGCCCTGTGGGATACTAAAAACTGTGCAACCTGCTTGTTTAATCAAATGCTCATATTTCTTCCTTTTCAGATGTGAAGAATAATTTTTTTTAATGTGTTAATTAAATTTAAAATGTGTGAATGCTAATACTGTACATCATAAAGATACATTTAGGACAATTACATGTTTAAAATCCTGGCTACTAAAACTTCCTGGGGCAAGTAAAATGCTCAGTTTACTAGCTCGGTGGGCTACTTTACAAAAAAACTTAATGGCAAGGCCTGTATGAGATAGGGCATTCAGGTTGGCCGAGTGCCTTCTCTTCCCTACCTTTCACCTGTGTGGACCCCGGATCCCGCACCCGAGCCTTGCCTGTGGATTGGGTTATCAGTCCCTCCCTGATTGCGTGGGTTTCCACCCAGTTGGAGGTTTTCCTCCCACATGTAAAACTGACATTTCTTTATCATCTTCTCTACACAGGTATCTTTAGGTCTACAAGTAAAAGTGGTAGACGTGTTTGAGTGTCCCTTTGTTTCATTACAAAAAGGTACATGTATAATAGTAAAACAAGCCAAAAAACAAACAAAAATATGTCCTATTGAATTCTTAAACAAACATTTTCTCAATTGGTACACTAATGTGCTTTGCTCAGGTTTTGCTATATATCTGTAATTACTCTTTTAAGGAATACATTTTTTAAAATAAAATTCAAATGCACACACACATGAGGAACAAGCAGGAGAAGAGAGAAGGAAAAAACAACAAAAACCCTGCATTATGCAAATGTACTGGGCCCTTTAAAATGTCCATACATTAAAGTGATTCAGCAATGATTTCATAATTAGTCATCATGGATGGCACACAGCCTAATATAACTCAATGACACACAGCTCAGTTTGTATGTACATGTACATGTATACTACACAGGTCCAGTGCACACCTACCCATAGCCTGTCCGCACAAATTTATGCTACACCAGTCAGTACACAGTTTGCCGTGTACAGTGTGTACACTATGCATGGACATGTACAATGTATAATGTGTAGGTGCACAAAACAAGTCCAATTGTATAAATTATATTTGTCACAAGCGTTTCGACTACTTTTTATTATCAAAATTTCAAGTTCAGATATACAATTTACAGCATAACATGAAGGAAAATTATCTTTCTTTAAACTACATTGTAGAATGGAAATCATATCATTGTTCTGCGGAAGATTAATATATTTGTTTTCATCCTCTGATTTGCAATAAACACAAAGGACAAAAACTACCTGCACAAATTTGGTCAAATTTTGTGGCAACGTTTTAGATGATAAAAGTAACGATAACAAATAAAACAAAAGTGACGACTGATGTCAGGGATTATATGTAGTTCATATTGGCCTTATATGGATAGCGGCAATTGAAATTAGCCACAGTGGCTGTTTCCTCGACTTTGAAAGCATTTCAGATGGATATGTTTCTCCAGAGGATTTACAATGGTACGAACTTTATAATCAAGTGATAACCCACAAGTAAAACAGACTGGGTAAATTCTAATTCATTTTGAGTTGAACAAAGTCATTTTGCCTTGAGGAGGATTTGAACATGGGACCTCCAGATTAAGGCCAGCACGTTAATTCGGTGGATGCAGGTTCAAATCCTGCTCAGTCAATTTTTTTTCGTTCAACCCAAAATTAACTTATTAATTTGTGAGCTTTCAGGTTGAAACGACAATTACCAATCCTTTACTTTCTTAAAGAAGGCTTAATATTTCTTTGTTTTACTTCATTAAGCCATTTCCAAGAGAAGAATTACCCCAGAAAATTCCTATGGTGATTTAACCCCACCACTTGCTCAAGTTTGTTTCACAAGTTTTTCCTAGGGGAAAAAAACATGGAGTACAGTAAGCTATACATGTACATTCTCTGAGGGTTGTTCCCTGTACCCCAACTCCCAAGCAGAAGTAGCTCTTTCCCAGTGACAGGCGTATAGCCCAGGAGTTTGCTAGGGTCGTGTGTAATAGGTCAACAAGTCAAAATTTGAATCTGTGAAAGGACTTTTTAAAAAGTGATACGGTGAGATTGTCCTACTGTGTGATGGGATAGGGGAGTGGGGATTGGACACTGGAAGCACTGTCCAAAGGGTTGGACCCATCCTGTATGAATGTGATCAGGATTTGAAGACACGTGTATGATTTTCCCTACTTTAACAAATTACATTTCAGCGGATTTGCTTCAACTTGATGGATTCAGTATACATGTACACTGTAGTACCCCCCCCCCCAATTAGCCTTTCCCATGAAATATGCTAATTAAATTTACACATGCGTAATGTACAGACACTATGGCTGGCAAACACCAAAGAGTTGTGCAATAGGCAGATGCACAACAAATGCGAATGAATCACGCCCCATACGAAAAGGCATGAGGTTCCCTCATGTTGCCCACCAGTGGCGTACATGTAAGTGTGCACACATGATGTGCAACTTGCATACTTCATAGGAAAGGTCCCTTATTCCAAAGTATACTTATACGTACATTATTATGTATCCCATCGGAGTCCAAGCAGCAGAGTGTCAAATTACAAAAAAGTGAAGTCTCTGAAATGCAAACCCCACCCCTCAAAAGACAACAAAAACTTTTCAAAAGCGCTAAGAAACAAACGAGTAAAAAATCCTTTAGGCTTTAGGCATTAAATTGAAAATTCCAGGCGTGCTGACAGAGGTCCATATTTATAGTGCTTAACATCCTACTAAGGGCGTTGTACATGGTCGTAAATATGAAAATTGATAATCTCGTTAAGGGATCGCATTGAATCAATGCGAATGGAGACCACGCAGTCAAGCTGTCACCTCTGCCATTGAGCCACTTAAGCTCTCTCTGGATGAATAAATTATGACAATAGACTCATTTATCACACTGCGGATGTCTTTGTCGGGTTCCCTCTATCCAAAGAGACAGTGATGCTTCTAATTTCGAGTATCTTAAAAAAGGCGCCAGACTATTTTCTTATTTTACTCCTCATCCACCCTTGGGGCCTTTTCCAAACCTCGGCCTAGGCTCTGGCCCCAGGCTCTGTTCCGTGTTGAAGAACTGTGCAAAATGCATACTGTTCCAAACTTAATGACAGTGCCCCAGCCAGAACCAAAGCCAGAGCTGGAGCCCACGCCTGGCTTTGGAAAAGACCTGCAGTTAGGTTAATCCATGTCCGAATAAAGTGACTTTGGCTACAGCTGATGCCATTGGCTGTGGCTATGTCGAAGAATAGACCTTTGCAGTGGTCTGAGCCCAATTTCATGGCTCTGCTTATATCGCCGAATTCTGCGCTTGCGATCACCTTTCTCCCCTTACTATGCAAGCGCCGATTTCTGCGCTTGCTGTTTAAGCGAAGAATGCCTGGAGTATGCACCCACACAAGCAACAATTCTCTGCTCACCCGTGATATACGCTTGAAGTAAGCAAAAAATTCCCTGCTTCCGTAAGCGCCAATTCTTTGCTTACGGTAAGCAGAGCCATGAAATTGGGGCCTGTCCATATCCACTTGGAAAAAGCCATCAATTTGGACACTGCCTTAACATGAGTTGATCGAGTGAAAAATAACTTGTAAGGTTATTTTAAATCCCTCTTTTTTATATCAAAGAATTTTTTTGCAGCTTACAGATATAGGAGTATAGCCTACATTAGGCTTGAACATGTGTGTATTTATAGAAAGAAAAAAGAAAAGGAAAGCAAGGCAATAATACAAATGAATGTATTTGAAAAAAATTCCGGCCATAGCAATTGAAAAACAAAACAAAACGTAATGACTTTTTCTAAAATTCAATACTGGTATCTTTTCCGCCAAAGCACTGGCAACACATCTTTCAATCAATTTGCATTTGGAATGTGGCTCATTATTCCCACAGAGAATCAATTGATGAAATCAATTATGATTTTTTTTAATTAGTGGCATCACGAGGGGGAAAGCCGACATGTAGAGTTAGAAAAAAAACACACACCCCAAATGAAGTTTAAACAAGAAAATAAATTGGAGCACATCAGTGGCAAAATCACTGTAATAATCGTTGTACACAGGCCAGATACCTCGATGCAATGCCTACATGCCTCCCCCATATTGCCTTGGTGCCCTTTGAAATGTTCCAAGCATGATACTTCATGGAGGCAACACAGGCAACAGAGCCTCCATGATGCGCCCGGCCATAAACCATTTTGAGATATGGCGGACACAATACTATGACACTATAAGGTTTGGGTAAATTTGTCTGTAGACACCAAAACCAACCAGTGCGCTCCTACATGTATAGTGTCCACCATATCTCAAAAAGGCTAATTGTCTTGATACCCCTTGAAATATTCCTGCAGAAATTTTCCTCACAGAGATGGCCCTTACGAAAAAAAAAACGCCTAGACATTTCAAGAACAAAGTATCAGGTCTGTGTACGTGCAAACCCAGAGATACCATCTCACCAACAGCTGTGATTGTTTAGATTTTGTTTAAACAATTAGGAATGAAAAAGTTGCAGAAGCCATGGCTTTCTTAAGGGTGTCCATCATAAATGATGGGCAGGGGGCGGGGAGGTAAGACTAGAGGTAAGGAGGACAGTGTTTAGATAATGTTCTTGGCAAGTCTTGGCATACACTTGATTGACCACTGAAAAGTTTGATGGATGATCAGTATTAAAACAATGGACGATGGTTGCAAAAAATTTAGCAACTGTTTTCATTTTGGAAGCTTACTTTTATCTCAGCAATATTAGTGACTAATCAACTGCCCTGAGAAATTCTCTTTTTAAATTATTTCCATATTCAAAGAAGTCATCCATGTTCCAGTTCAAATCAAATTCAGATCAAAATGAACATGCCCCAAAATCAATCTCTGTAGATGCGTTGACAATCCTTGCAGAATACATTTAAGCACCTTATCTGTTGAAATGTTCACAGGTCTCAACTGTTGTAAAAATACAACCTGTTCTGGGTTAAATCTTTGCCAGGCTTAAACTTCATCTATGAAAGGGCAAGGCCATTTTCATTTTGCAAAGGGTTTTCCAATGGAAAATCTTAAAGTCTATGGGAAACTTTTGAAGGGGTACCGAGGCCAAGACCAGGGCAACAGAGGCCATGGCCTTTGTGGCCTCTATGTAATGCCAGGCTTGCTTAAATGTATTATCATGGTACGCCAATTTTGCTTGACGCTGGAGGACACATGAACTTCTCTATTTTCATGCAAATTAGCAGCAATCTATCATTCTTTTTTTTTAATGATTTGTATCCTGATTTTGTTGATATTGGCTTACATATAAATCGTTACTTTATTACATGTTATTGTAGAAGTTCCTGATTCGTTAGCTAAGAAAATCTACATTTTCTTCTACTTCATTTTGCATTCTTAATTTAACATCAATCACGTCACAGTTATCATTTACCAGTAGGCCAGGCAGACAATATTATTTTAAAACACATCAAATGACGTCATCCCACGTTCCTGTTAAACATAGCTTTCTATTTTAGAATTGTTTTTAAATTAGATGCCTTGAAGCCAAATTATGTCAGTTGACATGGTTTCGTTACATTTTGGTTAAAGTTTTATGAGCTTTTTGCCCAGGGCTTGCTTGCAGGGTAAAGTACATGTATGCACTTTCATTGGTTACAGGGGGTTTTGATTCCTGAAAATGAAAACCTTTAAAACAACTCTTATTTTATTGGTGGTGTCTCCTTCTCCCAGAAAACTTAAATTACAGACTCTCTTCAACATCAACATTAGTGAAACATGGTTTTACAGTTCATATAAGACACAAGCTACTGTATTTTCTGTTTTTTTCATTGAATGATTGACGGTCAGTTCGTCAGCCAAATTGGCATGTCATGTGTACCATTTGTGACTGGTTTCGCGCAAATGGTTGCTTTTAAAACAGAAACTAGCAGTGTTTTCTGGTTTTAAAGCAGCTTTATGAAATTGGGCCTGATGTGTGACCGTGGCCCAATTTCATCGCATTCTTGTGTCCAAGCACAAAAAACTAATCACAACACAAGTACATTATGCTTACGGAATAAGGACATCAGCCAAAATGTGGTGTCATTGCGTACCATTTGTGACTGGTTTTTACTTTAATATCAGACATTTTTGTTAAAAGCAATATTTTCTGCTGATAAGCAGCTCTATGAAATTGGGCCTGATGTGCAAGTTTTTGTTTTCTAAGTGGTTACAAAATGCCACATGGTTTTGCAGATCAAGTTGACTTGGCAGTTTCTTTTCCTGTCTTTAACCTATGTGGACCACGGTCCGAATCCCACCCTCAGACTGGAGCCTTGCAATGTAGGTTGGGTTTTCAGTCCCTACCTGATTGTGTACTGGGGGTTTTCCTCCCATCTAAAACTGTCTTGTTTCCTATTCATCCCATTCTGTTATTGGCATTAGTTGTGCTATTGGAAGTGTACTAAAATAAATACCCTCTAGCACAACTCTATATGAATATGATACACACTGCACATTCCCTTATTTTTAGGACATTCGGTAGCATGACCGTGAATAATACATGCAACTTGCCACTAAGGTTATCTGATGTTCTACACACACGCACACCCTTTAACCACAAGGTGGCTACACACCCCATGGTGATAATCTTTAAGGCGAATCAATAAAACACGATAATTTTAGGGTGCATTAATGGCTTGTAAATGTAAATATTTAGACGTACACACATGTAGGGACATAAAGGCTCCACCCAAGATTTGCTGACATACAGGCAGGCACCGTGTAAACATGAACTGCAGTGCACGCATATAATTCCCAGAAAGGCTTTGAATTACAAATGATACATGGACAATGTACACCATGGACATGATGGATGGTCCATGGGCCATTGTACACTGTGCTTATTTAATTTTTTCAGCTGCATAGTGTGTCATGCAACTTTGATGCTGCTACATAAAAAGTTTGAAAAAGGAACTACATGTAAACCAAAAACAGCCTGGAATACACAACTTTCTATCAGTGTTTATCAAGGTGTTTTTTTTGTGCAAACTGAAATTAAAGAAGAAAGAGAACGAAAGAAAAAGAAAACAAACTGCCTTGCCCTTACTACAGCCAGGTATCTGTCGTGCATGGCAGATTTTCTGATTAGTATTTGAAGTTACAATTGTAGGTGTTTTGTGGAGAAAATTGGAATAAGATACAATTACAACACTGGTCTGTTTCAGTGCTCTTGTTTCAGTGCTCTTGTTTCACTTTTAAAGGCAAGGTATCCCCTTGGTTTTTGGAACAGTTCGATTGCTTTAATTAGGCCTACTTTAATCCTATTTAAATGTAGATACACACAACAAACTTACCTGTGAAAATTGCAATTCAAAAGGTGGTCGCGTTTTTGAGATATTGCCCCAAAAACCTTTTACGATTTACATGTACCACATTACTCCAAATTTATGTTTCTCAAACTGCTTTATATAATACTATCGAAAGCTGCTGTACTTCTAACCAGTAAGTATTTATTGCCATTAATTGTAAAAGTAATTACAATGTGTACCAAACGTATACCTTCCCTTTTTTAGCATTCTTTGATTGATTGAAGGTTTTCTGTGCATTTGACATTTTTAATGACTTCATTATTATTGGCATTTTAAACACATTTTCACCTGATTTTTAATCACAAAATGTTCCTGTTTGTATTTGAAATCGTTCCTGTTTTTATAGTGGTTTTTACAGGTCTGTTTTTATTGCAACTCTTTTCTTAATTATTTGTTTAAAATGCCTTAGAGCTGGGGTTTTTTATGAGTCTTGTCGCTATATAATTATTGTACGCTTATTATTTCAATACATACAGGTAGTAGAACCCTCCTACTGTCAGCTTATTCTATTCAATATCATCCACTCTGGTCTTGAACGATAGATCAACTCTGCCAGTTTGCACAAATTGATCATATCATGTGGTGAGTGCATCTACTCAGTACACAGCAAACCCTCCTACTCTCTGACTATTCAATAGCACCCACTGTGGTTTTTAACAACATATATTTTTGTACCTGTCTGCAATTTATTATCATGTGGTGAATGCATCTTCACAGTAGAAGGGCAACCCTCCTACTGTTCGACCATTCATTCAATATCATCCATTGAATGATGAATCAATTATGCCAGTCTGCAATTATGATATCATGTGGTGAATGCATCTACCCAGTACAAGGTTAACCCTCCTACTGTTTGATACTTTTAAAAAAACTTTTAGATACACTGTACAAATGTTTAAAAAGGGGTTCATATGCAGTAATCTTTCAGATTAAATAACACAACTTAAACTTTGTGATTTCTGTTGATTTGGTTTCAACATGAGGCTTCTCTATTAGGAATAAGGTTCACTTAAAAAACAAAATTCTGTCAAAGTGTTTGTACACATGTAATGAATGCACTGTATAATGACTCCAATTCAATGGAAAAAGGGAACACCCAACAATTAGCACTGAATTAGAAATACAGTATGCTCCACATAACAAGCAAATGAAATTAAAAATACATTCCAATGCGGCAACTTCTCTCTTTCTCTCTTGCGGTACTGACGTCTGAGAATCACACCGCATTCATTCCCATCTTGGTGAGCTAATGTACGACAGCGTGCTCCAGTGCACCGCACCAGCGGCAAACGGCGACACTGCTGCAGTATGCTTCTCGGACAACATACAATACCGCAGAGTGTTGGCATCTCTCAAGTTCATATTTCTAAGAGGAGCATATTACATTTCCTAATGTGTGAATTTAAGTGGCAAGGCTGCGGGGTGTTTCTTGTGTACAGGCAGTACAGGGTGGTGCCACTACACAATACTTCAGTATACACCAATGTGTACACATGACAAGAACTGCGGATTAGACTGGCTATAGTCTACTGAGCATAGAAAGTTGAGGAATAGACTTGCTCTGTTGAGTCATAGTCCAACTGAGAGTTTGTGCATATTGAAGAAAAGGCTGGAATTAGATTGAAACATGATTGAAAAAGAACTGACAAGAGTTACATGTAAACTGGATCTAACCCGCAAATATGTACACTGTAGAAGTACAGTACTGTATGTATGGGGAAACAGACTTAACAGGTAAATCCGTATTATCAAAAATGTGCGCATAATGTACTCAACCCAACGTCAAAATGTGAAGCCATAATAGAGAAATGGTGAAACTTAGTACACTGTACGTGTATGTGTCAGCTGCCACTTACAGTAAATTTGGCCTTGGGACATACATGTGTATCAAAGTCTCCCATACATGTGGACCCTTTGAATGAAGTCACAAGCAAATGCCCTCACCGAGATCAAAGTAAACAAAGCCATCATTGACTAGGAGCCGTGCATAGCGCGCACACACAGGCACTTTTCCTTGAATATCTTGGTTCCATCTAGCAAGAAATATATTTATTTAAACAAATGTTTGTATTATTATTTATTTATTTAATTTTTTATTTATTTTAAACATTTTATTTATTTTATTTATTTTATTTATTTTATTTATTTTATTTATTTTATTTACTTTATTTAGTTTATTAATTTTTTTATTTTGTATTATTCTATTGTTTATTTTTTTTAAATAGTTGTTTTAGTTTTTTTAATTTATTTATTATTTATAATTGATTTATTTACTTATTTATTATTTTTATTTACTTTTTTTTTAAATGGGGGAGGTTGGTGGGGTGGGGTGGGGTGGAGTGGGGAGCAATCATCTTGAGACCATCATCCCATGGTGGACTGATAACGATTGAAAACACAGTCCAGCAGGCACTTGTTTGGCACTTAGGAGTAGACTTGCTCCAGTCACACACTCTCACATCTGACCCAAAACACTAATCCTCCCCAACCATATACCACCGCATATAATATTTGCAGAAGCGGTAACAATTTGTCCAGACAGCCAGTGGGTCAATATTTGTAATGCTAGCTGAGGAGCGTAAATGTCACAGGGGTTGACAGAGTGGGGACCAGTGCCTCCATGTACGTGAAATGACAGGCCAGTTTATGTGCACCGGTTACAGTACATCAACACGATACAAAATTTTGCATTTTGTTTGTAATATGTACATATGCAGATGAACACGATGCATGTTTATTCTTGTGCATCAAGTTTGGTACTGCTTGTTTCCTAGGCCTGGAACTTCATCTTGGAGCGGGCAAGGCCATTTCCATTTTACAAAGGGCATCTCCACTGGAAAACTTAAAATCTATGGTAAACTAATGAAGGGGCACCAGGGCCAAGCCCAGGGGCAATAGAGGAATGGCCTCCATGTAATTCCAGGCCTTTTGCTGTACTATTTTAAACACCGCATATCCATGGATTTAAAAGATGAATTTGTAATTGGTCTTAAATCTATTATGTTGCTTCCCGTTTTTACTGTTTATAAAGAATCAAAGGTCTCCCAAGGATTTGTCGGAAATGAAGGGCATTCTGGACCCACATTTTGCAAGAAGCACACCGACTTGAAATGAGGTCCTCTGAGGGTTTATAAACTTTAGTGTTTATGTTTGGTTTTTAAAGCTCTACTTTGCAATCTAAATGGTTTTACACATTACAATTTTTGTGAATTTGATCTTTAAAGAAAGTGTTTTCTCTTTGAACCCTAATATGTTTTTTCTGTCAAGTAATTTTATTGTAAAAGAAATAAGTTCATTGCACATGTACTTTTTTGCCTGATGTTGGCCCAGTGTGCTCAACGAATCAGAATGATAACAAGTACGCTGTACAAATGAACAGCACACCTTCATGCACAATGTCTGAGGAACATGCGCATATTTTACACCCAAGTCCTTCAAAAAAGTCACAAACATGTATATTTGCAAGCACAAATAAATCATGCTTAGCATAAAATAGGTTCGCCGCCACAATGCCATGTACATGTATGACAGTACATGTGCATGTAAGTGGTTGCATTGCATTAATGCTTTTTTTCGCTTAACAGATTATAAAGACTTGGATAACAATTACTTTCTGCTTGAAAGCTTTTTCAAATTGGGACTCGGTCATCCTTGTATCTGCATAGATGCTGGTACATTTGCATAACATGTACTCAATGCAGAAAATTACATTTACATGTACTTGGTTTCTGATTTTAACGGTTTTATGTATGTGTACTACTGAATAATCAAGGGTTTTTGCCCTTTTGTGTGTATATTTATTTATGTATTTTTTTAATAGGCCTAATGTTAGTCAAATCCTGAAACCTGATTCCAGATGGAAAACTTCTTTGCTTAAAGGTTAACAAATGATGAAATTTTTTTGGGGGATGACTCTTTGTTCATCGAAACATGGAAAGATTGGTTTATTTTCAGGGAGCTTTCTGCAGAATCAGGGAGAGTTGGCAGCTCTGATGGAGACATTCAAATGTAAACCACACCAATAGAACATCAAAGTAAATCAAACCCAACTGAGATAAATTTGTGCTGTCTTCCCCTCAATGTTTCACGAAATGAGGTCAGACTTCCCATCATCTGCATCTTATCCAAATCCACCAAGTACAGTAATCTGCAATGAGATATTTCCAATTGTAAACTGACCCGCAAAGTACAATAATTTAAAACACAAAACATTTACACGCATTTTTTAGCAGTTTCTTGTTCTTCTTTAGAGCCTAAACCAACAAATACAGGCGACAGAAAAAAACAAAAAAACAAATGTGTTCAGATATGAAAAAGGAACTGCCCACGAGAACCATAATGTTACGTAGTGAGCTACGTAATTAATTCACCACGTCGCCGTTCCCAGAAAAACTACAGAATGTCTACGTGGGACCTTCCCATCAAGGCAACTCTCCCCGATCACAACACAGGATGCATAATAATATTAAATTGTATTGATTGGCAACAAAGCAGTAACCCTTGTATGTGTGTCATGTATTATGTACAATGTGCATAGATACCGGTGCCTTCTGTCACATGGTATACTAACAAGGAGACATGTTGATTCACAAATGTTGACTATTTAATAATGGAATTCAGAAAGAAGGAAAAAAAAAAACCATCTGGAGTTAAAATATGAAAAAATCCCAACCTCCTTCCCACATACAAATGTACCTTTCCAGGACAGTTTAATAAGTTCTTTAAAATTAGGCCATGTTCGACTTTGGCTTTGGGGATGGCCACTGGCTGAATAGCAACATTGAAGAATGTAGCATTTATACCGGCTGTAGCCACTGCCAATGTTATCATTGTGAACAGTTTAAAGACTCTGATCTTCAGAAAAGAGGTTGGAAGCAGAGATGTTGTTTGCTGGATTGCCCTGTACATGTAGATCTAAATTATACCTGTAAAGCGTGTTTCAGCGAGCTTGGGTCATTGGTTTGCGCGAGTTCAATTCAGTCGCAGTGGCATACATTGAACAAGTACATGATGTCGTTCTGACCAAACTATAAGTTTTTGACATTGGTTAAGCTCAGCTTCAAAATGGCAGGTTTTACATATTAACGCCTGATTGCCTTTTTTCCCTTCATTCTTTAGTCTAAATGTACAGTAGCCCGTTTCTAGAGTCGCATTAATTCCTATTCAACTTTCCTGAACAGGGCTCAAATTTTATACTGGACGGCAGTGATTTTAGCATCTGGCTGGTAAACTAATGACCTGACAAGTCTAGCTGTCTTGTGTTTTTCAATTGAAGAGGTATTTTCAAAAACAAAAATAATGTTCAAATGTTGATTTATATAAAATAAATGAGACAAAACTTCTCTTGTGCTTGTTTTAAAATAAAAAGTTTACTTGTTAAACTGCGTAGGAAACGAATTTTTCCCCCCATTTCATATTAATTCTATCTTAAAAATAATTTCTGCTCCAGTAAATGTTATGAGCTACATGTACAAGCTCAGTGATCTTGTACATGTAGATTACCCCCCCCCCCCACCCGCAAAATGCGAGCCCTGGCAAAGTAATCCATTTTGTGTCACTTATTGTTGCGGCCCTGCACCTTGGATAGCTCCATTTCCTTGGTTAGGGCAAAATTCCAAATTCGTTGTAAATTCAGACCCACATCTCATTTTAAGGAAATTGATTAATAAATTTGAACTTGTGTCATACAAATCTTGATCTAATTGGGCACTCCTATCCATGTCATCACGAGTAGGGGGTTGTGGCAGGCTTACAAAATGCACTCGTGGTTGGCCTGTCTTATTTTCACTACATGTCTGTACACTCCAGTCCGCTTCCAGCCACCCCCTCTCCGATGAATTGATAACGAATTCATGTATGTGTGATTACCAATTCCGATCAACGTGGGAACTCTTAGCAGATGTTGGAGGTGACGGAGCATGTTGCACTGCAGGGGGAAAACGGGGAACTGTCTTGCGCTGTCGAGCGTGGGATTACGCTGGTCAATCAATACGTCAGCTTTTCCTTGTTCCAACCTCGCTCCGGATAAAGAAAATGTATGATTTGGGTATTTTGTTGCAGGAGGGATGGAATAGTTGGAGAGGGGACGGGAAATGAATACATCTGTGCAGATGTGTACAGATGGTATGAGTCTGATATTGTACGCCACATGGAACGAACGAGCGGGTATTGCAAATTTGTACAATCCAATTGTACACATGCATACAGGGTACGAGATTGTAGGTTTAAATAACATTATTTGCTACAGTACAAATGTAGGTCACAGTGAATGAAAAACTGAAAAGGGAATGAAGCAGTCAACAGAATCAGAATCAGAATATGTCTTGGCCTTGGTGCCCCTGGTCTTGGCCTTAGTGCCCCATGGTCTTGGCCTTGGTGCCCTGGTCTTGGCCTTGGTGCCCCATGGTCTTGGCCTTGGTGCCCCTGGTCTTGACCTTGGTGCCCTGGTCTTGGCCTTGTTGCCCCCTGGTCTTGGCCTGGTTGCCCCCTGGACTTGGCCTTGGTGCCCCCTGGTCTTGGCCTTTGTGCTCCCAATTAAATTAATTCCCATAACCTTTAAAATTTTCAAATTTAAAAGCCCTTTGCAAAAATGGTAACAACCTTGTCCCTTCCGAAAGAAAGTTCCAAGGCTTGAAATAATCAAACTCAAAATGAATTACATGTATTTGTGTTCATGGTTAAAAAAACCTTCATCAAAAATAGTTAACAGTTTACAAGCAAAATATTTCGAGAGAAATAGGCCTATACCGAGATCTGAAAAATATTGTTGTTTAACAAAAGCTTTGTACCGTTCAGATTTAAGGTTTGGAAATTACATTCTTTTTACCAAATTATTTATCGGATTGGACCGGCAAGGATGCAGTTCTCTCTGATCCGAAAACCGGAAAAATTCTGCTTGTAACCTCTGCTTGAAATCCTACTTCTCGCACACTTGGACGACTCCCAATGAAAACAATGTTCAGCATAGGCGTTACGCAATACTGAATCTGTCACATCATGATCACATCAATGGCATTTATCATTGATACTTTTGTGTACAGGATGCTCGTAAGAACTGTACTAGGAAGAAAACCGCTCCATTCTAGCCTACATGTGTGTAGTGCATGCACTATGCTGACATTGTATCAAGGTTTTAGCCAGGATGTGGTTAAAGGGTGTCCAAATTTAAAACAGGGTGTCCAAAAGACACCCAGACACCTCTTTGGCTTACACTATGCGTGTACTATTTCGGATAATACAAGGAAAATGGGCCAGTCCGGCGAACCTCGTTTTAACGAGAGTCGACTGTACTGGTTGCTGAAAATTACCTGGTACCAAATGGATGTACATGTATACCCTGCCTTTAACAGTCATGTACAATAATCAGGTACAGTACATGTGTACCACACACACACACATTTGGTGCATTACATACCACAAACTTTTCTTATTCTCGTGCACAAAACAAATTCAGAGCACCATGAACATGTTTGAATACATTGTAGGACAATGGAAAATGTTCAAAGTATTTCAATTGGCAACAGGCTATGAAATTAACGGTCGCCCGGTCACAAAATGTGTGTAAAAACAGCGAAGGGCAAGTCAAAAACTTACTAGTCCGCACAGTGAATCAAAGAAATGTTCCTTTTCACAATAAGTAAGGGGTATACTAAATTATATATAGTGGTTAAAATCCCCAAGAGAGATTATTTTCAAATTCTGTAGATTTAGTGTGGCCGGCTGGCCGCGATTGCAATCGTGATCGTTCAGTACAGTCATACGCAATGTACAAATGTACAAACATGAGGCCTAACGTTCGGTCGCCCGTCGGTCTTCCTTGCACTTACACAACAAATGGGTATTGTTGATTACCATATACTCATAAGAAAGCTTGTATTCCAACTCAGAGTAAAAAATAGCTGCACAGTGTGGCGCATGCCTGCGGATTTTGTTTATAAATATACAAAGCCTTGGATTAAGGCTATTCAGACATCGAAAACTTTTGCCGATAGAGGGCATTGCGGCCCGCCCTCCCAAAACCTACAATGTATGTGTGGAGAACACTGGAGAACCAATGACTAGACCTTTGTTTGAAAAATGTAAGGGTGTCTGAATTGGCAGCTGTGGCTTTGGCTGTTGCTATGGCTGTTGCTAGAAGCAGTGATGATCAAGCTGAAGCCGCTATCATCTGTGTCACCTTACATACGTGTATTGTTATTTATATTTAGTAATAACATTAATAGACATTTATTCAGCCATTATAGACCCATTGTCATGATTGTGTCAAAGTGTCACACAGTACAATGTACTTTCACTATCCTTGTTTATTGAGCATTAAGCATTCCTGAAACATCCTCAACTCATTTGGCAAAAAGGGCTTGGAAAGTAGTTTGGGGAAACACAAAACGACTTTTCAATTCTGTTTCTTATTTGCAATAACAGTTTCCTTGAATGGAAACCTACACATGTATAAATGATGATAAACCCTATTGCGCAAAGCTTTCAAATCTTGCTGATTTTTTTACTATTGGTTTCATTTTGTAGCAAACTACAGCTCATGTAACTGTAAGCCTGGCTTGATGAAACTCCTACACCAACTTTGTTGGGCCCAATTTCATGGCTCTGCTTACCGTGGAAATCTGTGCTGAAATGGGTCACCATTCTCTGCTTACATGGATACATGTACGTGTAGTGCCAAGTTTCTGGGCTAGTAGCAAAGACATGAAAGAACGCTGAGCAAAGTTCTTTGCTAGCCTGTGAGTGTGAAATGGGCTTTTGTTAAGAGTGGATTTCTCTTTTCTTTTCTTTTTTCACTTACTGTAATCGGAGACAGGAATTGGGCCCTGGACTTCTACTATGTACTCTATGGGTTTTGAGCTTTCAAAAAGAAGGGGTTCCATTAAGATATGATTTAAAATGATTATGATGACGATGAGGAATAAAAATGACAAAGGCTTCAGAGACACTTCAAATTTGATCAATGACTTTAAATGACTTTTCTGGAAGTCAATCAAGTTCATCCATGGACATTTCACACTTTGAAATCACCACTGGGCCCAGGATTGAAACATAAATTTTCATCAGCCATGTCAGCCAAAATGTACACGATCATCTCCCACACTGTTACATGTGCAGTTGGTGCACATGGACATGGTGCATGAAGGAACTTTGTTTACCAGTTACATCCATTTACAATTGCGCAAACGTCGCACGTGGGCTTTAACGCGGTGGTGCTTCACATATTAGCTGCATCAACATTATTGTTCAGAAGTGAATGTGATGGTGATGCGTAAAACGAAAAAGAACCCTGGGCACATTTACGTCATCCGCAATGGATTGGTTTACAGTCGCAGCAGAACACCAGTCACATATGTTGCTTCCTACAATGAACTGCAATTTTGGTTTTGGTTTTTTTTAAACTTTATTTTAGGGGTGGGGTGATTAGTAACGTGACTTACTCTCATCTGGCTGAGGAGCTGACAGAATGTCTGAGTGTTTCATCTTCACCTCTTCCACATTATTAGCTATCTTGTCTATGTTATTGCGAATTTCTTCCACCTGTAGAAAAAGGAGAATTTATGACAAAATTCCAAGAAAATCCATTTCCCTTAGAAAACGCCCATAAAGCCCTTAGGGACCATTCAAAGCTTTCAACATTTGTCAGGTCTCCCACATGAGTACATTACAATTTTTGAAGAACCTCTCCCCAAAAGTACTTATCAACATTTTCCTTTCCAAATTGATGCACATTATTTAAGTACAAACATTTTACACACCTTTTACAACCCCCATCCTGTCCCCTCCCCCGCAATGAAAGACAATGAAAATGTTGAAACTTTGGCTGGCCAATTACTTTAACAGCTTTGTACATGAAACGATTATAAATAAAGTATAACTTTACCAATTTAGCAGGGTTCTCCCCAGGATTTTTCAAAACTGGGGGCATTCTGGACCAAAATTTTGAAGTTTGGCTAAAGCACACAGAATTTAAACGAGGTCTTAGAAATGTTTTTTACTATGTGTTTACTGTTTATCTTGGTTTGTAAAAGCCTTACTACTGTGCAATCTGGAGCATTCTAAATGTAAATGGTTTTATCTCGAACGATTTTTGTGAAATAAGTATATAAAAAAATATAAAAATACTCATCGGCCGAAATGTGCGCGTATCGGCACGCAATTTGCGCATATCTGCTTGATACTAGCTTGAGCATGGGGAGAACCCTGAAAAAATAGCTGAGCTGAAGGGGTTTTTGAAATCACTACATAATAGTTGTAATTATACCATGCTTTTTTCAAAGATGTCACAAAATAAAAACACCCTCAAAATATAGAACAATTATTGTCAACATTTTTGCTTCTTTAGGAAGGGTATGTGTACATACTCTGATAGAAAGCACAAAGTCCCATCATCAACTGCAACAAGAAAACAAAAGAGTAGTTTCTTCTTAAAAAAGACAATCTGATAAAATGATGCTAGAGTAGAGGTGTCTCACCTGATCAAAAAACTCATCCATGTACTTTTCACTCTCCACATTGACGGACACATCGTCTGGCCCCACATCTTCGTCATCCCCCTAGAAAGACAGAAACAAGAGAAAGGACAGTCTAATAAGTATTTGTTCTATTTTTGAGAAAAGTTCACTTCATTTATTTAACCTTAATTATGTAGGTTTAGTTTTTGGACAAAAATCAGACCTGGCATCTTTAATTAAGTGATGTGTATTGTTGCAATACATGTATGTATTAAACCACCTAAAGATGCTGTACGTACACAAATGTACGTAGTCTAAATTTGGGCAAATTTGACCAACAAGTTTAGATTTAAATATTAAATAGCTATTTTAAAGATTCAAGAAACAGCTTTCATTTAATGTGTTGCACACGAAAAATCTAATGATTTATAAAAAATTAGTAAATGAATTAATATCAGGATCTCGATGTTACACACGTATGTCACGTCCATCAGCCATGTAAAAACAATTTTGGCACGATATCTATTGTGTACATTGTCCGTGTCATATGATCATACGCAAAGGTTTTCTGTATGTTTTTATTTTTGAAACAGCATTATCTATCACAACATGTTCAGAGAAAAAATTCTGAAAAATTATTTCTTTGTTCGGCCCAAAATTAGAAAACAATTCTAAAAGAAATTTCTTTCAGCAAAAATTGGGCCATGCAAGGGAAAGTACATCATTGGTTTAGGGGTTTTTGGGAGTTGAACTTTCAGAATAATCTCATCCTCTAGGGCCTCAAATAAAAGGTTTTGTTTCCTGTAACAGGACCGACCGACCAAATTCTGCTGAAAAATTACAAATTATGTGTAGTAATCTCAATTCATTTAAAAGGACACATTGCCCATGGATTTGGCATTTTGGGCTATAAAAGTTTTTGTTATGAAATGAATGTGGATGGAACGATGTTTTAAAATAGCATATGATTCACACAAGTACATGTATATGTACATGTACATTGTAGGCCTATTCCTCGAAATTGTGTGGTTTTCCTGTTACTTTTCGAACTAACGTCGTCTAACGAACTAACGTTTGTATTTTTATAACACAATTTTTCACTTCACACAAAACTGTAAAAGGAAAACCACACAATTTTGACGAGGGACATTGACATACGTATTTGTTTGAATCATTAATATATATTCTACTTTTAATACCTTTTCCAACCATACTCATTTCATAACAAATGCTTTTTATAGCCCAAAGGCCAAAGTGCCCAATGGGAAGGCAACATGTCCCTTTAATATCCAACTCCAGGAATACAAGTTTGTGCTACATGTATGTACATTATTGTACAGTGTACATATGCACGTGTTGCGAAACAACTGCAGATAGTTAAATTTCTCCTTGCTCAATGAACTTCATTTTTCAGTGTGCACATAACAAATTGTTTCCTAAAATAGTATTTTCCCTGTCATTTGTACCAACACTCTTTTTCCAGTACTGTATGTTACAGGAGAAGTTAAATATTTTTTGTTAAGCCTAGGTAAAAAATAAATTATAAATAAATAAATACAATAATAATGTACATTGTACCATACATTCAACCTTTGAAAATTTCTTAAAATTTTGTCACATTTTTCAAGGAACAAGTGCGTGTTTTTAACATTCTTAAATTTGGGTTGTGGCAATTGTAACAGGCCGTGGCTAATTTTCATTTATTAATTTATTTATTTATTTTATATATATATTTTTTCGGGGG
>CM021532.1:7046807-7057582 GCA_010994315.2 Pisaster ochraceus
GGGAAGTTCCTCCCCCGCCCAACCCCCACCCTCTCATTGAAGAAATGCATTATATTACACAAACATGTATTTTTTTAAAGCCCCAGTGCTGCACTTACCGTAACCATCGCATAGAGATAATGCAACTTTGTAATTGCAAAAAATAAGAATAAATGAACTACACTCAAATTGGTAGGTACTTTCACTTTCCAATGGCAAAAAAACAGGAAATCAGCTGATCAGCTGAAAAGTTGCATGCTTTAAAAAAAAAAAAAATTACCCTAGGATAGATCTGATTTTTCTTTCCAACTTCTGTAAGGGTGAACATGGCCAACTCGACAGCTTTGTATTAAGTAGGATTTAAATACCCTTGGAAAGGTCTGATCTCTTTAACAAACTTTACACAGCTTTATAACAGTGTATAAAAGGGACGAGTGCTGTCAACACTCAAGATGCCTATGGTATGGCAACCATAAGGCAATAACTTTTTCTGAAAAGATAAATTTGTTAAACGATAACCAGTGGCTCATTTCCCACTTTATGAACAGGGTGTTTACTTGAAGAAAACAGAACTCTTGACACAAGTAATTCTTGGTTTACACAACAGCACCTCACATTGGTTTTTTTACTACAGGACTATATATACACAGGGATGACTACTCCTCTTGAAAGCTTCCGCATAAATTGTTTAACCAGAAGCAAATATCAAAATACTCAAAATTAACATAATACGGGCCCATCAAAGACCTTTATCCCAGCCTACCACTAAATTTGATTTTTGTATAAAGAACACATTCCAATGTAACAAATGCACAAGAGTCAACAGAACTGTGGTTAGTTTTGGAAACAATATGGCGAAAAGAAAACTCCAATCGATCCCATTTCATGACACGCAGTGCACTTCTACACGCCCTATCCTGTCCGTCGTTTCAAAATGAAGCCAAAATGCCTGCAAAGGAGTAGACACCCAAAATGGCGGAAATATAGACGTGCAGGGGTGCATTCACTGTCATCCAATGGGTCAACAACCAAGGTTATGTTGACAAAACCTTTTCAGGGTAGGAATGAAAAGGTCACATTTCCCAGAAAGTTTGCATGACAATTTAAAAGTGCAATACTTCTTTTGCCTTCGCACTGCTTTCTGGACAAAAGAGAAATGGGACAGAATTTAAACAAACCGAACATTCATTTTATTGGAATTGTTTTTTCTACTGGTTTTCCTAAAAACAAAGAGGATTAGAGTTAACGCATTCGCCCAAAACCAACCATGTTCTACCCTTTATCAATAAATCTCCCAACAGAAATATTGGGAATCGAGTAATATTTACTTATTCTGTCACCAAAATAAAGCATCTGTACAATTGTTTCAATCGTAAATGACAAATTGAGCTCTCTTTACAAAAACATTGGCATTAGGGGGAGCAGTTTGTGCATACCATTATCTTATGAGGCTACCACCACCTGTATGTTTCTGATATGCATAGTTTATAAAATGTAACTAAGGGTCAGCGTATACAGGTCTGACACTATGACACAAATTTTAGGAGGCATGTCAAAATCGTGGCATTTCCACCTTCTGGTAACCCCAAGAGTTATGAAATTCAAGGAGCTTCTGGGAACAGTATCCTCAGTTATAGAGAAGTAGATCAAAGAGCATGATTTCTTTATATCTGAAGAAAATAACAGCTACTTTTTTTTCACCAGGCTGACATAAGAAGGTCGGAATTTAGATAAAAGTCATACATTTCTCATCCCTGCTAAATTCTGAGAAAATCAGCTGATTGGCTGTTAAGTTGTAGGCCTGAAGTGTGGCAGGCAGTATGTCACTATAAGGTATGGCGCCTGTTAGTGGCTCTTATCAAGCAGGAGTAACTTGAAATACTGGCAATTAATGCCAATCTTGACCACTCAAATGACACAGCAGTAATATTACTTGTAAAGGGTCCAATGCCACTTCCATTTAATTGCTAAAAGCAAACAAATTCACAGAGAATTCTCAAGAGTTTAGCATTAAAACTGCAAAATCAAACAATACAGGTTCACTGATATTTGTTTGCTCGAAGATTAGCTATACTTTCTGGTGGAACACTCTTGCAGCCCCGGCTAACAACACATCTCGGCGCACATGCAGCCAGTTTTTGTTATTGTCTGTTCAACCCCAAGTATTGTAAAACAAAACTTGTAAGACTCATTGTCAAAGTGAAACAATTCTACGTGAAACTCAAGACACACAAAAATAAGGGGAAAAAAGAGTTAGTTTTCCCTTTTACAATCCAGTCCCCTGTCAAAGTTTAAGTATGAGGTATAAAAAAGAAACATCAACTTTATTATAATTCATTCAGTGCAATTTAGTTTTATACAAATGGTTCTAAATGACACGGTGCCAGTCTATAAAAATGAAACGTTCCGACCCATCCACCAAAACAAGTTTGTAGCCAGTTCTTATTAAGTAATAAAATAGTAAATCTATTGATCAATGAGGTATAAAAATGTACAACCACAGGAGGTTAATGCATTTAAATTAAGCAGCTTCATGAGAAACAACATTCAGCTTGTTTTTTCATTTTTTGTAAATGCCCCCCCCCCCCCCGAGATTTATTCAGAGGTTATTTTGTAAGGCTTCCCATAATCAGTTGTATTGTTACACCACCAGTGTCAGTGATGATGGAATGAGATGTGTGGCGCATCCGTCATTGTGCCCGAAACAAGTGAAAATTGTGGTTGAACATAAGGATGATTTTAGGACCCTTTATTGAAACAAGGGCTTGGGCAGTTATTTAGAAAGGTTTTTGCCTTCCTTATGGGGCTTCAAACAGGCAGACAGAAAATATTGAACCAGGGGAGGGGAAAGGAGGTTAGATCACAGATTGTTTCAGGGTTCAAAAGCGAGACTTTTGAGGGTTTTAAATGAGCTATGCATTTGTAGAAAAAATATTTATACTTCCATCTTTGGACAGGTTTCTAGATTTCACCAACAAAATACGCCAAGGTAAAAACATTACACAACTTAGTACATTACAAAATGTTCTTAATTGATTTCTGAAAGTAAATATGCTGTAAATAACATTATTAAGGTACTTTAATCAAATCCGAAGAACTTTATGTTGTAGCCTATGAACTCTGCAACCAAACTAAATTGCTGATAATTTTCTTCAAAAACAATGAAATACATTTGACAATTTTTTTGTTAGGTGCAAAACTTTGCCATGGCCTGAAAATATTTCAACTGTAGTCTAATTCAAAGACAGTTAGTGTAGCATTTCTAAGCAGCTTCTGTGACCCATACACTTAATTATTTACAAGGAACTTTCCAGGAGTCTTCCAGAAACACATTCCAAGATATAAAGGCTCAACATCATGTCAATACCCAAATCTGCAAACCCTGATTAAAAATTGAAAGCCCGTGCTCGATTTCACAAAAACACGAAGATGCACCTTTAGACGAGTTGTCAATGTTGCCCATGTGATTTGAATGCACGCACAAAATTGTTAATGGTCAAACGTTTTGACCCTAAAAGAGTCTTTCTCAAAGGCTAATTTGAATTGTTAATCTCTTTGCTTAGCAATTTAAATTGATACACATTTAATGATCAGCCTTTGCTCTTTGTGAAGTTGAACCCCGACCACAAACAAGGGGATGGTTGGTTTGGCTGTGGCTTCAAGGCATAGCCATAGCCGCTGCAGAAGCCATTTAAGCTTTTTGATTAGTTTTGGTCAAGAGGAGTTTGAAAGCAACATGAAATCATATCCAAAAGAAAGTGTACGCTTGCTGGTGTGAGTTTATTCCATAGCATAACTGGTTCGTCGCAAAACTTAGGGCTGTGATGTTGCAAAAGAAAGGTCAATATTGAGGTGAATGGAAGTAAAAGTTGGATGCTAAAGATGACTGCAACCTGACAGCTGACACGGGTGCATGCAGGCCCGAGATTAAACACAGAGCCAACAGCCTCTTTTGCCCTGGTCTTGGGCCTTGGTGCCCCGTCAAAGTTTCCCATAGGCTTAACAGATGAAACTTCAGGTCTGGTGTGTGTGGCCGATACTGTTCCTTCCATTGGTTCTAGAACGAAATGTCCACTCATGATGCAGGAACTTTTAAATTAGTTTGGAAATACATTAAGTAAGGTAGGTCAAGGCTTTTGGGTAAAATCCAAATTCAACTTATCTATCAACATCGCAGATGCTGCACCTTCTCTTATTTTGGAACAAGAAGTACATGTGGGTACTATTTTTGTCTCACTACTGAAATACAAGATTTAGTTTCTTTAATGGAAATCCAAATAATATTATAACGCTGTTTTAAACAGAGTGGGAGGGCTGTTTGTTTACAAATCTTCATCATCATCTGGCAGGGCTGTGCTTTGTGCTTCCTGTAGAAGTGACAAAAACAAGAGAGAGAATAGAAACTGTGATTAGAATCCTATAATGAAGGAAGCAGTCTCTTCTTGGTTAGCAAATCATTCTGCTTAGTAGAAATGAGCCAGGAACCATCACAAATAGTACACATTGCACAGTACTTTGGCTGGTAACCTGTTTCTGCTAAACAAGATTTTTCAGTGCTAAGCAAGTTCGTGCTTAACAGCTTTATGAAATTGGGCCCAGAAAAAAAAATAATAACTTCCAGTTTTTCAGAGTTAAGAGGATTACTAGCCCCTCAACATCACAAAGGTTTATGCACAATAGGGGCAACTTTTTGTTCCGTTAATCCTTAAATCACGTTAAATCTTTGGGGAAAAAAGAGGCAAGAATGATCTGAGAATTTTTCTTTTAATATCAAGGAATCTGGAAACATTGAAAAATATTTTTTTGCTATACTTCTTATGATGAGTCTGAATCTTTTTGCTTTTTTTGTTATGAAACTTCTTTCAATTAATTTTGGATCAAACACAGACAAATTGACTAGAGCAGGATTTAAACCTACAACCTCTGGATTAAAGTGCCAGCACTCTATAGATTGAGATATCTAGCCGTGTATTGGAAGTCTCCCTATTGTGTCAATATCTTTGTTTAGGGGTTCCAGTCAGACCCCATTCAATCTGTAACTGCCATCGAGCCGGGAATCACACCCAAGTTTACAATACAACTTGGACAGTGGCAGCAGAGGGAACACCTTAAGAGGATGAGACTTTTTATTAAATTTAAAGCCTAGCTCAGGATTTGCTTGAGCATTTTTCTGTCATACAGCGGTCGGGCCAGTGAGCTTGTCTTTTCAAGAAGTCCACCAACCAGCACTCAGGGCGTAAAATCACCTAATTTAACTAAAAAAACTGAAAATCGAGGGAGTGACAGCCACTGGTTCCGCAGATGAAACACCCGAGGTGCCTATAGATGAAGCGCTGTGTTGGCTTACCTGAAGATCTTTGTCGTATTGCTGCATGGTACTTTGATCTATATGGACCTCTGGAGGTTGAAGAGCAGGCATCTCTGTAAAGCAGAGGTTAGGGTCTCCGAGCAGCTTCCTTGCCAGCCACAGGAACGGCTTCTCAAAGTTGTAGTTACTCTTAGCGCTGATGTCGTAATACTGCAGGCAAAAGTTCAAAGATCAATAAACTTAACCAATTATTAACACCACAGAATGAACTGCTCTATGGTTCCCTGTCCCTGGACTAGATCCTCTTGTATACCCTTGTATCACCTTGAACATTCTAGAATTCTATTAAATTACCAGCTCGCTTTGGGATTAAAAAAACATTTCCCGTTACTTAAGGGAGTGCTAGCAAATCAGGTCACGTTCTAGGTGTTAATGGTTAAAGAGGACGTTCCTGTGGGTACACACCCACTATCCATTAGACCACCAGAATATTCCGGTGGACTGCATCATTGTGCCGGAGTACGAGAGCAATTCTACAAGAGTTACAATAAGCAATAGTATTTTGAATGTTCCTATGCAACATTTCGGCAGTCCAATAAAACGGTCTATGTGCAAGCCCAGGAATACAAATTCATTCCAATTAGAATATTCCTACCAGTCAGACTTTTGAGACACTTTCTTAACTACCACCGTGTTTCCTTAAAGGGGAAAACATTAAACTTCTTCAATATTAAGAATGTACAACGCTCCCGTCCAATGCCGAGTTGCACTACTTATACAACAGGCTCATCAGGGAAAGTTGAATCACTTTAGCAAACTGGTTCCACTATGGTGCTGATGAATTAACAAAACCAGAGCGGTATAGAATTTGCAGTATTCAAACAAAACAAACTTTTTAAACAGGAGACCTAATCTAGTCTGTATTCATCGGTCTGTAATCCATTTCAACATGTCATGTTTTTTCTTGACGAAAACATGCAGACCTTATGCATTAATGTCATCACACCACCATCTTAGAGGTAAAACAATGATGAAACAATGGCAACACAAATGTAAGCTCATGGCAGATTGGCGGATGAGCAACCTTAACCACCAGCCGAGGGTGCCTTACTCAAATGTCATCATGCGCATGAGGTCTGTAGTCATGTCAGTGCAGAAACATTGTCCCCCCCCCCCCAAACAGAGCTTTTCCAGAACTCGTGAGTTTGTATAAAAACTAAGATGTTCACATGAAACCTATGGCACCAAGATAAGACGTTAATGCATGGAGAATTTGTGTTAGAAAAACAATATTACAGTAACAAGATACATTTTAGCACTGGTTTGATGGTATCAGGGTATTAACCCCTTAAACAATCTCTTCATTTTGAATCAAGATGCGTAAAAAAAAAGATGCAACTACAAAAAGAAGGACCAAAAGACTAATTCTATGAAACAGCGGAAAACGAGGGCAGCAAAGTTGGTTGTCAGGCCTGCTAGTGGTCTTGAGTCCTGAAACCTACTGCTAATGGACAAAAGCCCTATCGTCTGACTAGGCTTGCCGTTCACCCCCACTTTATGGGCCTGGGCCCTGTAGGCTGTCAATTAGCAGGTCACCATCTCCAAGTCAGACACTAAACTAATCTACACTTCACCGTAACCACCAAAAGAAACAGTAACTCAAAATAGAACACAGAAAGTTAAGACATTTGATCCATTTGATTAAACACAAAGCCACCCATTTCAGGTAATTTCCCCAATGATGGGTACAAAGCCTTTACACTCAGTTTAGAGATCTCACCTGGAGGTTCTTTTTCCGGTGGAAGGTGATGGTCTTGGCTTTCACCTTTCTGTCCTTAATGTCAACCTTGTTCCCGCACAAGACAATAGGGACGCTCTCGCATACCCTTGAGAGATCCCGGAACCAGTTGGGCACGTTCTTGTATGTGACTCTGGACGTGACGTCAAACATGATGATTGCGCATTGACCTTATAAATTTAAAAAAACAGACAAAGATGTATAGGGAAATGTCTTGACAGAATCACCGAATTGTCTTGCTGTTTTATGTAAGAATTTTACTCATTGTGTGTGTGATGTAAACTATTTAGAACAATTTGTTTATCCTGCAATTTTATAATTTGTATCCTTTCGTTACTGTTCATTTGTATTGTATTTGTATACAGTTCATTGACATGGCCAATTTAATTGCCACCTTGAGCGATAAAGATTAATCTATCTATCTATCCACTTATTTATTTATTTTTCTATAAACCAAGCAATTTGGTCTATTAATATCTGTCATAATGCAACTTTCCCTTAAAGCTGGGGCTTGGGGAGAAACAGTCTGGCCTCTTGGTTGGTAACAGCGTTATAATCCTTTCTGCATACAGGGACCCAGACAAAGATGGCTGTGGTTGAATAATGGTTCCCTGGGTTCTCTATGGACCTTGATCACACTTTAATCAAGGTTTTAGCCAGGATTTATTTGGTAAGAGGGTGTCCAAATTTACTGGAAATTTAAAAACTGGGCATCCAAATTGTTCTCTTACAATACATTTACATGTAAATCACAGGGTGTCTAAATTTAAAACAGGGTGTCCCAAAAACACCCGGACACCTCTCTGGTTAACACTATGACTTCAATGGTCTCTGCCATGTTGCCCATGATGCAAACGCTTACTGTCAATACCAATGCTCTTCAGATCAAGAATACAGGCAACACTTTTTACCCATGGTATCAGGGCTCCAATTATACACAAAACAGCAAGCCAAAGTCCTGTGATGTTAACATCGGGCCAGTATACACATGAACAAGTTCGGAGGTCTTCTTTTTTTTTCAATTGAATAACAATACCTCACTGTGCAATAAGTTAACAAAACTAAATTAACCTTCAAGAAAGACTCAGCTAGGGTTGAAATGTCAGGCCTCTAAATTTTTTTTGGGCAAAAACAAATTATGTTCAAATGTTGACTCTGGGCCCGATAAATTGCCTTTAAATTCTTTAAGTAATCAAGTATATTTAATATCATTAAGCAGGACAAGGCAAATGAGATAAATCTTCTCTTACATGTCTTAGTGCTTGTTCATGTAGAAGCAATTTAATGCATGTTAAACAGCGTCAGCAAGTTTCTCTGCTCATTTGTATCTGGTCTTATAAAAATGTCTGGTCCAGTAAATATTTTGGTCTTGTGGATTTTCCCCATCCAAAATCAAGCCCCGTGGTATGGTTTTCAAACCAAGTTTGCTGTGTCATAGCTGATGTTTTATCTTCGACTGTTGACTCACCTTGAATGTAGTATCCATCTCGTAGCCCGCCAAACTTCTCCTGCCCGGCTGTGTCCCAGACATTAAACTGGATGACCCCACGATTTGTGTTGAACTTAATGGGATGAACTTCTACTCCGAGGGTAGCTGTATAGGACAAATAAATAAATAAGTAAACAGGTGGCGTGTGTACAGGCAAAACTTTTATGAACACATAAGCAGAGCCCAAAAAATTGCCATGGGATGCCACCAGCTGACTTGTAAACACACCAGAACAATGGGGAATATTAGGTCAAGAGTAGGTGGCATGTTAACACGCCTGGAATTGTGAAGCATGTACCATGCATGCACTTCACTTGCCCTGTACAAGAGGGACAAAAAGTACTGGAAATCATGCTTGAAATCTCACTTTTACAATTTTTTTTGGTGCAATTCCCAATTCCAGATCTTTGGGACAAACATGGATTATAAGAGATCAGTAAAATGACATTACCAATTATTGGCCGAGGCTTCTGGCCGAGGGTTCACCCAATTCACGGCAAAAAAACGAAACATATTTGCAAATTTCCCAGTGCATTTTACATGTATGAGAACGTTTCTTCTCTTTGCTTGGTTTAGTCACAGTTTAAGTGGTTAACCAGTCAAAAATGTTCAGCCATAAAACTATGCATACACCTAGATTTAACTTCCACTTTTGTTTGTGGTTTTTTTTCACTCAAAGGGAGATTTATTTTTACTAACTTCAACCTATGTTAAATTAACATTAAGAATGTACAACGCTTCCGTCCAATGCCGAGTTGCACTATTAATACAACAGGCTCATCCGGAAAAGTTGAGTCACTTTAGCAAACTGGTTCCACTATGGTGCTGATGAATTAACAAAACCAGAGCGGTATAGAATTTGCAGTATTCAAGCAAAACAAAACAAAACAAACTTCTTATAAAACAACTCCATGGTGAGCCAATATACCCCAAGCCAAAATTTGTTTTTCTTTTTTCACAATTTAGTCTTTACTGTACTTTCACTATTAACACACTTCAAAACTCATGCCTGATACGTCATGGAGTTGACCAAGGCACTTGCCTCCATGCCCCTGGTCATTACCTTGGAACCCCTTGAAATGTTCCAGTAGAAATTGACATTTCCTTCACATAGGGCTCTTTACCAATGGTGAAAATGCCACGCCCTTTTAACAAGAAAGAAGTATCACGCCTGCAAAATTTGAAGTCACTTCACCCGATTTTATCAAAAGTCAACATACCCACTTTGGTAAATCACTTACCTCCACAACAAAACAACTTACCGCTGTTAACTTTCTAGCCAAAAATATGACCTTGCTGCTTTGTAAACCCTGAAGGAATTAAAACAATCAGGGTTCGTGGTTTGCCCTGCCTGAGAACCACAAACAAAAACTTGTCTACCTTTTCCCATGATACATTGCAAATGGCCTCTCCCTGGGAAAACTGTAGAGGATGTTCTGTAATGCTAATAGCCCATACAGAAACTAGTCTACTAAAAGGCAAACTTTGTCCCAGATAATTAAGGAATTTGTTTTTCCGTGGGAAATATTTCTGCAAAAAGCCAAAGGAAATCCAAACATTAATAAAATTGACTCACCAATGTATTTCTTCTCAAACTCTCCAGATAAATGGCGCTTTACAAAAGTGGTTTTCCCGGTACCTCCATCTCCAACCAAGACAAGCTGTGAAATGCATCAAACAAAGAACGTTTTACATTATTTGTCAAACACATGGCACATAACACACTACGAGGCCCAATACAATGTACTACCGAATGGAAGACTTTGAAATGCAAGGTGGCAGCACACTAACGAGGTCAAAGTTCCATTGTTACACATTTCTGAGCGTACAAACATTTCTGAGAACAATGAACTTACCTGGTGTCCCAGGCATGGAATTACATGCAGGCCACGGCCTACAGTATGTTGCCCTGGTCTTGGCCTTGGTGCCCCTTCCAAAGTTTCCCATCGACTTTAATGGTGATATACAAAATTGGTAGAGCTGACAAAATAGTCGCAGATAATGTCCATGTTTTGTGCGATCAACCATAAACATAAAAACCAAACCTGTAAAAACTTGGGTTTATCTGTTGTGTGAGGAGGAAATTATTATTTTTTAAACATGCACAATTTTCAGCATGTAAACACATTGTCCTTAATTTTGTTGTATCAACCAATATCAGCTGTTGCATTTCAGAGGAAATGTTTTACAGAAAAAAAAAA
>CM021532.1:7086183-7097576 GCA_010994315.2 Pisaster ochraceus
TATACATGGTCTCATCTCATGACTTGCTTGCACAGGGCCACATGTACATGTATGATTTCACTCTTCCCTGGCATGTCGTGGACGAGTGGATAAGAACACCGAACACAAGCTCTGGTGTTTCTGATTAGCAGAGTGTGGGTTCGAGTCCCAGTCGTGATATTCTTGTGTCCTTCAGCAAGAAACTTTAACATAATATTGTTGTGTCCCTCGGATGGGACGTGAAGCTGTAGGTCCCATGTGTTGTCTAATGCATGTAAAAGAACCCAGTGCACTTATCGTAAAGAGAAAGGGTTTGCCCCAGTGTTCCTGGTCTGATCGGCAGCATATTGCACCGCAGCACCTTGTAAACCACTTCATGGTGCTGTAAAGGAATAGGTCTTGTATGGGTTACAAGTTTTCTAGGAGCCTCTGTGGAAAGTGGAGTGCAAAGGAGATAGATTCCACAATACATAGAAAAAGACAACAAGAAGAGGAGAGAGAGAGTAATATTAAAAATATCTTTGCAGATAGGAATTTTACAAAAAATGTTCTTTCAGCCGTATCTCTGAGAATTATCATCCCTGGTATTTGATAGGTACATGTATAGTGGAAGTTGTCAGCGGAATTTGCAATTTAATTTGAACTTTCTCTTTTAGTTTTTCTTCAATGCCAAAATACAAACACATCAATTGCAATCATTAGGCTAGGTAAAACAAAATACCACAGCTGATCACCTTGGTTTTTCTACAAAGGGGAGGATGAGGGCCTTTTTATTTATTTATTTTTTTCAAGAAGGAAAACGCCAGAATAACAAATTTGCTGGCTTTGTAGAACTTCAAAGTCTAAAATATGGGTAAATTAAATCAATCGTAGAAAGAATGGTGCCAAGAGGAAGCGAAAATACACAAACAAATTAGTGTTTTTGGTGACTGAAAAAAAGAAAAGAAAAAAGGATGCACCTCCAAAAAGGGACGCAGACTGGGTCAATCAACTGGTGTTATTTTTACTTGGCCCTAGAGAGGTTTTGCAATATATAGACGTCAACACTTTGTGTGCTCGTGTAAATGTAACCTTGGTGTCCCTGTTTTGCATGCGCGATAACAATGGATATGGGCACGCATCAGCAGACAAACGGATACTGTTTTGCAGAATTGTAGTTGCATTTTTGTCCTAGATTAACAACATTTTCCGCCAAACAGGCTAAGTCGTCGGCACAAAATTTGGGGAAAGAAGAGTAAAAAACATACCTCCGTCGTCATTTTCGAGTGTAATGTGTTTCAACTCCACAGATGTCTCCATGTTGAATGCCAGCACCCCCAAGTGACACATAACTCTAATAACAAAAATCTGACTTGTGTGCAACTTAAACAGTTATGATTATCATAATATCAATGTATCTGTATCCATAGACTTGAAGAACCTTTCTATTATCTTTGGCTTTGCCCTGTGCCTTGAAGCACAAACCAAATGCCCAGGTGAAATTAGCTAACAAAATAAAGGGTACCCAATTGGCACCCAGATGGCGTTCTCATGGTACCCAATTATGCTTGGTTGCAAGGTGAGCATAGCACGTTGTACCCAGTTGAAAATGTCGAGTCAGTAGCCATTTAGTGCATAATTAATAATAGAGTCTACCAAAGAGCCCCCAAAAGGTATCCTGATAGAATTTCACAGGTTCTCCTCTTGAAGGTGCCAAAAAGGTGCCCAATTTTAACCCCACGATTCAAGGAGAGCTTTACTGTTGGTACGGTCCTAATGTAGGCATCCTATGTGCCCCCGGTCCATACTGAGGGCCTCCGTATGGGTATGAGGGTACCGGTGGCCTCGGTGCTGGTCTCTGCGGCTGGTAGCCGTACGGCTGGTTGCCTCGGGGTGCATATTGCTGGTGATGTGAGGCTGGGTACGGAGGCATTGCTGTATTTTGGGTGGCTCCACCTGAAAAACAAAGACAATATTAATTTTTGGGGTAGTTTTAACACAATTTTGGACAAGTTTTTTTGTTTTTACAAGGTTATTTTCCACCTACATCTATGTACGATACATAGAGTAATATAATAGAACCAGAGGGCATACAAAACCATGTGACACGGCCTGACAAGAAGAATTTTTTGCCATTAAGAAAATGGTGCTGACCCATCGTATAACACAGGTCACGCACCAGTTCACACAACCAACATTTTGTGAGTGGACATCTGTTTGTAATTTACCCATAGAGATTCGAACCAATGGTGGGCCAGGGTGGTTATGTGTGATTACCATGTCCTACAAAAACCATACATCATCACTGCTTTTTATTACAGACATGTAGGTGTATGGTAAAAAACCTACAAATTGTAAGTTACAGCAGCGTTCTCCCTTAACACTGGTCCGCTGGCCAAATACCACTTAAAACACCAGAGGAACAGTCAAACTTCACTCTAAGTGGTTCGGCTGGCTGGTTCAGTGTTAAAAAGTATCCATATTTAATATAAAGTATGGACTAGTGAAAAAGCTGACAGACTAGTGAAATGCCAAGCTAAATGGTCCTGCTGGCTAATCACAGAAAAAGTTTAGGGCAAACCCTGGTACATGTACAGGAACTAATTTTAACAGTGTTTAACATGTAAGGTTTTTAATTATATATTAATTACTAACTTCATTAAATTTTCAATGCAATATGCCCATGTCTCGTACATGTGTAGGTCTCATCGACTGACTCAGGAGCATGCAAAAATGGGAACTTGATCTTCTTTCTCCCTCATACATTCATACTGTCAAGTCTATTCTCTACAGTTTTCTTGTTTTACTACAACATGTGGGACAACATGCTTCCGAGCAACAGTGATTTAGTTTACGTTTGTTGTCCCTGACACGCATAGAATTGTTTGGTCCTTTTGTTAAGTAGTTTTCTTGTGCCCTTCCCCAAATTAACTTCTTATACTTGCATGCCCCCCTCATAGACTCATTTTTTATTGTTCTGTCTATTTGCCCTCATGTCATCACCATTTTCTGTATGTAGCTATTCTATGTGTTGAAAGGCTGGACCTATTTTTTCTTCTTTCGTTTTGCTATGTCATTTCTGTTTTGGTTTTATTGTTGTTTTTATTGCCTTGTATTGTATATTTGTTGTTCTTTTATTGTTGGCGTCGAATAAATAACAATAATAATAATAATGATAATGGTTCTTTTCACATTTTTAACTTAAGGTGCCTTGTGCATTTTAATTTCACATTATACAGTTTTTCTGTTTCTTTTCCCCTTTCCCCTTTTTTCCACTCTTAAAAACTGGTTTTACTCCCATAGATGTTATGTTTTAAAAAAATTACCTTCTCTTTTTTTTCTTTTTTTTTGCTGTGTCATTTCTGTTCTGGTTTTATTGTTATTTTTATTGCCTTGTATTGTATTTGTTGTTCTTTTATTGTTGGCGTCGAATAAATAACAATAATAATAATAATGATAATGGTTCTTTTCACATTTTTAACTTAAGGTGCCTTGTGCATTTTAATATCAAACTAAAGTTTTTCTGTTTCTTTTCTCCTTTCCCCTTTTCCCACTCTTTAAACTGTTAAAACTGGTTTTACTCCCACAAATTTTATGCTTTAAATGTTATGTTTTAAAAAAATTACCATGATGTTCACTGTTTTTATTTATAGTTCATTTTCTTCATACGTTTTTACATAAATTGTTATAATTTATCTACTCTACTTGTTTTACCACCAAGATATTTATCATATGCATGTATATCTGCGGAACGCCAACAGTTTTTGCTACTACAGGTGAGGCAGGAGATGCTGTCGCTGAATGTCGCCCAAGCTACATGTACATGTACATGAAAAGATGGCGGCACACAAGATTGTCGATCCATGTTTTCCAATGCTCAATGATGCCGAAATAAACAAGTATGAGGTAGGTCTATAGTTAAATAAATATAACATGGTTTATTTCAGGTGGACAGGCGATATTAGCACCCCTTGGGATTGTAAGTTTTGCCTCGGGAACTAGTTTATCAACTTTCAATGCCTCGGGGAGCTCAGAGGTCCTCGGGGAGTAGTATCAACTCTCCACCCTCATCCCATGTTACATTATATTTGTATAACCTGACTTTCGAAAATAGCAGCTGTAGTCATAAATAGTTTTATTGCTTAAAAAAAAAAACATAGCAAAAAAAACTTGTTCCACATACTTGGAGGGGCTGATTGGGGCTGCTGTCGCTTAGTCAATATCTCCTGCATCTTTTCTGACTTGATGTGTCTCAAGTGAGCTGTTTGTCTCTTGGGCATGAACTTCTCCAGAAAGTCTTCCACGATGATGTCCCCCTTTAGGAATTCATCTGCAACTTCCTGGAAAAGACAGGGATTGGGATTTGATGAGTGGTTCGTCACGAAAAAAACTCTCTCTCTCATAAAACAAAGCTTACACCTAAAAGAGTGCATCATCAACTGTCTTGTGATACTAACAATAATAATTTACAGATTTATAATGCGCTCAGTTCCACTGAGAGGTGCAGGAGGCGCAATACAAAGAACACAAACTTACAGTATGAGTACAACTAACATCAACAAACAACTGACTGAGTGTAAGTAAGGAGACAAATATTACATGAAAGCTAGTGACATTAAATGTGCATTGAATGGGTTACTTCTGTTCAACACAAAGTCTGCATTCAAGATTCAGTGTCAATGGCAATTGGCAAGTCCAGCGACAATTGTCATCGACAAAGAGGAACCCTGCACATCAAACCCGCTCTTTTGTTCCAACAGCTTTCGAAGTCGGTACGTGTAAAATGGGCAGTGAGTTACAGCATAGTGGAAAGATAGTTCGAGGAAAGACGGTTCGCTCTATGGCTGGCTCTGAGGTACCAATTTCATAGAGCTGATTCAGCAGAAAATATTGCTGAACAAATTTCTGCTCGGGAAAAAATCCAGCAGAAAACAAAGCAAAAATGGTAAATGAAATTTTAAACTGGTAAGCTACATGTATTTCCAGTATAAGCACAATTATTTTGTACAGTATTTTAAATTTTTTGGGCCGATGCAGCTTTATGAAATTGGGCCATGATCAATCATGGTGCCATTAATGCATTACAGATACATACTCCAAGATGCCCCCAAATCTCCCATATCAGGAATTGGATGTGTGTTGTTAATACATGTACTACACACCTGGAAATGAATTGAGACTATTTGATAAAATATTTTAGTGCAGGCTTAAATTCAAAGTATTATTCTTAGTAAATGATGTTTTCTTTTATGCAATTTAATATACATCCAATAGAGCCGAATCCAGACTATGGATCTGAGGCGCTAAAGGGGAGATGTTATTTAGTGGACAGTAGGCTATTCTACGTAATATGTGGGCTGTTCCAAGGAGTGCTACATTATCTTCTGGACTAGGAATGTTGCCTAGGATACAGTCGATGAATTTATCAAGTCCCTTCTTCACTAGTCCTAGAGCTCTGATGACTGCTGTGTTAAGTGCATGAACACCTCTTGATATTGTTCTGTTTGTTTGTTTTTTTCTTCTCCATCTTCTTCTTCCGTTGAACTCTTCTCGGCAGCAAAACTCAAGTTCAAAACTGATTTGAACCCTGAAACTCATCAAACAATTGAACCTCAATACCGAGACAGCACAGTTTTTTAAAGACAGCATCAGGTGTGGAATTACAAGGTTTTTAAAGTTGAAAAAAGACCATATTCGCTGTGCTTCATTGAATTTGAAAGCTATGATGTTCAAAGTTTGGCATCTGATAGATCATGACTGGTCCAACATTTGAAAAGTTTAACCCAAAATCGTATGACCTTTACTTCTGGGTCGTTACCCTAGGTCAAAGTTTGCCTTAGATTTTTTTCCTTCAAAAAGTCATTTTGTGGCTTATCTACACCTGTATAACATTTATAACTCAAGATTGAAAATGAACTGAACATTGAAACTCATCAGACAATTGAACCTCAGTATCAAGACGACACAAACTTGATGTCATGATGACGTCATGAAATCAAAGTTTTAAATTTGTAAATAATCATAACCTCTGAACCACTTGTTGGATTTTGACAATCTACCTAAGATCATTGGACAGGTTGACAAAAGTTCAACAAACGCTACACATAACGTTACCCCATTTGACCTTGACTTCCGGTTCAAACAATCAAACCGGAAAGAGAAAATTTCAAAATCATATTTAAAAAAAAAATATATATATTTTAACGTAAATTTTGCATAACGCGTTTTAGATGAGTGATCCTGCTGAAACTTTTGCACAGAGATAAAAAACATTTTAACCTTTGCATCGAGTCAAAACTGGGCGTCAAAGCGCACACGTTTGTTGACCCACGATTTATGACAACGCACGATAGTAATAGGCCTACAGGGTGCTTTATAAATGGGTCTCATAATTGACCATACTTGTCATATGCACATTATGTCATTTGAGTAGGGCGCCCTCGGCTAGACGCCACAAGAAGGTTGCCCATTGCCTTACCCTGTGCGCAGGGTGCACACAGATGTACGTTTTCCATTGTTGCATCATTGGTTTACCTCCAAGATGGCTGCGTGATGACGTCAATGCAGTTAAGGTCTATTCAAAACTTAGCAACCTGTCTTAAAAATACAGAGCCTAAGAAAAAAGTGAACTAGATCCATGGCGCATTATACAGTGTAACTGCTTTATGTTCATCTGTTAACAATACTTAATCTTAATTACCAGGAGACAACTCATATCATGAGAATGGGTATTGATTTTACTTACTTCTGAATCCTCTTCTGCATGTGCAGTGGCAGCTTGAAGCAAGGCTAGGGCAGTGTCCAATGACGTCTGATCTTTAACTGATTCTGAAATGACACAAAAAGTAATTAATATCATTTTCATATTCATATTCATTAAACTGATGTGTGATTTATCACTTTCCAAATATTGCAGACAGAAAAAATCCACTCTGTGCTTTCTTAATATAATCTGGATCAAAATATCATCATATCCGTCTGTTAAATTCAGTTTATGAATGGATTTATTTTGATCAGATTTGGAACAGCTCCTGGGCCCAATTTCATGGTTCTCCTAACCCTAAGCTCAAAATTGGCACTTACAGTTACAGAACAATCCACAATTAACATGGTGGATTTCACAGGTTAACAGGGCATTTTTAGTTAAGCATTCTTCAATGTAACATACAGCCAGCAGAAAAAATTGGTTCACTCTGTAAGTAAACAGGGTTCTCCCCATGCACAAGCTAGTGTAGCCAGCCGATACGCACGAATTGCGTGCCGCAACCTACAGATTTCGGCTGATATGCAAAAAAAAAAAAATGAAAAAAAGAGAGAAAAATCGTGAAAATTGGTCAGTTTAAAACCAAGATAAACACCAAGTAGAAAACATTCCGAAGATATCGTTTCAATTTAGCGTGCTTCGGCCAAACATAAAAACATACGTAGGCGTCCAGAATGCCCCACAGTTTTGAAAAAACTTGGGGAGAACTTTGGTAGAGAAAGGTAACAGGTTTTTGGGGGGTAACCAAGTGTTATTTTATGACAAATCCATGGTACTGTCGCCTAAACCAGGCTTTCAAGTTGTAACATTGATGACCCAAATGAAGTCAAGTTTCATTATGTACCTAATTTTGCCTTGCCGAGCATGTGCGACTCCCTACATTTCTGTGCTTCCTGCAGACGTATGATGTACTGAGACCGGCACTCAGTGAGGCGGGGCTCCCTCGAGAGGTTAAAGTCTGCCAGGCTTTTGTTCTCAGCAATCGACATCTCTTTATCAAGTTTCTTTTGTTTCACCTGAAATATACAAGAAATACAATTCAGTTTTCTGATAACAACGAGAGCAAACTAGTCTCAAACTAGTTCCAAAATATATTGTTACATGGTGTGCCTGGTACAACTTTAGCTGTTCAGGGCCCAATTTTACAGAGAGAATGCTTTTAAAGCACAAAAAGTAGCTAAGCACAACAAAATTACGCTAACTAGAATAGGGTTACCACTTACCAGCCAAAATACCATGTCACATTCACCATCTTTGGCTGGTACCCTGCAAATTTTTGCTTAGCAGAAAACTGTTTGAAATTGTATGCATATACATGTAAGCAGCTCTATAAAATTGGGCCCAGGTCCGATACTTCATGGAGGCAGAGCAGGCAAACGCCCCCATGCAGCCATGCCAGGGCCCAATCTTGTATTGTTAAATATCTTTTTTGCCTAGGTTTTATAGTTTTTATTGTGAGGTGCTTTTGGATATTTTACATAAGGGGTATGCATTTTAATTGTCGTTATTATTGTTATTACAACTACTAAGTAATAAACGGGTAACTAACTGGGTGAAAAAAATAAGTTTTGGTGTGAACACGCAATATTTCAACATGTACATTGTAATGTATGCTAGGAAAAAATCTTGGTTCTCAGTGAAATGAATTTAATGGTATAATTGTAAGCAGAAAAGTAAGACAATAAGATTAATTAAATTTATTATGGCTAACCCTTCTACTGTCTGACCATTCCAAATCAGCCAGTAAGGTTTTGAGTGATTATGTGGAGATACCTTCTACACAGTACATAGTCACCCCTCCCACTGTCTGACCATTCAATATCCACTGGAGTTTTGAATATATACAAAAGTCTGCAATATGATATCTTGTGGTGAAAACAACTACAAAAGTCGCACAGTACACGAAGTTTAGTGCCACCATCACAAAAAGTATATTCAGTGGTTGAATGGTTGTAACAGTTGTTAACTCACTGGAAAATTTTACCACGAGTAAGACAGTTACGTTTGGAAAAAACAGCACATACAGTACTTTATGAAGGAGACATACATGTGTTTGGGATGGCTTTGTACACACTAATTAAGCTTATTTTCTGTTGTATATAAAACTACTCAAAACTATCTTCAAGATAAACATTATTCAGGGCTCTAGTTTGGGGGGAAAAACCCACAAGACTGCAGGGCTTGTACATGTATCTCAAAACTTTAACTGGACCAGAAAATTTGTTACAAGACCGGAATCAAAATGAGAAAAAAACACAATTTCACATTTGAGCTGTTTTTGAAACAAGAACTACTGTACGAGAAGATTGATCTCATTTGTCTTTTGGGAAATAATTCAATTCTCTTAACAGAACTGAAAAATACTCGGGACTTTAACTTTTTTTAACCATTAAGACCGCCGGATTTTTATGGTTGTAAGTTTACTGGCCCAGCACTAAAATCACTAGCTTTGGGCCTGACATGCCTGAGGTCCAGCATGTGTCCAGTGTAAATTTTGAGCCCTGTTATCTTAGATGCTTGTGTATCATGTACCTCAAGGGCTGATATTTTACATTCAGTAATTCTGGAATTATGTTCACTTTTTTTCTGCAAAAACTTTTAAAGTGTTTCATGCACAATAGAGTTAAAACCATGCAGTCGAGTGGCTTCAAATGGTTCTTGAACATCTCCCTAGAAATTACAGAAAATTGGTTTTAGGTTAACGGAAGCATAAAAGTAGACTGTACCTCCTCCAAGTTCTGGACCATCTCATTGACTTTTTCATCATCTTCAAGGAACCCATTCAATTCTTCCGTGCTTAAACTCATCAACTCCACAAACCTCGGGTCCCCTATCTCCTGGTCTGACATCTGTGGCTGTGGTGTTGGGTCTGGCTGTGGTACATGCAACTGTGGCATGGGTACTCGAGCGCCTGGGGTGAAGGGCGAGTAATGGGGTGGCTGGGGCTGAGAAGGTTGTAGTGGGGGCTGTTGAGCAGGCGGTTGTTGAGTTTTCTTAGGATGAGAAGGGAAGAGTGGCTGGGGCTGGGGGGATGGGGGCTGATACTGCGGGGGTTGCTGTTGGGCGTAGGGATTTGGAAACTGCTGCTGTGGCGGTGGGTAGGGTGGTTGTGGTTGTTGCTGTTGCTGGTTGTTGCTGTTAAGCTGGTATGGATAGCTGTGGCTTGTGTACATTCTACACGGAAGATGACCTCCGGTTTCTGAGGCCACACTGTCTAGAATGTCTACTGTAATAGAAAATTAAGACAGAGCAGATTTAAAAAATCTAATCAAAATTCATAACATAGATCTGAATAACTGATGTTATTGTTTCATCTGTGACAACAAAGAACTTATATTTATGATTTTTTACTTACAGTATAACAACTGCTTTCCAGGTCCTGAACTCAAAACAATTATAAAATCAGACATGTGATTGTGATGTGGCACATCTGTCAACATGTCATGCCAATGCCAATGCAAGTGCAAGTAGTCATGGTCAAATCATTGACAATGACAACTCACCATGCATAATTCAATATTTTAGTAAGTACTGTTACATACGTGTATAGCAATTCAACGACACAAGGAAACCTCAGACATGTCAGAAGGTAACAAATACCATACCGTTCAGTTGCGATGTAACCCACATCCTCTTGACGGTTGCCTGCGACCGTCGGGAGGATGGGGGTTACGATTGTCGCAACTACAAATAACAACACTTTGATTTAAAATTTACATTTTGTCTTTTTTTTAATGTGAACACGGCAAACATTAATTAATTATTAACCTTTGTTTGGACTATTGTCACTGACTGTCGTGTTGTGTACGATTGACTGTCTGTGTCTGTGTGTTAATACAATAACTTAAGTTAATAATATTGATTAAATTAAAGGAATCTAAATAGTAAGTTGAATTTAAATATTTAACAAACATTCATGAATCTGTCACTTTGTCAGTGTCACTCAGTGCAGTGTCAGTTCAATTTTTATGCACCCACTTTCTATCATTGTCTATACCAGAAGTACATGTAGTAAAACCTTAGTATACTTATTATCCAATGGTAATAATAATACATGGAGTTAACTAGAATTCTAAAAATAATTGATGCATTTTCTAACGAAGATGCCTCCTAAAACCTACCTTTTTTGTTTGTTTTTGCAATAAAATGTATCTAGACACACTTCGGTCCGTTTTTTCCAAGATCTCCCCAGCCGGCCAAACCCTGCGACATACACCACATAAATTTTAAAAGATCCAATTTAATCGTTCATGAGATTGTGCACAATTATCACAACATTGTTAATAAATACTAGTGCCACGCAATGGTTGAATTCCGCCCAAAATTAAAAATAGAAATGACATGAATGACGAAAAGAAACCAAACCGTTTCCGCCAGTTCAGAACGGTGACATTCTTCGCCCAACTAGCTGCTTAGACGGCGATTTTAAAATACTGCCCTCTACTGGCTCTAAAAATCATAACAATGTAGAATCCATGGGTTAAAAGGCTCAAAAATAAATGTTACAAAGTCTGGTACCCGCCTCAGCTTAAGGCAATTTATCTAGTACCCATGTAACTGTTAGTCGCTACACAACACACGGCGACTACACTGCTGTGCGCTACAGGCCCGGCCGCGATTTTTTTTCCGTACCACACGCTAGCTATAGGGCCACAAAATAGCGTTCTGATTG
>CM021532.1:7126484-7153596 GCA_010994315.2 Pisaster ochraceus
AGTCAGGCACTAAAAGGGGTAACATTTTATGGGAGGATCCAGAGTGACAGAAAATCGGGGTGCAAGTTTGGTATTAAAAAAAGTACAGCAAAAATCTGTAAAAAAAAAAATCTTTGAAAATCTGGCCATGCACCTTTCAAATTCCTATCAATGGGAACTTTTGAAATACTAGTTGGCTTTAGATGTGCCAGGTAAAATCCACTGTCTTAAATTTGAGTTTAAAGCCATGATTTGCTTTCTTGTTTTAACCTAGTTCGTCAGGTTGCTTTTGCTTTGTTGGTTTGTATCATACAGTTGATATACTTTTATTTCCTTTAAATAGTGTTCATTTGAAATTCCAATAATTACTTGTAGGGCGTTTATTTGCAGTGAAAATAAATGTTGAGTTGGATTAAAATTGAAATGGTTGTTTAATGCCAGGTACAATATCAAAAATTGACAGTGTTTTTTGTAATGTTTAGCCTAGTTGTTAAAGGCCTTGCTATAAATCCATTGTTTCACAGGATCTCCTATAGATTAGACTTATCCATCACTCTCACCTGCTGATGGCATAATGGAAAGCGACTATTTAAATTACGTGAATGATGACTGTGTATAGTCAGAATGTCTTGTATTGTGTGCCACTTGGATTTTCATTCCGTAGTGATGGGGTTGTTGTGGTGGTTGAACTTGACGTGGAACTGGTCCAAAACACTGACTGAGTTTGCACAGCCTACAGGCATGACATGGTTGGGACTAAACCAGTCAAGACTAGAGTTATACAATATATGTCCAAGCAATCATGACAATCATCCACTGTCACTCTGTTATAGCAGTTATCACTTCGCTCGATCTATAATATGGACTGTCTACTATACGATGAACTGTGAGTTTGTTTGTGGCACAACAAGCAGCCAGAGACATACATGTAGAACTATTTCAAAGAAACTCGTGACAACTGTGTGCAGGACTGCAGTAAACACCACAAACAGCAACGACTACGTACTACCATACACTACGTATGTGACATGTCTACCTCCCTCAGAATCTGTCAACGTCAGACGCTCTGTCTGTCTCTCTCCGCTGTGTGGAGACGGAAGGGATGGTTGACGTATTGTAAACAAAACACTGCTTCGGTTTGACTTTACAATTAGTTACGTAACAAACTTCGAGTCTTTAGTACCGGACTACAGTCAAAACAAAACTAACTTGCTGCCAAAAGTTTTCCTTTTTAGACATCTTTACCACATAGATGATACACGTCAAATGACCTATCAACCCCTTTCCTTGAATCACAATGTAAAAAACTGAAAATAAAAATCCGTACTTACCAGATCGAGCCATGGAGCATCGAGCTTACATTTCAATTTGAAGACGCACAACACGCCGTACGTCGTATGCAGACGACAGCTCAATGTTTGTTATTATTTTGCAACGCGTTCTGGGTACTCACACTACGCATGTGCAGCAAATGATGCAAGTAGAGAGAGGGGGCGCTTGTCTTGAAAACTAGCCCGAGCATCTGACGTCACACTTCGAGGCTCGTGAATAACGCCATAATAGACTGGCTTTGAGCGTCTGTTGGAGGGATCCACTGTTAGTGTTAGTGTAGAGATCAGTGGAGGGATCCTGACAAATGCACCTTCGACCTCCCTCCATTCACACGGACGACAGAACAACATTACGTACACCGCATGTCTGTCCAATTAAAGCACCGGATTAATAGACCGGTGCCTGACCTTATCCTTCCCTTGCGGATAACAGGGAAACAATCTGTAGTGGATCGGCTGCTGTGCGAATGGCAAAGCATACACGCATGGTGGCGCTGTTCCCTGATTTTAGACTTAGTTTAACCTCGTCCTTAAATAATATATATTTAAATTATATTAAATTGTACAATTATTATAATAAATACTAATTGAATAAAAAAGTTAATTGTACTGTTTTTAAAAGATTAATTACACTTAAAAGTATAACTTATATTAACTAAATTTGTGTTAAATCCGGCCATTTAAAAAATACTTTTGAACAAAGATTATTTGGGTCAAACGTCACTTGGCAACCTGTAATTTACATAAAATATGCTACGCTCGCACCTTTTTGTACAAGGAATTTCTTTCATCCTAAGAAAAATGGTCAAGAATACGAAGTGTAATCGTATTTTATTATCTTAAATACGGTGACAGTGGATATAAAGATGAAAGGTATGTATATATGAGTTTTATTTGCTCACACATATTCATATGCAGCGTAGAAAAAGAATGTAAACAGTATCAATCATTCTCGGTCAGTCATTCAGTTACTTTCGTGAATTTTTTTTTCATCCCGCCCGCCCGGCCCGGGCCGGTCGGGTTGCCTCATCTGCTTATTTTGGTTCGTCTTACCTGTGCGGTGACTGTTGCCTTGCTGGCTTTGTTTATCGTGTTTATTACGTAGCTTTTTTATTGTCAAATGTGTTCCGCCTGCTGGAAATTTTCCCTATTTAATGTAGCGAGTAATTAGGGCATCATCATGTGAATTTGTTTACTTTTAATTATTTATTTTCAAGTTCTACTATTTATTGATTTATTCATTTACTTAGTTGTTTTAAATAAAGACGAAGTCATCTGTCTGACTCTGACATTTAGCAACGTGACATTCTATGATTGAACATTGGATTCCCATGCTTATTGACATTTTTAATTTTAGTAAAATTAGTAGATTGAGTGTTGAGGCATGCATGGGATGATGGCAGCAGGAATTCCTCCATGGTTGGGGCATGGAGGAAGAAAATTAGAATTAGAATGATTGAGGGTAAGATGCTGTATTCAACAAAAAGCAATATTTAATGTTGGTGTTGTTTTTTGTGGTGAATTCGGGTAATCTCGTGCCCAACAAAGTCAACTAAACTTGGCATGTGTTGATTTGATATAATAGGTTTGTCATGATGATTGTTGGATTTGGCATCATTTTAGTAACTGTAAAGATGCCAAATCCAACCATCACTTTTACTCAATGACAAATCTATCAGTATCAGTACTTACTTGCCAAATCAATTACTGACAGTAATTGATACCAACGAGGACAGGCAGTGTGTGAAGTAGATAATCCTTGAATAATATTACATTTACAACATGATACTTCATCAGCGAAGACTAAACTGTGGTTAATGTAAATCAATGATTAAATAAAGAAACTTGGCAAGATTGATGAAAATGTAGCAGCAGAAGCAGGTACCTTATGGATTCTGAAATGATTGATATAAAACACAGTAACCTCGTGTCTCTGACTTTGATGCATTTGTGCCAAGAATAATTCTTGTGTTGCACTTTATTTGATTCATGCCTGTAAAAGTTTCTGATCAAGTTTCAAATGTTATGTTGTTAGTCTTTATTTCCCTGCATTTTTATATGAACCTGATATTTAATTTCCGGCAGCAATGTTATTGCTAGATAACACTAGCGGGAGTAGTGGCTTATTTTCTGAAATATGGGGATATAACTAAAATTATGTAAAAAGGTTTTAAATTCTGTGGGGGTTTTTAAAGTCAAAACAATTTATCTTCTATTTCCAGATCTTGATCTTCACCAAACACACGTATCATAGCCACGGCTATGAAGTAAGGTGTCCTTGAGTCATTGCTTCAGATTTCACAGCCCAGTCTGAGATTTGCTACAAGCTGAAGTTTATTTGATATCGAGAGTGCCAGTTTTGAACAAGAAAGAATCTGAGTGCAAGAAAATCTTCAAGAAACTACAAGGATATTTTTGTTTTCTTTAGTGACAGTACATGGCATCTCCAATCATGTCCATGACACTTCCACCACTTGCTAACCTTCCCCAGTGGCAACGGGTCCAGACGCTGGACAAAGCCCGCTATCCACGCCCCTTCCTGAAGGACCAGATCCCCATCCTCCCACCGACAAACTCAAGTGGTGCTTCATCGTTTGTGCTTCACCCCGATAACGAGAGTCTGGACACTGGGGGTTCGGAGGTGGACCCACTGCAGAGGATACTCCATATGGAACGCAGTATGGAGTTCCTGAAGAGACAACACCATGAGGTGCTCTTTAGCCTCCATCAAGAAATTGATGACTTAAAAAGGGAAAATAAAGGTGAGGCGGTGATTGAAATTCATTCATTGAAATGTGGTTACTCAGGCTTCATGAAACGAAAGCAAGATCGGAGCTAGGCATTCAACTAAAAATAGTCAAAGCTTTTGTAATACTTCACAAAAATGTCTCGGTTAAGACCTTGTGTATCTTTGTCTCTGGTCACAATATGATGCGCATGTCATCAGTTTTGCACTTCAAGGTCAAAATATATGGTTGTTGAATGATTGCAGTATAGAAATTTACAGCCCAAGATGTAGGAAAGGTTAGAGTTGTGAAATTATAAACCACTCTGGTGCAAGAATTGCTGAGCATAGATTCTTTTCTGCAGGAGACTGTTATTGATATTTTGCTTAAACATACCTCATAAGTGTGGAGAACAAAAACTAAACAACAAAATTAACCATATTAACCATATGCCCTACCCAGTGTAAAAGGCACCCTTTCATATCTTCTAATGTATGTTTTTTGCAATGTTCAAGATGTTTTTCAAACTCTACTTCACCACGGCCAAAGTTCATGCCAACCAATAAATAACCGATGGCCTGTAAAGTGCATAAATCCATGGGAGGTTAGCACAGATCTCTGTGGTAGGCAGGTTTATGAAGCTGGCCCTGTTGTCATACAAAATCCCGAGATGACATGAAATTGATTGTAATATTTATATGTTCTGTTCTAAGAATAGCTTTAAACCAGAGGGGGTCTTCACAATCAGTGGGTTTAATAGTTTATCAATTTTTATGGGGTCACTAAAACAAAGTTAATGCAAAATGAATTATCGATTCCAACTAGCTCGTAATCACTTGAATAATACTGGGTTATAGATTAGAATGTATCCTGTCTGCCTCTGTTTCACGCCCATATTTTTGTTACGCACTTGACCTTTGAACTTGTCACTGTTTCACTACTTGTCACTATTTGATGTTGATGCGCACAGTGAGCTTTGGTCAATGTAAATGGGTCAGGACTTGGACTGGATGTTTGCAGACTGTACATTAACCTGTAACTATGAACTAGATAGGATTATCATGTGTTTGTGTTCCCACCATAAACAAGAATGCACTGTGGACCTAAGAATCAGTATGTGGTTACAATACAAAAAGTGCAGGACCCATTTTGATTATCCTGCTTACTGTGGAATTCTGCACTTCAAGCCGTAGATTCGTTTGCTTTACAGGGCTCCGTAAACTCAGAATTCTGTGGAAAGTAGCTCCATGAAGTTGGGCTCAGGCATTCACAAATTTAGTTCTCTTTCTTGTAGACTCTAAAACAATAGCCTATTAATCTATATTTTAAAAATATCAGTCCTGTTGTGAAATAACTTCCCCGGGAATATGGGATGGCTGTAACAGTTCGGACATTCTTGAGTGCGCTCACACTAGTAGTAGTATATTCCATACAGAGGGCACTCGTAGAGATAGATCCTGTTAGCGTACAGGATCAGAGAGCACACTAAAAATGTCAGAACAGCTACATGTTACTATTTAGAGCCTTTTTCCATAAATTTATTATGCCCTTCTATAATTTTGTCTGTATCCAGTAATCATTGTTTTATGAGAGAATGTGTGAGAATATGGAGCCAGTGAAAACTGGTCGTTCCTTGTTCTCCTTTTTGTGCTTTCCCATTTTGTTGTGTTTGTTGGGTTTTTTTAGTTCTCTGTAGTACCCAGTCATAAAATGCTTGAGCAAAAGTTAATTTGTGTGTTTGTTTGTTGTACATTCTATGCTGTGCTACTAATGCAAGTAAGCCGTAAGCAGTCCAAACACAGGTCAACCACCAAGAACTGCAATTATGAGGCAAAGAAGCATGTAGATTAAATGTATTATAATCAATCCCTCTCAGTCTCTTCGGTTACATCATGGATGTAACTAAAACTGGGGATTTAAAAGCCAAAGTATTGTCAAGAGGAATACCCTGAAATGCAATGATGGATAGCGACTACAGTTACATTACAAATAGCTCATTAGCATTGTATGGGATTACTTCTTATCAAAAGCGTGCTGTTTTTTGTGGATCTGATTTCTATGTATATTTTAATGTCTTTTGTCATGTAGAGTTACAATTCAAGGTCATCATGGCAAGGGGCGCGAGTCCAAAGAAAGGTAAGATATCATTCTTCTTTGGATTTATTTGACTGCCTTGTCCTGTAAAGTGATTTGAAACAAAATTATCAGTTTGTTTTTAACAATATGCCCGGACATGGTTAATGTTGTCTTTTTTTTTCTAAATTTGTTCAACATACATGTAAATATGTTTTAAAACATAAAATGAAACACTACTAAAATCTGGTTTTCCTTTAGACACTATGCTGATGTTAACATGGGAAGTTTTGGAAACCATAAATTTAGGTCATGACCTTTTTTTTGACCTCTTTGGGTGAATGGAAGTAGTTCAACACTTTGAGATTTGATACTTTTTGTTTTCATTCTTCTTTTATTGAAAAGACATTTTTTATAACAGGAATTCTGTATTAAAGCAATATGATTCTTGAGCATTTTATTTTGAAGTTGTATGGTTATCTTATAAAAGATTTGCTCAAACTTTTATCTCAATATATAAAGTTTTGTTTTTGTTTTCTTTGCAGAATCTTCAAACTCTTCAATCAAATCTGAAGGAGATACTTTGGGGATCAGCCAAACACAAAGTAATTAATTACAACAAATTTACTCCACGGCTGTTTTAGTCTTCTGTTTAAACACTCATGAAATAACCTTGGTTTCAAGTGAGGCCTTGGGTGGCCATCTGGTTGATACTTCAAATTGCAATGTGAAGTGGAAATCAAGGCCAGAAATCTAAGATGATATCTGTGTGCAAAAATATAGGACTGTCATCGTCCAATATAAGAGAATTGCTGCAGGGGTCAATTTATAGTCCTTTAGCCGATTTTGCATGCTGCATTCATCTGAGGCCCTTTTTAAAACTGCGGGCTTTGGTTAGACTCCTGCTTAGACTACCTCAGTAATTTTGAAAATGTACAATTTTGGTGCATAGTTTTCGTACCGGCAGACGGAGCCAAAGCCAAAGCAGCGGTTTTGAAAACAGCCATTAGAAGAAACTCCATCTGTTAGCCTGTGGTTTTAACAAATCAGCATTGCTTTAGAATAGAATCCTTGACACTAGGTATTGATGTAGAGATGGCAAAAGTGATACACCTTCTAAGTGTAAAGAGATGTCAGATTTTTCATTGTAAATTGCCCCAGTAAATGTAATATATGCAAGGGGAACTTTTCTTGAGAGATTACATTTATTCTTACTGCCCTTTGTTTGTCTCGTCATTCAGCACAAAAACTAGATCAGCTTAAGATGCTGTACATGGAGGATAAAGTGAAGGAGCTCACCGCTGCCGTCCAAGACGCTAGGAATAGGAATGCTTACCTCCAGAGGTTACTTAAGGATGCTGTGGAGAAAAGGTAAAAGGGGAGAGTAAAGAAATAGGGGGGAAATGTCAATAATCAAGACTAAATGGCATGCAAAATCCCAGTGACTTTTCTGAGGTATGACCATGTACTTATCTGATAAAACATGAATCATTATGTGTAAAGTAAAGAAATATAATCAAGCCATCACTTTTTACATCGTTCCACTTCACAATTTTAAAGATAGTTGCTGTGCCACTGTTAGTTCTGTGACTAAGTCACTAGGCAAAGTCAAGTAAAATTGATCTCTTATTACTATTGCATCAAAAGAAAACAAAATATCCTTTCTCGTCTTGCAGACCACCCAGCCAAGAAGCTGCACAGCAGACCAGTCCTACCGAGCCTCAAACCCAAGCAGCTCCCGTCCCAGTCAGTATGAACCCCTTGCAGGTCCAGGGGCCTAATGACCCTCATCCCAGGGTGCCTACCATGGCAGAGTGTGAGGTCATCATCTCACACCTTCAGGACTGCAGTGATAGGCAAGCACTCGAGGTAAGAAGAAAGAAAATGCTCACGTCTCCATTGGGTTCTTGGCAAGTGTGGTGATTAAATTCATTTTTTTTTAATGTCTATTTGGCGAAGAAAATAGCTCTTGATCTAGCTTAGGATACTGTTCCAAGAAGCTACTAGCAATCTTTAACTCCAGGGGTTACAAAAAGCTTGAAATCACATAATTTCAACCTGCTGCCTAACATTTTTATTCTAGATTCAGACTTTTTTTCTGAGCAATGACTCAATGACTCTTACCCCTAACTATATGACCACTAGAGGGCAAGGCAGTATACTAGTTTCGGAAGGAAATTGTGAGAGTTGTGGCAAAAAAAATTACTAGATTTCAAGTGTTGGTGCCATCTAGAAAATATTGTGTTCAATCATAACCCAGTATCTTTCTTCTAATCAACAGTTGTCCAGACTGAAGTCCGACCTGAAGGATGTCCTTTACTCTCATAAGTGGACGCCTGATGCGTACCTCCTTGCTAAGGCATATGTAGCAGAGGATGATCCCAGTGCTGGGTAAATAAAATCATTATTAGTAGTAGTAGTAGTTTAATGGGTTATTCAAAACATTCTCCAAAGTGACCAAAGGTTTAAACTGTGAAAATAGTTTATTAATTCAACAATTTGAATAAATATACATTACACAGGGCAAACGAGAGATAAAATGTGTACAAGAAAGGCGATCAACTGATCATCTGAATCTAGGAGTGATATTATTATAGAATTCTTTTAATGAAACCGAAGATGTCTCGTGAATAAACTAATTACTGTAACCCCCAAAGTACTGATGAAATCTGTACCTGTAAATAAAGCTGCTTGTTAATAACTGGGACCAATGGTGTCTGGCCCGTACCTTTTGATGATGAGTGTTCTTGGCTCGTTTTTTACAAAAAGCACTAAGATTCGTCTGTTAGATTTTTTGTCACAATAGTGATTTGTAGTGTGACACTACACTTTGCTTAGCAATTAACATTGATTCGCCTTTGAGATCAATATTAGCTCTTTGTGAACTCAAGCCCAAGATTCAGCGCCACGAAATTTGGCCGAGCATCTCAATGCAGTATGAATCTGACGCCTTTTCTCTCAATTGTCTATACATGTATTATCTGTGTTGATAATCAATTCATTAAATCTTAATCTTCTTTTGTTTCAGTGATGGAAAACTTCCAAGAATATCATTAAAGAATCAATCCAAAAAATTGTAAGTAAAAAGAAGGGAAAACAAGAAAGCGATGTCTGATTGAAGTTGTGCTTTTGACTGTGAAATTTGTATTCAATAGTCAGTTAAGTTTAATTTAAATATTAAGCCAATGCAGTTGGTTTATAGGCAAAAGGATTAACATCAGTTTACAATAATTTGTTAAAGTGGTCAACAGTTATCACATCGAAATGGTTTGCAAATATTATTATCAATCATTCAGCAAAACTGTGTGCTGAAATCTTGACAAATCTAAAGATTTATTTAAATAAGAGTATTAAATAATCAGCAGTTTCTCTATTGATTGAATTCCATTACTACAGACCGGAGGCAGCATTCAGCCAGAATAGCTTCTCCCTCCCTCCCCTGACCCAGACGATGGGAAACAAGGTTGCCGAGAGACAGAAGAGGGTAGAAGCCGTCAAGAGAGCACGGCAACAACGTAAAGAGGTCATCCTTTGACCGCCCATATTAACTATCATGTATTACTGAGGGTCGCTCTGTCTAGTGAAGGGCCAGTTCAGTCACACTCTTAGTGTTGTTGTTTTAAAAGTTAAATACGGTATATATATTTTTATTGGGGCCACAAAGAAATTTAAAACTTATTCAAAGACCACGCTTTTCTGTATAGACCCCTTGCATATGACATCACACGCTCAAAGAGCACCCTCACTGATGTCAATGGAATACCTATTATTAGCTGAGAGAGTTTTGCGTGGAGCGTACATACACATGGACGCTTTCATGTTGGACTTTCAGTTAGGGCGGCCTATGCAAAGGGTCTATCTTCACTGCCTGTTGAGACATGGCTCAGAGGCAGGATGACCTTTTGCATTAAAATTGATTTGAAAATTACATGAAACAGTTTTGGGTTTTCTTTTTTGATTTAGAAATTTAACAAGTATATGTATGTTTATTGCGACATATACTGACATACAAAATTTGTACATGACCTTTCCTATGACTTTTATGGTTAAATGGAAGTAGGTCAAATATTGCGAATGTTTGCAACCACTGTGGGCATTTGGCACAAGACACTTGCAGCCACTTTGGTTTCTTAAAGGTTAAGATTGTGTGATACTATTACCGAAAATGTAAGTTGAAGAACATATTCATCAGAATGGGCATTCATAACGTGATAGCTTTACTTTGCTGGTCCTCCAGCCGGGTAACCAGTTTTACCAGAAACACTTGTTGTAGCAACAAGTGTCTCCAATCAGGATTAATGCTGGCAAGAATTGCACCCACTTATTGCCTGATGCCTTGGCACCACATAAACACAGTATTATGTTACAGGGATCAATATTATTATAAACGTGAGGGTTTTTGTGCAAAATAACACAACATGAAGTGGTTGAACTGGCTCTTTAAGTCATTTACTTTTTAAACTTGGCTTTTTTTCTTGTCTGCTGTGACATCCGTGTTTAGTATTGAATTAATGTATGTCTGGAGCAAATATCACTAAGCTGCTCAGCTTAACAAATGCACTTGCGCTCAGCTAAAGCAACAGGGAACCAATCAGTTTACTTGTACATGCAGTATTTTAGCTGGTTAACTGTGCGGTCAGCAAATTTGTGCGCTAAGCAGCTTTTACAAACAGGCCCCGGTTCATATGTTTTGAGAATGTGCCAAACAAGTTGGTAAAGTGCTTGCTCAGATTGTTTCTGAAATGCCCGGCCCACCGTTGCAGCTGCCTATCAAAGGTGTTAATGAGGATAATGTTTCAAGCTCTGCGTGGCGCCACACACAAAAAGGAAGCTGGAATTTTATGGCAGTTCAGGTCAAAATTAAAAGAACATGCTTGCTGAAAATATCGCTAGGTGTACATGCATATTGGCATTAAATAACAAGTAACAAACTATAAGGGAAACTGACGGATAAATCAATATAAATCGAATTTTGGGGTGAATAAAGAAAAATTTACCACAGCTGGATTTGAACCTGCAACGTCCAGGTTTCCGCGCCAGTGCTGTAGGTCAGTAGGTAAAGCAGTGGTCAACTGTTCCTCGTTCACCCCAAAATGGCTTTAAATAACTTGACAGTTGGCAGCGGTTTGCAGCAAAACTCTTTGTTTCTCTAGATGAAAATGTAAACATAATATTGATAGCCTCTTGGTTATTTGATAAAAATATGAAAATATATTTAATAAGTGAATAATTATTATACAGTCGTGCGAACCTCCAGCTTCATCTTAATCTACTAGCCATATATCATAATGGTGCAGTTGTCTATAGTGCCCTGTACCTCATATAACCAAAGCGAGACTGGGTGGAAAACGTTAGTCTGGCGCTTTATGTGTATATTATGCCAAAGTACACTAACTAATAATGGGAATGTGACCAAGATGTTCACTGAGCGATAAAAGTACAAACCAGTGACTTCTAATTCTGTTTAGTTATTTTTCTTCTCCAAAAACTGAGTGACAATCTTGGATTACTTTATCAATGTTTACTTATTATTGCAAGTCTCGTGCGTTTTCAAGCATTTTGGGGGAACCTGGTGCCCACGTACATAACACGTGAAGGAACCTAACTCTCGCACTTTCACGGAGCCCAGTCCAAACTTCGAATACGCACGAGACTTTCAAAGCCTATTGGAAGAGCTCTCTCGGTGTGTCAAAAGTAGACCTGTCCTGTATTTAATTTCCTGTAAATATTGTCAAATCATGTGTGTGTATAATAATTTAAACAGTTTTATTAGAATGTGGACTTGGACAATTTAAGGGTGCAAAGAAACAATAAAATAATATATTTGTTGCCTTTGAGATTTGGTCTGGGCTGTGTCTTTTGTCTGTGAAAATAAAACACAGAATGCTAAGCTACTCTCGTATTTGCTGGCCACAACCTGAATGCTAATTGTTAGCCTTGGACAAAGATTGGCATGCGAGTCGGGTGTCTGTGTGGTGATATAATATCAACAGTGACGGGAAAGCTGAAATGTACCAATGGCCAGCGTACACGAGCTGACTCATGGAATCAGACAGGCACATATAGCTAAACAAACAGCATAAGTTGATTTCCATTTCTAATACTTCGGGCTCAACGTGGTATAAGCATTATTCATAAGTACTTGATGATAATTTCCAGCCCCCTTAAAATAGGTTGAAAGGCCGGGATCTGAACAATGTTTGATGCGTTGAATTTGAACTCGCATTAGGATCAAAATATTAATCAAATCTTTTGAGTATTTGGGTGCACCAAGTAGGGCGCCCCTGGGTTAAATTTAATACAGCAAAACACAAAACTTGCTAAGCACAGACAAATCTTGCTTAGCTGAACCGGGTTACCAGCCAAAACTTCATAGAGTTTACATTGTTGCCATTTTGTTTTACTGTTAATGATTCAGTTTGTACTACTTTATGTAACTTTGGATAATGGTAATTTGCTTTGATGAGGAACAGCGCATTGAATTGAAATAGATCTAGGGAAGGGATGTATTAATGCGAAGCATCGGCCTAATGCATGCGAACCATTCCAGCAGACGATGATGACATTGGGAAATGCTTTCCATTACAATTTCATTAATCTGGAGTGGTACCAGAAAACTCTCTTTCCATACGCGTTTTACACATACTGCCCCACCCTAAGCATTTATGTCTTGGACGGAGGCAAACGGTGCTCATCAAACACCAGGCAGTGGTTGTACCGTGTTTTCAATCCCGTTGAGAATGGCACCGTCATGGTGTCATCGGGTTATGTTTTGTGACAACAATCACCGCCGTGTCAGTGTTGGTCAGTATCCTTCCGCCGTCCGCTCTCCAGGAGAACTGCTGCAGCATCTCCGCAGCTTTCTGCACTATTTCCCTGGGCGCGTTGATGCGGAAGTTCACAACGCGCGTGATGAAGTCCCAGAGGCAGTCCCCATTGGCTGATGAGCGATCGTGATGTAGGCACGCGGTGACGTCGAGGATGCCTTTGATGTTGTACCGCTCATAGGTGGGTACCCCTTTGCAAAGTTCCTTTTCTATATCATGGATAGACATGTAAGGCAACATCCCTGGCTTAAACGGTTGCAGGGCACCACGGATCCTGGCAAGACTACTTTTATCTGCAAATTAAACAGTTTCAAGCAATATAAAATTGGATTGAGTGACTTTACTTAATAATTGCGAGTTGTAAAAGTTGCACACTATCCCCAATACACGTATTTACATGACTAGAATTATCTGATCTTTTGAGAGTGACAGGTTATCATAGACTGTAAAATTGTAGTTACTTTGTAAATCTATTTATCAGAAGATATCCAGTGTTTGCAAGCTCGCCAAACTTCGGGCACGCTAGGTGGCTCAGCAGATTAGCCAGGAAAATCCATTGTTCTCGGAATCAAGCCAAGAACTAGGCCCTTTTCGAAACCACGACTTTGGCTTGGGCTTGGCTCCGCTGGTAATGTAGAAAACGATGTTTTCTTTACGAGGTTTCAACCAGGTGGATGAAGCCAAAGTCGGAGCTCAAGCCCGAAGCCGTGATTTCGAAAAAGGCCTCAAACAATGGAACTTTTAACAATACTTCTGCCGCGCCACCTAATGGCTTTCAAAGTTACAAAAACTAGCCAAGCAATGATGGGACGTGTGAAAAAAAGAAAGCAAGGATAGATTTTAGAAATAAATTGAAGCAACACTTTGAAGACTCTTTTACCTGATTCATACGTAATAAACATGAGTCCCCCCGGACTTAGACTTTGGTAGTATTTCATGAAGGTGTTCTCCAACTTCACCAGATTGATGTGATAAAGGACGTGGACCATGTGGATCAGGTCAAAGGTCATGTTATGAATACTCTCCGTCTGTCAAACAAACAGAATACATTTGATTGTCTGCTTTTAATCAAATTCTGAAGATAACAATTCAAACTGCGTAAAGCATGAGTATTAACATAAACAATTAGTATGCATCTTCACTGTTGTGAGATCTTATAAAAGTATGTAAAGGAACAAAATTCTCCATGGCAGTGAAGTTGCTTCTGTGAGCATTGTATTCGATTAGACCATGGAGGTAGCAAGACAGAGCTGCTTACATCCGACCGTCCCTCAGAAAATATTGACTCGATACCTTACAAGAAGTTTCGAAGGGGGAAAATGAGACTGCTTTGTCTTACGGTACTCACGATAAACTGAGACGATGTCTTCTGATGGTAGGCGAACTCGACACCGGAGAGATCGTTTTCCACCATGAGTTGACGGTACAGTCTCATCTGGGACGGGTCGGGCTCTACCACCGTTGTCACGACGCGTGGATACCGCGGCAGTAACACCCGTAGAATGGCTGCGTCGACTTCACCTTAGAGTTAGAGTCAAGTCAAAAGAAAGTTATTTCGTCAGAAAATTGTGTTTGGGTATAAATAATCAGAGCAAGAGTTGCTACCCCCATTTACGCCATGGGTTCCATAAAGTCTTAAAAGGTACTCACCTTTTCTAAAGACTTCAGTAAGGTCTCTGTCCATTGTCTGCTCAATCAGATTCAAAGGTAAATCCCCTCTTCGTATAAGTTGGACTCAAACCCCGTCGCCCTTAAAGGGAGTGACCATTGTCTTGTGGTTTTTAAGTTGTTATTTTTTAAAATTTGTTTTATCATGTGAAATCTGACATGACCATGCGGTAAAATCAATTAACCTACTTATTCTGCAATAAAAAGAACGTTTCAATTAAAACATTCGTTTCTTAAACTTAGGTTCTTGGCTTATAGCCTTGCTGCCCGGCCCCCCGGGCGTATGTTGAGGCGAACCCCAAGGGTAAACTGATTCGCAGGGGTTGAAACAAAAATCTAGCGACGTGAACCAAGACTAGATCTTGGCAAATAAACATTTTTTTGCGGTTGCTTTACCAATATTTACCAATTTCTCTTGTAATACTGACAGTAAATATGAGATTGTATGAACTCACCCGATCCACTGCCTACTCCGAGCATCCTGTATACCTCTGGACGCCTGCAGACTGAGGGCTGGTCGCATTCAATCTTCCTCCCTAATGTTTCATCATTCTCCAAACCCAGGTTTTGAAGATCCACAAGCTTGGCTAGGTTGTCACCTATCCATCCTTGGACTCCCTGCCACTCATCGGAGAACCTCTGGAACTCATCTAGACATTCCATGTACCTGTCTGCGTTGTCGTACAGCCACGGGAAGAACCCGGGCTCGTCTCCGGCAGCCTGTGAGCCTGTATTGGCACAGGATGACTCTTGCAGGCAGAGTTCTGTTGCCACATCTCTTCCATCGATGTGTTGATCCTGGCGGAATTGAGTCCCATAGTTTGGTTTCTGAAAGCTTGGAGATAGAGGTATGCTGATAATTTTCTTAGACTGTTGAAGTTGTAAGTTGGGGTTACTGCACACTGTCGAAAACGAGCGTGGGCGAACCTTGGGCCGTGGGGTCAGAAACGTTGGACACACCGTATCGCTGACCGAACGAGATCGGACGTCAGGTCCCGGTAAGCATGGTCCGCGTAAAGCCAGCGAGGTGCCACTGGGCGGTGCAACCAAAGGCTCCTCTGAATTGGACATCATCGTGTTTCGGTGTGTTTCAAAAAACTGACCTATCAGCGGTTAGCAAAAACATAATCACCATATTGAGGGAGTTTTCAAGGAAACTGAATTGCACACTTCAGAACGTCTTACATTCAGTGTATCAGCCCAGCTCCTTACCTCCCGCAATCCAATAACACATAGGCCCTATCTCTTTTGACAGCCCCATCCCTCCCTGCTGAGAAGAATTCATTGTTTATGAACAGACTCAAAGCTTATAACGATGTTACTTAGAAAGTGCGGCTGGTTTAATCGGTATCTCGTGCTACCTTCTATAGACGTTTTTTTTTCCAATCCAAATAAAAGAAAATGACAATGAAACAGATAAGAGGATGCACTGTGATGGGAGTGAATACCACGGTGGATACAAAAGGCCTTTAATAATAACGACAGCAGCTTCGACTTTAGCTCCGACTAATTAGGCTCCCTTCGTCTGTTTGAAGATCGGTTCTCCGTGGGAAACCCAAAGCGGGCGTTTCAAAATAACAAACGGAGCCGAAGACGAAGTAGGAGCCGAGGAAAAGCCGAAGAAGCCAAAACTCCAAATCACGGCCAAACTATAACTTGGAGTGGTGATGAACACTGACTACATTTAAGTCATGTCGTTGGAAGCGCTTCTGTGGCTCTCATAGTTTTAGGTAGCACTTCATTTTACTAAATGATTTATAACCTTTTAGAGTTATCTTTTTTTATTTTTTTTATTGACATAATTATAATCACAATAAAGATCTCGGTGTTTGAACTGACACCCAGTCCTTGACACAGTTTTCTTAAAATTATCTCGCAAAGTTTCTTATAGAACGGAAAACCTATTTTCAGCCGCCATGGGTAGAAATAAAGTCAACAGCTCGATCTGATGGAGTGCTCCTGGTGAGGCAAAATATGTTTTGAAATTAAAGACGGGTTATAAATCCAAATTGAGTTTTTATAAAAGTATATATATATACTTTTATAATTGTTGATGTTGTTGTTGTTGCTGTTGTTATAGTTGATTTGGTTTGGTTTTGGTTTTGTTTTGGGGTGTTTTTTTTAGGGGGGTGATTTTTTTTTTTTTAGGGGGTATTTTTTTTTTGAAGGGGTGGGGTATTGGGAATGGCTTTTTTTTTCTTTCTTTTTTTCGCATGTTCGGGGTGCAGTTTGTTAAATCGTATTTATCAACCAATCGGACTCACCCATGACAACCCCAACTGTCCTGGGCAATTTCGTACTCAATAGATCTTAAAGCTGAACACCAAATATCGTCACCGTCATCATGACAGCACACGGCCATCAACATACTCCACAGACTCAGTCTCACCAGCCACTGCCTCATGTTGTTATACTCAAAGGAATTCCCTGATTCATCGAGGTTGAGGGACGGTCCGAACGGGGCGATCGATGGGTCTAGTAGCAAGTAGTGCGCACCCCTGCACACCTGGACCATCGCATTGGGCTGAAGATGTCAGAGTGTGTACTTTCCAAAAGTAACAACTGATGGCGCGCGTCTGATCTTCAGCCGTTGTAAAGGTACATAAAAAGTTGATTATGACGTAACACTCTTTGAACTTCGGTCATTGAGTAACAAATTTGGTTCATATCTATGGTTTGGTTGTTCAGACCAAACGGTAACCGAGTCATTTGGCTCGGTATGGCACGGTTTCAAGATGGCAGATTTACAAACGTAACAGAAAGTGACTATTGTGTTTCTAAAAGTACCAACGCTTAAGGCATACAATGCAATAATGTTCAGTTTCATTGCGTGAAAATTTAAAAAAGCCGTAAGTTCTGAGTGCTTTATTTTTCAAAAGATGTGACTATACACACAGTTCAAACACTGGCCACCATGGTAAAAAAAAATGGGCGACAATAGCACATTATAGGCCCATCTGTCCTTTTACAGACATTTAAAACCCTATTTTCATGAAAGAATGTGTACTTTTTGGGGGAGAGCAATTGGTTTTTATTTATGTGGGTATTAAAATCATTATTGTAATAATAAATGAATTGGTGTTTATTGTTGTTGTTTTTGCAGCGAAGGCCAACCCTACTTCGCGACTGTAACATCGCAACAGAAAAGTCTATTAACCCTGTTTGAACGAGGCACGCCAGAAACTTGCTTCTGTTCAGTGTTGCCAAATCACGCCCCTTCACACGGTTGGTGTCAAAATAAAGTGTTACTCCACTAAAATCTACATTCTGCCTCTGACTGGATTGCGAAGTTACAAAGACGTGCGTGTTTGACGCTTTGGGGGCCTACTTTACTTGGCTTGGGGGGCGCTTAACACATTCCATTTTATTCCTATTAAATGTTTTTGATTGGCTAATGATCTTGAACGTTCCACAAGTCCATCACGGAAGTACTTGAGGATTCTACTTGTTCTACAATTCCATAATTTTCAAAATCAGTTAATTTTACTTTTTTCCACTAGGTTCAAAAGATGTCAGTCTGTGCTTCGTTTTTTTAAACTTATTATTTTACCGTAACTTTCATGTAAATATTGCGCTGTTTGACCGAATCGAGAACGAAAAAGAAGTAGCGGGTAGCGTCGCCTAATGCACATGCACTGGATTACCCTTATTTCGATGACGACTGTTTGAGATTTGACCCTACATCTAATCATGCTCTAATGTTTGCATACTACCTGGACATTGGACTGTCTGTATGAGGCTAACACACAGCATTGGGATATACATGAATACAGATCAACACTATACAGCAGGCCACCGGTTTACACAAAATGGACGCCAAACACTGTACGTTCTGTATAAACAATAGACCAGCTTCAAAGTTGCTATGAAAAGTCAAACTTAGTACAGTTGATCCGAGAATGATGCATTTTCGTCTAAGAAGGAAAGTTGACAAGGTAAATTATTGTGTTTATAACATTTAGCTCCCCTATATTATAGTTCATTAGATGGAAATAATTACCCGCTGCATTTACACATTTCTCCTATGTATACCAACAACATTTTACTATTATTATTGTCTTGGTTTAATACGATTTTATGTGCATTTTTTCATTTTATATTTTAACCTCATTGTACGAGGGAAGTTGCCTTTTTGGTCTTTTTTATTTGTATTTTTAACTTCGATTATTCGGCGTACGAGGTTGAAAACTTGATCAAACCCAGAGCTCGAACTGAGCCATTATTTCGTTCAGGCCAGAGCGTTGCTTCAGTTATGAATTCACTTAATTCAATTGAAGTCAATTCACCATTTATCTCGCATATATATTGTAAAATGTACGCCCCTATAGGCTAAGTAATTACAGTGAAATAAGTCAATTTCACAAAGGTGTGTAAAGAACTACTCGAGAACAATAGAAACATTGAAGTAGAGACAAGTATGGAGGCTTATTTAAAGCCCATGTCTTGTAGTGAAATGCCTTTATAAAACAAGATACTAGACTTCTTAACAGAACTTAAGTCAGAACAGATCGTACAAGACAGACAGGGGAAGGAACATGACAAACAAACAAAGCTAACAAGAACTAACAAACTAGGGACAGAACAAGAAGGTAAATCATAACTAGAAACTCATAGAGGCGAAGGATGAAAATTGAGAAGAAGCTACTTATTAAAGATGCTAAGAGACAATGTGTTTTTTAAGAGTTCTTAAAACAACTCACAGATGACCCTGATTTAATACTGCCATCAATACTAGTCCAGTATAGACGAGACCCGTAGATTCTCAACTTTGAAGTATGTTTCGAATAAGCACGACTATTCGATGGTTTGGTTAAGTTTAGGTCACTTTGTAACCTAAAACAAATTTATAATTATGCTTAAAACAACATCTTTGAAAAAAATGCTGTATCCCACCTTTACTTTTTAATTTGTTATTCTTGTGCACTCACGTCTTTTTTAAAAATGAATTTTTGACTTTATTTTCTTTTTCAAAAATATCCTCTCTAGCAACTGGTAGAAAAAACGCTAATTACTGACCTTTCTAACGAAAAAACAAGCAATAATATGTGAAGATAAATAGTTCAAGTCGGATGCTTCACATTTTCCCCACGTATTTACCTATTAATTGCGTGGTTGATATATCCACTCAGGTCCTGGGCTTGATCCTTCGTCCTTCAGTCATTCTGACACTCATCATTGCCGGCGCAGGGGCTCAAATCCTCTGGGTCTACGTCGTTGTCTCCGAGTACAGACAGAGAATCCACCCGGGCGTTCCCTTCCGCGATGTCGCTCAGCTCCCCCCATCTCAAGGTCGAAGTCAACACGGTGTACCCGGGCTAGAGAAGGGCGAGTTTGTCAAGAGGTACCGCCTGCCGCCGGACTCGATGAACCGGTACAGCACGACTAAAGAAGTCCTCATCTACGGCAGTTTGAATAACATGGAGGATTTTCCAGAGTTACGAGGCATGCTTGGCATATTTGCCAAAGACACTCCCGGCACTTATTGGACCTACGCCCCGGTGTCATGCCCTAAAATGAACACAACAATAGGCCTGACCGTCTCCACGGACTATTCCGAATTCAAAACAAAGGACGCCGTAGTCTTTGGTATGCTACCCAAAATGCTTGCCAACAACTTGGAAAGATTGCTAAACAAAGAACCACTTGTCGGCCAAACTTGGATTTACTTCAGCACTGAATCTCCATTCAGAGCCATGAGATGGGTGAAAGATATGCGGTTGGCGAGTTTGAAATACCACAAACTTATGACGTACAATCGGCAAGCAGACATAGTCTTCCCTTTTGGTTATACGGTGACAAATAAAACCACTGACAGTTATTTTAGCCGGAATTTTGCTCAAGAGAAAAGCAAGCTTATCGCCTGGATGGCAAGTAATTGCGAGGAGATTTTCTGGCCGAGAAACGAGTATGTCGAGCGAATGAGAGAGCTGGTAAAGGTGGACACATACGGGAGATGCGGGGCGGTAGACTGCCTTCCCCGTAGCTCAGAGAGATGCACCCGAATTCTCGCCCAGTATAAATTCTACCTGGCCCTTACGAACTCAGAATGTCAAGACTACATCACAGAAAAGTTTTGGGATACGGCTCTCAAGCATGACATTGTACCGGTCGTTGGGGGCGCACCGAGGGAAGATTATGAGCGAGTTGCCCCGCAGAATTCTTTCATCCACATCGGAGATTTCAATACAGTAAAACAACTTGTAGATTACTTGCTTTTGCTAGATAAGAACGATGCCATGTATAATACATACTTTGAATGGAAGCAGACGAGAGCTGTCGTCAGTCGCTTCCCTCCAAAACCGGAACTATTTTGCAGCATGCTACCGCATTTGGCTGGCAGGACACGGTCTGAGGTTAAACCACTGGGCAAATCGCCATGGTTTAAAACGTGCAGAAATGAAGTGACTATTACGTCATCAGTGCGTGCACGAGCCAGGGTTTTGGACAATAACTTCGACTCATGGACGCCATGGCGCCTTTGAACAAATTACACTTATCAGATGATTTTATTATTGCATCTCTATTTGTGTATCCTAACATTTATCTGGTTACTATCTTTATTGATAAATATCCATTGTAAAAAATAAAGTTTATTTCACTGGTTACAGTTCACAGTTTTACTGGTCACTGTCCAATAAATGAACATTTTTGCCAGAATAAAAACAGTATCAGATTACTTGTCGGCACTTGTGTTTGTGCATTTTGAAATTAACTGTTATCAATGTTTGCTTGTTCGTTTGTTTGTATGGTCCGTTTATTTGGCGTTTGTGACCCACACCAACACTCGCGTAGGCCTTTGCACTTTTTCCCTTAATTTTACCCCCAAATTGTGAAATACAAAATATACGCCCAATTGTAACAAAAACGTGACTGAGCTTTGCCCAAAACTGGATACAGAAGCGCAGCCTTGGTTTGACGTCACAGGCTGCTACTGTCCGCCCATGATCTGCCATTTTGGGAGTCAAAATACATACAACAGTAGCATGGTGCTTGATGCGAGTCTCCTCATGTACGCACTGCACAGTTATTGCACAAGGGGACCTAACTCCCAAAATGGCGCTATCAAGATTTCTCGTTAGTGATTACGTAATGTGAATTGTCTCAATCGGTTGGAATGACAACGTGGTGGAATAAAACTGTTAATGAATGAGATTCATATTAAACTAGTGGTCACTCATTAAGTGCTAACATAAGCAAACGTAATACCTTGACTCTTGCATAAACGGTATCCCGTAAGTTTTTAGGACCAACACCCCCTCCTTTCCTTCAAATGTCGTTTAAATCATTGTCGCGGTTAGAACATTGTCCGCGTTATGGTCGGTGGAAAATTCAGTATTAGTACATGAAGTTATAAATGTTTCGGCCACCGGTAGGTTCCTTTTCAGTTTGCTTTTTTGTCATAAAATTTTATTTTGCCGTAGAATCCTGCCCCATTATTACTTTGATTATGGAATGTTACGTTCTACAGAATGACTACCAGACTTCCAGTTCATCTTCCTCGTGTTGTGGGTCATCGACTGGGACAGGACCCAGAGGCATCGGGTACATGGGATCGAAGACGAGCTCATAGTTGAGATTGTGCTGGACGAAGGTGGGTCTGAATTCTTCCATGACCAACGCCTCTTCCTGACCGAATCCTATCATCGTGATGACCACTCTTAAGTACGTCAGACTCGGCCGGAGACCCTTCTTAACGAAGGACTCGTCCACGAAGTCGAAGACGTCTCGGAGTGCCGGCCACTGGATCCGCCCGTGGATTTCCAGGCTCTTCAGTGTCGTGCAGGCTTGGACGAGCGCGAGAAGGCCCCGATTGTAAGAGTGGTACACGGGTCCCACGTCCACGGACACTTTCTCTACGACGTGCTGGAAGTGCCGCGAGATGTGGCGGAGGGCCCGGTCAGGGCGGAATCCACCGTCGTTGTAGCCGAACATGCGGACGCTCTGTAGAGGCATTCCGGGGTGGAGGATGCGATACACGGCAGCCATTCGCATGATACCACTCATTATGACCTTCACTCGAGTGCGTGGCATGGCTTCACTAAACCCCACCCAGGCGTTTCTGTCGATTGTGTGTTCATGCTTGTCCTGGCGATTTGTGGAGATTGTGAGGAGCTCCAAGGTGGAACGACAACTCCCGGCTAGTTGAGCCAACAGCACGGCAGAGAAGCAGCTGTAGTTCATGCTGACATCTACTAAGGAAGTGAATCGGCCGAGGGAGCCGGAAAAACGAGGCTCGCTGTGAACTGTGGCTCCCATGTGGAACATATCTTCAATGTAGAGACTCTGGAGACAGGTTGATGAATGTTCGCTCACTGCCAACAGGAGACTCACTCCCTCATCAAGCCGTAAACCGCTATCGCTCACGTCTAGTTTCTCCAACATGGTCTGCCGTCGCAGGAACCTATTTAACGACCGCATGACACCGTCTCTGGCACGGTCCGTATCAGAGGACTGAAAGTGTCTCTGGAAGCTTAGCTCCGTTACGGAGAGCTCCTTCAGCTGCACAGGGCCCTGTCGGTAGAGCTCGGCAAGGATGCCGGTGAAGAGCTTCTGCAGTCGACGAGGCCTGCGGTGAGCCCGGAAGCCGAAGGTGAAGTAAACCCTCTTAAGGAACCTCCCGACACTCTTAACGTACGAGATGTGGTAACTGTCCCGCCAGTTGCCGTGGATACGGAAATCTTTGGATCTCCATAGATGAGGTGATTCCATGATGGCACGATGCCAGTTGGCGCAAGACATTGCCATGTGACCTCGTTCCCAGGGTAGGAGGTACGATGCTATCATCGCTGTTGTCACATCCGGGAGCGTTCCCCAATCTCTTGGATGAAACAGATTGGGGTCCTTGCTTGTCCCTGCTGCCGTTTCTGCCTTGCACTGAGGGGAGACTGATGGTCCGGGCTCCTCGTCCCGAATGTCCACCACCACGACTCGTGGTTGACTCACCGATGAAAGTTGTTCCATGGCTTCTTTTTCGCCTTTCTTAAAAGCAGGTAAAATATACATGCTACATTGCTTCGAAGTGTTTTAGAAGCTTGGTATACAAAGCCATAAGTATTGTTCTCATTTTCGCACACAACGATTGTAACTAATAAACTGCGCGCGAACAAAATGCGTTTTGTTGAATAATCGGGTTCGACTGTTACGTAACAATAATGGACAGTGTTTTGGGGTGTTTTTTCGTTTGCTTTTTTTTTGTTTACAGTCGAACGTTACAACTGTGTGTGGGGAAGTCTGGCGCGCGTATTACAATCATCATCTAAGCGCTTGCGTTAATCGCTTGCGTCAAGTGCATCTTGCATTGCGCACTTCGTTAGTTTCCCCACCCACTGTTAATTCTGTCTACTGCTAAGTGCTAAGATTCTTGATTTTGAGGCCCGTGTCCTCAGGACCTCAAAATCAAGAATCGACAAGTGTATTCAAATATGTAAACAGAGAATAAAATTGACAGTGTATTGACGTCAATGCATATAAGGTCTAATGATCTCCATTATTATTCATTATCTCCAATATTATAGCAATAAAAATACTTATCATAAACAATAAGTGGTCAATAATGAGGACTGAATTTAATTAAATTTATTACTAGCCGAGACCTACCCCAATCCAATGCCGGATGTGAAGGCCTCTTTTTTCCACACTTCTCAATCCCTTGCTATGTTTGCTTTACGCCCTCTTTTGTCCGTCTGATAGGTTTTACTGTCTGTTGATGAGTGCATTGTTTATAAGAAGTGTGAGTTCCAAATTCCCTCCTCGGCACAACTGTTGTTTTCTTTTCTTTCTTGTTTCATTTTATTGGAGGGTGGGGGTAGTGTCTGGTCATAGTTTTTTTCAGTGAAAGGAGGATAAGTCAGAAATTAAATTTCCAAAAAAGTGACACCTTCCTAAGCTTCCCACTCCGTCAAGTCATACAAACCCAGCTCCACATAAAAACTCCCAGTGACGAGTATTTGTGTTCGGGAGGTTTCCCGTCAGCCTTGGTTTTTATCATGTGCAAATGATTTGCTACCATGAGACAAAAATGCTTAATCCATTTAAACGTATTATACCTATTGATTTTCGAAATTATTTTTTTGTTGTCGGTGACTAGAAAAACTCAATCAGGAATTGTAATTAAGTAGTACAGGTCCTCAAACTTGTTGTGTAAATTAAAAACGACTAACTTAAAACATAATACTCATAATCAATCTCTTGAGGAATTGACACAACACCATGAGCACAAAGAAGAAGGGGTATGTTCACTGACGTCACACGTGGATACTGTCCGCCATGTCATGCCATTTTGGGAGTCAAAATGCATGCAAAATGGTACGCGTCTAACTGCACTATACACATGGGCCCTTTTCGAAATCACGGTTTGGGCTTGGGCTTGGGCTTGGGAACCGTCAGTTATTTAGAAAACGTGCGCTTTCCTTACGGGGCTTAAATCAGGCAAAATGAGCCCAAGCCCAAACTGTGGTTTCCTTACGGGGCTTCAATCAGGCAGAAGGAGCCCAAGCCCAAGCTGTGGTTTTGAAAAGGGCCAGAGAACGGTGAATTGTAATTGTCTCCAAAATGGCGAAAGCGAAGAAGTGACGTGAAAATGACGTGAAGTGAATTGAGTCCACTGATCTCTATTACACTGTCAGTATAATAGAGATCAGTGATTGAGTCACTACGTTGGCCTGCACCATTTTCTTTAAGGGTGGCAATTTGTTACTTGTTTTCATGTGAAATTGCACATAATCTTTATTTGTTTTTCGTGTGTGCTTTTTGACCAATAAGCGTTATTCAATTTCAGAAGTCAGGGTATCATTTCAGGGGTCCTAAGCACCGAATGCCTTGTTGCTGTAGTGGCCACCTCTCCCGCAGGAGTCGTTTGTTCAGGCCGCGATCTCTCGGGACCAACGGCAGCCACAGACCTCATCCCAAGTGCGGTCTTCACCCCATCCCGGAACCGTTTATTCTTGAAGGTGTAGATGAAAGGGTTGATGCAGGAGTTGCAGAGAGCCAGCATGACAGAGAGGTGATACAGGAGAGACGAGAAGGATACAGAGGCTCCCAGATTGAAGGCCAGGAAGATAACCTGGTTCGGCAGCCAACAGGCTGCGTAGGTGAGCACGACCACAAGGAGCATCCGACTCAGCTCGTGAGCGACTTCGTGTTGCCACGCTTGCTTCTTGTCGGCACCCCCGGTTGATGCTGTCGTGAAGTAAACAAAACAAAACAACAACAACAACTAAAATCAATGGATATATTTAGGTGAAGATAGTCTGGAGTGAATATTACTTTAAAAAACTTATTTTTTCAATTCAGGGGCTCTGTTCTTATTGATTTTAAATTGTTTTGTGACTGGTGTAAATTTATCGGAACACAGCCTTGGAGGTGTGATACCGAGAGAATTTGTTTTCACATCAAGGTTTAACATTTTGAACTACATAAACGATCCGCACTTTTTACGAGTGGCAAATATTCTAAAAACATAGCCAGTGTCAATGGAGATATTTGCATGATTCAAACATAAAGTCTTGTTTCTTGTTTGCTATTGTGCGAAATCACCTTTTCCTTCAAGAAATGAAGCTTGTCTTTTCAACGCCTTGATCATCTTCCAATGTACCGCCAGCATCGTGGTGATGGGAACGAAATAAACCACCGCGAAGATGCACGCCCCAATGGCGGCATTGACAGCACTGCTAGGCCACGGGACAAAAACACATCCCTTCCCGCTCACGTAATCGTAGTTGTAGAAGAAGAAACAGTTGGACACAGCGCCGATCAGCCAACAGCACACCATCATGGAGACAGTTCTGCACGGGGTGAAGAGTGCCTTGTACTTGAGCGGGTACACAATGGCAAAGAAACGCTCCATGGTGACGCAGAGCATACTGTACACCGAGGCAAAGATCGTCAGCCACAGCGGGTACTTGTTGAGAAACAGACGGCAAAGCAGCTCCCCCCCGAACCCGTCGGGGACGCTGTCTGTTGCCTCTAGGGAGAGCATGTGGAACGGGATCACCCAGATGGAAGTGACGAGGTCGGAGAAGGCGAGATGCGTGATGAAGTAACTGGTGAAGTTGCGTAAGGACGGGACACGGATCAGGGCGAAGATGACCACGAAGTTACCGGCGATGCCAAGGCAAGCGATGATGGTGTAGAAGACGCGGACCGGGAGGCTGTTTTCTATTCCACCGACTCCCCAGCCCTGCTGCCCGGCATCATCGTCACTGCTACCGTCCAGTGCCTCCCCGACTGAGATGAAGGAAGTTGTAGTGAAGTCCACATCTGCTTGTCTTATGGTCGAGGTGGTCAGGTCATCCATGGTTTCCGAACCGAACCAACTCTTACAAACTACCAGAGGTTGACGCCCTACAATTTCAACCCCACTTGGGCGATTCGATCGAAAAGGTTGTCTTTCAGAAAACGACAATAACGAGTCAGGAGTTTGTCCTGCTTTGTTTAGGGGACGCGATCAAACCACAACGTGTCCTCAGTGTATTCCAGTCTATGTAAAGAGGAAACAGACAAATACTTG
>CM021532.1:7159741-7173846 GCA_010994315.2 Pisaster ochraceus
AAAACGGACATTTTAGCCTGCGTAATGACTTTTCGTCATTTTTGAGACCCCCTATTGCGTAAGTGAAATGTCCGATTGCTTTTATATTACATTTGGTTATAAACTAGATGCATATGTGTGACCTGATATAAGGATAGACCAATCACGCCTTTGATGGGCACTTGGCAGGGGTCTGAAATATGGGTCCACCTGTAAAAATGCCAAAAATGCCTTTTTCAAGTGGTTTTTACTGACATTAGGCCTACTGACAAATTTACAAATTTTCCCAATAACAATTTGTATCCAGTCTACTTGCGTGAGAAATTCGTTTTTTTTTTAACTCCTTCACGTAAAAAAAAAAGTGAACAGGCGTATGCCTAGATTAAAGTATTTGCTGTGTACATGCAAAATAGTGACAGCACTTGTTTACAAAAGAGCCACAGAGCTGGACTTCTGCAGGCATGGTTTGTACACTATACGGAAACGTAGTGCCGCCACATGAATAAAAAAAAATCCCGCTCTTATCATGTTCGTACACAATAACTATCATGTACGTACATGATACCATAAATACGTATGGGTTCGCACGGAATGACCTTTTTCATGTATATTTCACAAAACATGAACACTTTCTGCGACCATTGGTTAGCTCTACCAATCCTGTAAAACTGAACCATTCTATAAGTTTAAAATAACTGAATGATCCTTTTCCCTTCTTTTGTGAAGTAAAACAAAAGCAATATATGACCTCTGACTTTTCTAAATACTCCTGCTGTAACTGCTGAGAGGCTCAGAATGCACCAAAGAACAGTTCTGAGTAATATCCACCCCTGACCAAAACAATCCTAGATCCGACCCGCCCTTGACAAAATACGATAAAGTTGATATGGGACACGAACGTGATCTCATAACTTCCTGTTATATTGGTCATGTACGCAGATTACAAAAGCTTCCGTGTTCCATTTTGCAGTAAGGATGAATGTGAACTACTTGTTCTAGTTCTTGTTCTTGCTGATTTGGCACGTCGTTAATCAACCGAGACAAAAAAGCGACATGGTCGCTACTAATGGTTAGTTTCGTGACGGCCTCGACTCATCAACATTTAAAAACAAAAAACTACCCAAAATCGATGGGAAGGGTTAAGATTGAGGCTAGGAGATATGCCAAGCTAAATCGCCGACTGAGCACATCGATTGCAAGCAAGGTTGACAAATTCCTTCATTCAGGGCCAGGATTTGTACAAACGTTCCAAATGCTTTCTTTTAGTACGAAGTGAATAATTATTTCTTGGGGGGGGGGTGGAGGTTGATAAGGGACCCTCTGTATCCAAAAATAACGAGTTTGAAAGTCTGTTGATGCTCGAGGCAAACGGTAACAAAAATGCGGTGAATACTACTATATCCATTAATTTTCAGTATGCCTACTCTCAAAAGGTGTAGGCCCTACTTACAAAATAAAAACAATACTTAGCTATGGGTCATTCCCTGCCAAATCACCTAAAATCCTGAAAAGTTTGGCAGGCTCCGTCTCAGATTTTGCTAGTATTTTTTTTATAGTAAACAATCCCCTATGGGTGCCATGAACACACGCAAAATTTTAGAATCCTACGCTTCAACATTTTGGAGGTATGGCCCCCTAAAAAATAAGCCCCGCCCCTTCAAATTGACTTTTTGTGTTTTCGGCATTTTTAGAGGTCCGTATCTACACATGGAGATAAGATATATTGCTACAAATTAATTTGAAGGGTATCTGGTATCCCATCAACTAAATTGTTTTGTCAAAAGTAGCACAGGTCATTTGTATATCAAGGTATAGGTCTTTAAAAACGGACATTTTAGCTTGTGTAGTGACTTTTCGTCATTTTTGAGACCCCCTAGTGCGTAAGTGAAATGTCCGATTGCTTTTATATTACATTTGGTAATAAACTAGATGCATATGTGTGACCTAATATAAGGATAGACCGACCATTCACGCATTTGATGGTTATTTGGCAGGGGTCTGTAAAAATGACAAAAAATGCCCTTTTCAAGTGGCTATTTGACAACGTGTGACATTACTGACAGATTTACAAATTTTTCCCAATAACGCTTTGTATCCAGTCTACTTTTGTGAGAAAAAAGGTTTGTTTCTTTACTCCTTCACGGTAAAAAAAAATTGTGAATATGCCTAGATTTGCTGTGTATGCAGTTTAGTGACAGAGCTTTTGTTTACAGAGCCTGGACTTCAAAATGTTGGAATTAAAATGTTGGATTAAAATATAAAGAAATATCAGAAGGGGTGTGAACATTTTAAACCATACCAATCACCTGCTTTTCCAATTTCTGGATGTTTTGGTCCAATAGGATACCATTACCAGGCCATTAAACGTTCGTATGTACAAAATAATAATGTACACGATTAATTTGAGTCTGGGAGCATCACACAATACCCTATCCCTTTCCGTGTTTGACAATTAGAACTTGACATACGGTTTTGTGTTATGGGTACCAGACGACACGATTGCAGGGTAGTTGATAAGACCATGGGGGCAGAGGGTCTCGCCAACTTTCCCATACTTGAGTCCTTCAGATTTCTTTACCATTTTGCAAGGTTGACCCACCTTTTGCAAAAGTCTGTTTTTCTATCTCCCTAAAAGAGAGCCCCAAACCGAGTTTAAAACAACAACAACATCAGCAGCAGCAGCACCAGTAACAGCAGAAGCAGAAGCAGCAGCAGCAGTAACAGCAACAGACGACCATGGAAAACGATTAACGACCAAGGAAAACGATTAACGACCAAGGAAAACCAAATCTATAAACAGAACCAGGTTCCATTTAATCTCTGGTACCAATACTTAGTCATTTTTATTGCTTCAATCAAAGTTTTCAATATGACAGGTCACGAATTCAACAAACATTTATTGAATAAAATTGTACTTTTCATATCTCTTGTAAAGAAAACGGAAACTTATTATATGGACGGATAAACTTTAACTCACATTAATATTTAGATAAATATTTACATTTATGAAAAACTGAATTATTTACAAAGATTGCAAATCTGACACCAAGATGCAAAAATATATTTTTTGCCAAGCAAACAGGACGGAATTCTTATAGAATCTGGAATTACAAAATCACAGCATGTAAAGATCGAGAAAAAAATATATATATATACCACTTTGTTTTAAATGTCATAGATTACGGACGGAATGAAGAAAATATTTTTGAAATTCTGCAATAAGTTTTCAACATTCGATCGTGTTTATGAGGCACGAATCTATGTAGACAAATGAACACCTTGTATTTACTATAACCATACGACAGTGAAGATTCCAGAGTACTCTATGAAAGTCACAACTCTTTGATATACATCACTCATTCTCAATGTTTATTTATTTATTTATTTATTTATTTGTCTTTCATCCTATCCACTGAAAGTAAAATATCTCTCTAATAAAATAAAATGCCCTCTCTGAGCATATCATGAGCCGTGTTGAATCATCATTATACAGTCGACTCTGGTTATAACAAGGCCGCTGGGACTCGCCAAATTACCTTTCTTTGACAAAAACGATGTTATAATAGGACAGCAAAAAACAAGGGGGAAAAGGGTAGAAATGAGATTCAGGACTTCAATTTGTTTTTACCAGCTGTGGCTCCATCATTAAAATTGACTTCAGACAGACGGACACGGCCGAAGACGGGGCCCAAGGGTAACCCATGGCTTGGATAAGGGCCTCCGTATTAGTGGAAGTTTTGACGTCATCAGTTGTTCCGGCAGATGACTGGGAGAACAACAACATCATTAAGTTTCAAAACAAATCAAAATAATAATGTCTACAGAGGCCTAGAGTAACTTAAATGTCAAGACAAGCACTTGTCTATCTGTACATCCACGAATTTAATCATTATACAAATAATTGGATGCGTGTGAGTTTCTGTGACAATGCACGAACGACGTGCATTCAATAATTGTATTTAGCAAATCAAACAAGATAATTTCTGGTTCATTCATTCAGAAAATCTTCTGAAATCGAACCAACACACGCTCATATGCCATGGTTTATCGTCTCAGAGCGCAAATAAAGCTAAAACCAATGACCGCACGTGCATTTCTATCGCCAAGGTAGTGTGACTCGAATTTCAATTTAGAAATTATCGGCGATTCCTTCGAATCAGTGTTCGGCTCTCTTACTTTCCGTCTCAAGGCCTTAAGTTGACCAAGTATAAACTGTAATAAATGAAAGGCATTTATTGATTTTTTGAAAACAATTTTCTTATGATTAATATTTCTTGTGAGAAAAAAAAAATTGTATCCGAGAGTCCCAGAGAAAAACAAATATTTATATAAAATTGTTAAAATATTTGTTATATTGTCTTTCTGCAGTATGTTGGATAGCGCGTCTGTGGTCCCCGGTTCGTATGCTGCTTTGGACAGGAGTCTTGCATGTGGATTGGGTTTTCAGTCCCTACCTGATTGCGTGGGGTATTCCTCCCACATCTAAAACTGATATTGCTTCACTCCATCAGAAATTCAGTCCAATACTCTAGACCACTCGGCTACGGCAGTCCTTGAGAGAAAACCAATGCCAACATTCCCTTAAGTTCTTAATAAAAATCCAATCTTGCAAGTAATTTACAAAGCCAAGTACATCAGCTCTTATTAATCATATCATGCTTCACTATTCTGAGAAATCCGATCTCAACAAAAAACTTATTCAACCTTCTCAAAAGGTCAAACTCAGCTGCAAGTTCACCGTTACACAACTTGCCTGTAGAGGGGTTATCTCAAAGCCCTGAAACAATTTGTTGCGCTGAAATATTCTTGATCGACACCGGCACCGCGTGCCCTGAGAACGGTTTCTAACTGAAATACTGCCATGTCAGAAAAAAATTGTACCGGGATGCCCTTGTACATTCCAGGCTATTTCCAGACAGGCAAGCCACTACTCTGCTCAAATGAGTAATGTCTCATTTGGTATCATCTTACCACATGAGTCAAGAATTTTCAAAGTGACAGCTCAATTTTTTGTGTATAGATATGACCACTTTCTTCTTACCAACAGTTGATAAAAATCATACCTTCCTTAAAATGTATGATTAAATGATTCCCTCCATTGAGCAGAAAACAAAAACATGTCTGCAGAACGTAGAGGGGCTAAGATTCATCTCAACTGTGTATTAATCTAAATTGTTAAGCACAGTGTGAAATTGAACCCAGGCTTCGTTGGTAAACAAGTGTATCAAAGGTTAACATGCTCTATAGAGTTTTCCTTTTTTTTCTTTTCTTGGAGCAGTCTCTGAGTTGTTGAGAGACTTTCTTGGTGGGGTGCGTAAGACACTTTTTCTAGTCGGTGTTGAGTAGGAGACACACCCCTTGAAGGACCCAGTGGGAGATGTGCTCCGATGTGCCCAGGTCTGCCTCAAACACCAGCCCCACACCCATGGCGTTACGACGCTGCGACGTGGTGTAGACCGGTGTACGGAATGTGTTCTGTGAAGAAACATAGATGAAGAATCCAAGATTAAAGGTGGCTCCTCTTGTAAATCAATTTCATTCATATCTACTTATGTTTCTAAATATCTCAGTGATTTAGGTTATAGGAAAAATAATCTACAATCGGCAACTTTATATACCATTCTGATGCTCTGTAGCTGTCTATCATATCACCACCTGAGATAATAAGGTCACCCTAAAAATAATATATACTTGACAAGAAAAACAGGAAAGGGTCCCACTTGCATCATTACGTTAGCAGTTTTTTCCCCAGTGGTTGTAATTTTGTTTGAGTTTGAAAGCTGAGACCACCCAAATAGTGTTTTAACGTGTGCATTTTTTTTTAGTAACACCCCTAAAATTTCAATCAAATAATGGCCGGAAAATTAGGCAAACTTGGTCCATCAAGTTTTGATTGAAATTTGAGAGTGATAATATATTTGTTTTCAAACTTACTGCAACAACAATGACAACGAATCAACTCAAAATAATTCTAGTATGAGCCTGCTTGTCCAATCACTTGATAGACAACTTTTGGGGACAAAAAAATGCCAATGTGACAGGTGCAAAGTGGTCGCCTTTCCTGTGTTTCTTATCATTTGTTAAAATCCAGTTTAGCCCTAAACACTCGCAGCAAGATTATGTTCAACAAATCAAATTACAACACAACAATGAAGTGACATTCACAATAAACAAAATTATTGAAATGACATTTAAAATCAGCAGTAAAATTAATTTAACCAAATAGCTCAAAGAAATTCTTTAACATGGTTTGACAAAAAAATAATGAAGAATTGAAATGACAAACAACGGGTATCACTGAGTTCGGTATCAACCCAAAGTATACACTTGTAACATGATTTGTAATCAGACTACACAATATACTGTTGAGAAATTGTACATTTTTTAAAAGGAACTGATTAGAGATTCATCAGCTATTGATCATCAGTAAATTGCATTAGGTATGCAGCAATAGGCTGCCGCACTTTCTATGTGATAATTGATACGTGGTGTGCGATGCAAAGAACGTCATGTTTACATCCCGCACCTGCACCTTTCATGCTAGCGCCCTCTGTTGACAAGTTGCGAGCCGTATTGTTATTAAATAGAAGAATTAAGATTATTATTAAGAGAAGCATAATGATGGCATGGTGTTACCGCAAACTGAATATACACTGATACCTCATCATGCAAAGCCTTAAAAAGTATACAGGCATTGTGTTTGTGAATATAACTTAAGAATAACCTGACAGAAGGAATGTAATGAGTGGATGTGTAAACAGTTCCAGTAATAAAGTAACTGTTCACTGTTGGATTGTATAACTGACTCTAGGCTAACAGTCATTTATAAAAAACCTATGACAATACGTTTGTTTTATTGACAACAACAACAACAACAAAGAATAGATATGACATCATCATACAATAAAATATTGCCCGTGGCATAAAACTGTACAGTGCGCATTTAGACGGCGCGCATGCGGTAAGACGCACGCCATATCTACCCACGTTTTGACTCTCGAATTAGCAGGCCATTGGCAGACATGACAGTAGTGACGTCAGTGCAAGATATCCATCGAGCAATGACAAAGTAAATTTGTTCAAGCGGATAAAATATACCGAAACAACTTGACCCTGAGGAAAGCAAGAAAGCAAGTGACGTACCTGCAGCTTGAGACGGTGAGCCTCAATGGGGATGACTTTCAAGATTGGAAGCTCCTCAATGAGCTGTTTGGGTTTGGGTCTTGAGAGACAGCAATCCTCCTTGGACCATGATGCTCCCTCTAGGTACAGACCAGTCACAAAGCAACCTGTGGTTGGGGAGATACAATATGGGCATGAAAGTTACAATCATCGTCACCTGGGGCTTTAGGCTGCTGCCAAGTGAAGCAACAACTGCCCACTTTACCTAAGTGGTGTAATGGTACAAATATGAAAACACGGATGGAGACAGTATTGAACCGACACGGGAGTGTGGGGGAGGTGTCACCTCTGTGGACCCTGGTTCCAATCCACCTTGGACTGGAGACTTGAAAGTGGGTCAGTTAGCTTCCAGACTTAAGTCAAACAATGTTTTGTTTTTTACCCTTACCACTCCAGGTAATACCTTTAATGTGTAAAGCTTAATTTATTCATGGGCATCAGTAATTAATCCAGTTCTTCAAACCAAGATTTAATTACCTCAAAACAGCCTTAAAAATAACATTAGGATAGGAGATTCCAGTCAAACATCATCAACAAAGCCTCAGAGCAAAAAGGGCATTAATGTATACTACATCTGACAATTGGACTTCTTTTTTGGAGTTTAGCTGCATTTAAACAAATTGAAAGTCTTGCTCAAATGGAGATGCATACAATACAAATCAGAATATCTTCTTTTATTCAAAGATGTAATAAAAAAAAATCCGAGCTCTTCTTTGTAATAAGTATGTAGTCAAACAAAACCAGAGATCTTATTTGAAAAAAGATTGGAGACCTTAATCATGCAAAGATGCAATTAAAAACAAATCGGAGATCTTTTATTCTAATAAAAGATGCAATCAAAACATATTGCCCAGAATTCTGTAGAAAGCAGGGCCATAAAAGTGGGTCGAGATCATCTGCACCAGTCATTCTTAAACTGTCAGGTAATCTATCAATCCTCCTACCCATTATGTTTCGGAAGGACGTTAAAAATAAAATTGTGTTGCCGTGAAAAAAAATGTATTCATAAATGTCTGTTTAGATAAACTAGAAACAAAAAACAAAGGAAAAAAGGGAGCTTCTCAACAGCATGCTTCTAAGAAGATTAATGGTGGTATGAGAGTAGGTTTCAGAACAAGAAGAATCCATGTTATCTTAACGTCGATGGAGTCATGGGTTAAAGGCAAAGCAAACCTTGTTTTTAATCCTAATTATAAATGTAGATATCTAAAAAAAACTGATATGTGAAAATTTCATTTTAAAAGAGATATCGCCAAAAATCCGGAGCGGTTGCATCCAAGCAGGAAGACAAATTTGTAATTGGAATACACAATCTGAGAAACGTTACTGACAATAACGTTTCTCAGATTCAAGTTTTTTTTTGGTATTTTACGATTACATAACCGATTCTCAAAATGCTTCATACTACCGGAAGCTGCTGTACTTTTAACCAAGTAAGTTTTTATTGCCATGAGAGACTACCAAATGTATACAGACCATTTAAGTGCATAAACTTTTAATAATGCATATTGCATGATTTGATTGTGGTTCGCTTAGCATTTTGCATGACCGATGAAAACCGAATAGCTTAAAAGACTACTTACCAGAGTGAGCGCGCTCGCTGACCTCATCAGGGGTCATGTACTGGGTCACGGCAGTATACAGGGTGGACTTATCCAGGGGCCAACCATTCTTACGGCAGGTTGCCTGCACCAGGGCAGTCAGGTAGGACTCTGGGATGTGGAGACCACTCAACCACATGACAGGTGGCTCACTCTCGTTGACCTAGTAGAGGGAACAATAACAAGAATTTTTAAAAATTTGCAAGATTTTTTAAATGGAATGTACATCATTAATGAGAACTATGTAAAGAATTTAAAAACTAAAACAAACTTTGTAAAAAGTGTTTTTAAATAATAGCATGGATTTTGTTTTTGCTTAGGGCAATTACAGGAACCCTAAGCTATCGCAATTATAAACAGTTACATTTATAAACCCAATTTCCCCTTTTAAGTTGTAAAATGATGGTTTATGGTGTATGATTGTTTATGGTTAATGGTTTCTGATTTCTGGGTTTTGACTTGTGGTGTATGGTTTAAGGCTTGTGGAGTATGGTGTAGAGTTTGTGGTTTGTGGTTTATTTAAAATCATTCAAAAATAATGCAGGAAGTCCAGCCTCTGTGGCTCTTATGTAAACATGTGATGTCACAGGTTACATGGTCTATACAGAAAACACAAGAGTAAAATAAAAAGGGGGATAAAAACCCATGAAAACTTGTATCATAATTTAAATCATAAAAAGTAAAATGAAAACGCTACCACTAATAGAAAAAAAAGAAGAAAAAAGAAACAACCCCTAATGTTACTAATAAAACGATATATCTGTATAGAAGAGATGAAGAAATATCTGTGTAGAAGAGATGTCAGGTATGGAAGGGGGCTGCATTTGACCTACTTACAGGATACAATTCTCATTAACAACTGAGACACTCACAGGCACTTACATCCATCCCCCCCCCCCGACACAATACATTATACACAAACTCTTAACACCATTGATAAGTGCTTTATTGTTCGTCTATGCTCCTTTTTCTTCAGAAATTTCTTAGTGGTGATAGTATAGCTGTTCCCTTGAAATTTCTTGTAAGTTAGATTTGTTCCCTTTCTTTGTGTAATGCTTTAAGTGGGTCGGTGTAAGATCACACAGCCGTACGGATCCGGTTTGTGGGGTAGAAATGACATCAAGGGTTGTGAGATATGAGAGCTTCTGGCACAGATCCAATGTGTAATTTTCTCAAGACGCTTTCTTGCACATGGAACAATCACATGCCAATTTCACAGAGCCGCTGGGAAGAAATTATGCTGAAAATGTTTTGGCAGGACACCAGCCGTAGGAAAACAAATTATGTGACATTTTCGGCTGGTAACGTTTTTCTTGTTCCCATACATGTAATGCAGCTTCGCTTTTACGCCTGGGCCAATGTTCATAGCTTTGTTAGGCACAGAATATTGTACACAAAATTTTTTGGCTGTTTTAAGAGGATTATCAATTCCTACCTTTCATCTAAAAGTTTTCTTCTTGTAGCCCCTTACCAAGAGTGGATTTGAGCCTTGTTTGGGCGAATTTTTTATAAAAAATAATAATAATAAAACAAATTTACATTGCTTTGACCCCCCCCCCGAAAAAAAAACCAAAACACCCCCCCACAAAAAACATCCTTTAAATAAACATGTTTTTGCTGAATACAACTGCTGAGGTGATCCCAGGAGCATTCTACGTGCCCCTTGGCTATTATATACTCGTCTGATGAGAGAGAGAGAGAGAGAGAAAGGAAAACAAAAGAAAGACAGAAAAAAGCAAAATGCTTACCCAAGTGGTGTACTGAGTAAAACGTTTCTGGAAATGCAGCATCCAGTTGCCAAGACCTTTGAGTGTGTCCGGGGCCAGACGGCGCCATATATTGGGGATCTGGCCGTTGAAGAGCGCCCTCGCCACGTCATCAAGCTCGCTACTCATCCCCACTTCACCTTTAAGAGCCTGGAATTAGGAAATGGGACAAGGAAAAACAAAACAGAAGGTCAATAATGCAAACTGAGTAATGCAAAACTATTATTACTAATCTAGAATTCTTTTTGCAAGACCAGAATCAAAATGAGAAAAGACTATACTGAACTGCTTTTGTTTAAACAAGCCTGAAAAAAAGATGGATCTCATTTGTTTTATGGGTAAGTATACATTGATACTCAACAGAATTGAAAGATATTTATCACACTCAAAAGTCAACATTTGAACATCTTGTTTTTCTTAAATTAAAGTTATTAAACAATGAGGAATTATTATTCAATTGTAAAACACAAGACTGCCCATTTGTCTGTCCTTGACTTTACTGGCCAAACACTAAAACCACTGGCCTCTGGCCTACGGTCTAGTGTAACTTTCAAGTCCTGATTATACTCAATTAGAGCTTTAATTTTGAACACTTTTGAATGCTATGTGCCTGTAAAAGAACTCATAAATACCATGCACTGATTTCAATTTCTCACTCAAAAGGTAAAATAACTATGCTTCAATTTGTCACTTTAAGGTACAGAAATCAATGTAATAATTTTTTCCCAAAAAATTGTCACAAACTTTGTAATCCCATCGATGCTTTTTCATAGACATAGTCCAGCTGCTAAGGCCCATATGTGGGAAAAATTGTGCATTTTGTGGTAAAAGCATGAAACTTCCTACATTTAATTATTTATCTCGACATCGATAATTATAAAAATTGTGTAGCACTTAATAATTAAGTACTTGACATAAAAAGCCAAAATAACAATTTGTAATTGAATTGGTGGGGTTCCGAAAGGATGGTACGGCAGAGTCTGAGTTTATGATCCTGGCAGTTTAGTACAAATTTATTCAGTAATGGTTGAGTTGGGGTTACAATGAAAAAAATAATTTAAAAAACTAGTCATTATTCAATGGCTTTTCTGACATGTCTAGCTACAGGCTATTACATAAGACTATAACAGGCTTTCAAGGTTTTGGTCAACAGAATGCTTGTCCATAAAAAAAAAGATACAATAAAAGTCTCATGTGGAAATTTTAGCTGAATACAGTGTCTACTTGCTGAGGAAATAGCTAAAAACTGTCACTGTATTTTTCACATTGAATCCATCCACATTTAGTGAGGTGACAGTGGGTATCAACCTCATCTCTGGCCGCAGCATTCTCCAACCCTCAGAAATCTGAGAAACAATATATGATTCAAATGTTTTGGGTGAATAACTATCTAAACCCGGGCCCAATTTCATAGAGCTGCTAAGCACAAAAATTTGCTTAGCATGAAATTTCTTCCTTGATAAAAACAGGATTACCAACCAAATTTCCACGTGATTTTCAGGATAACCAAACAACAGCTGACTACCAGTAACAAGCAATATGCAACACATGGATATTTGGTTGGTAATCTTGTTTTTATCAAGGAAGAAATTTCATGCTAAGCAAATTTTTGTGCTTAGCAGCTCTATGAAATTGGGCCCAGATTACTTCAAAGGGAATCCTTTCTCCATATAAACTATACTATCAACAGCTACTGTGCTTTTTTCCACAAAGTCAGGTTTATGGTAACTAAATTTTGGAGTATTTACCAATCTGAGACACTACCATTAACTTGACCATCCCCCTACTCTCTGCCGATGCCAAATAACCCTCATGAATCTCTAGTTCAATTAATGGTGTTTTTTCTTCTGTGTCCCATCCCTTTTGTTGTGCACAATGTTTTCTTCACGGCCCATTATTTCCAAAGACTCCCCCCCCCCACTTCTAATTACAACCCTGAGCTTTGCTCAGAATAAATAAATTTATGTTGAATCTTTACAGTCTGATGTGGGGATCAGACGTTTGACACAGACTCATTTCATTTAGAAAAATCTAGTATCCAACCTAAGTTGGTTAACAAAAGGGCATGGTGGTAATTTACTTATCCAACTCAATCCAGTCAACAACAAAAACTACACTGAAATCAACTTCTGGAAATCCTTGAATTTTGAAGAGTGTATTCTGATTAAAACTTGCACAGCTTGATTGCATTCTGTATGAAGCAATGTCTCTAGAGGCCACAAACAAAATAAACGATGCCAGAGAGTTGCAAGGTCTTACCCTCTTTTTTGAGTGCATGTAATAAGTCAAATTGGTTGGAGGCTTACACTGCACAAGATTTGGTTGTCGTTAAAATAAGCTTCCATTTGGGTTGTCTCTGGTGTTTTTCAAAACTGTGGAGTATTTTCTGGTCCCAAATTTTGCAAGTTTGGCCGAAGAATGCTGAATTAAAGAGGTCGTTGGAATGTTTTTTGCTTGATGTTTATTTTTGGGTTTTAAAAGCTCTGCTGTGCAATCTGGAGCATTTCAAATAGTTTTATTTTAAGATTTTTAAAGATTTTCCCCCCAAAATCATCAAGGGTCACTCTCTTTTTTGAACTTTTTCTCTATCATCCGTTGTAAGATTTAGCCCATTTTTGTCATACAGTACTACGTATGCATCCCTGTCCCCCAGATCATGCAAGTCTTGCACAAATTCAAAAGGAGAGCCCTGAGTGACAGTTAAGCAATTTATGTTCCAATTTAATACATTTCATGCACTTCCATTTCAAAGATGTTTCAGACCAAGCAGAAAAAGCTGAATAACATCTGCGTGGTTGAAGATCCAAACTGAACCGAGTAAATCAATTACAACTTTCCAAACAATTTCTTAGTGCCTGTAATTTTCAAACCGCACATGTAGAGATCCTCAGTTTTTAAGGCCTCAGAAGTTAAAAGTAAAACTCCTCTGGGATCCCTGAGCGACTTTTGTGCGGTTGAGGCCTGTTCTTGTACCAAACAGCATAACCAAATCAGAGGATGGTGTTCTTGTGATTAAATCCAAATAAATTCTTTCCCCGCAGGGCAAGTCAATAAAGCCTTTCTTCATCTGGAAGTATCGTCAGCGATTCGGACAACCACAAAAATCAATCCTAACCAGGTAACTCTGCAACGTGTGAGCATTCGAGCTATTTAACACTACAGCGACAACAATATAAGTCGATGTTCAAGCATATGTCATCAATAAGAAATACTTCAAAGGCAACTCAACTGAGCATTGCTTGTGTTCCGACCCATGGTGTTGTTTGTCTGAGTACAAATAGTTCATTGATTTCAAGAGGGGCTCCAATGTCAAGTTCAGTTTTTGTGCTGCACTCATTTTCCAATAGATAAAGTCCTTATGAAAATGGGGAAAACATTTTGCGTCTCTAACCTCAAGTTAAAACAGTCTAAAATGCCATTGTATAACACCCTTCCAGTGCAAATTTTTTCAACATCCAAAAACATCCAACTACGTCAAGTCTATTTGTCATTACATGTTTGTATGGGATCTTTTCTTTAAGTTTATTCCTGAACTTTGATGGTATTCAATCAAACAGCGTTGAATTTGAACTTTTGA
>CM021532.1:7226718-7247015 GCA_010994315.2 Pisaster ochraceus
TGGTGTGGTGAGAATCAAAGCAAAATGGGGATTCGAAATGGGGGTGTAACCATTCACTGGGGCGTAGCAGTAGTGCGACCGAAGATGTCAAAATTCGAAAAAAGGAGTATAGCGCCCCAGAGTCAGACCAGTTACTGGGTCTACAACATTACTCATACCTGGGCCAGGGGGCTAAACTGTCACCTTTTTTATAAGTAAGGTGACACGTCCTTCCTTGTGCTTTTTAATCGGACGCAAACTAGTTTTAAAAAGCAACATGAAACTCACCGATTTCCACTTCGACCTCAATCTCTTCTTCTCTCAACCGCTTGTAGAAGATAGTGGCAGCCTTTCCCTCCTCGGGAGTTTCATTCAGAAACTTCGCCAAACTTCTCTCACATTCCCCATCGTCCCTGTTCAAAAGTTCCTCGAACACTTCAGGATCTTCGACACCAAGTGCACTGTAGACCTTGTCTCGAAGCCATTCAAATCTAACGTCATCCATAACTATTCCCTATTCAGTGACATCTTGAGCTAAATACATGTACGTTGGAAATTTAAGTATTTTACAAATTTACTTTTTGTCAATCAAAACTTTCGCTGCTGCCCTTGTTGTTAGTTTTAGTGGCGGCGGACATATTGTTTTTCGTATCACAGCTATGTAGCCCTACGCACGTACTACTTGATTGATAAAGTTGTTCGTCAATTTAAAAAACTGCTAATATTTTGGCAAAAATGTGTATTTAAAATAAATATCTGATTGTTTTATACATTTTTGAAACATAAAAGTCTTAGTTTCGAATGTTTTTGGCTGAAATTTACAAGAGCGTATTGATATTAATTATCTTTAAAAATGTAAATTGTCTATATCGTTTTAGATACGGCGCCCGTTGCTAAGGCTAAAAACTGCAAATTTAGTGAATAAAATGGTAATTGGGTTACGCTTTCGTGCAACTTAAACTGTATAAATGAAATATATTCACTAAAATGTGTTAAATAAAACTGTCTTTAACATTTAAAAAATTTGTTTTTAACGCAATTGAAAAAGCGCAAAATACCGCGAGAAGTGATGAACCGAGAATTAATTGCTTATCTTTACTGCAGTCGCTTTTAGTTATTTTGAAGGCGTCAAGCTACATTATTATAATCATAGCCTAACAACCCGAAAAACAATACGGCTGGAAAGAAAGACTACAAACATAAACAACAGAACCGGCGCTGTTCTTCCGTTTGAAATCCTAAACATCTATGGAGGTTTACGTGTTGCGAAAAGAAGGGAACCAGTCTAAATAAGTCGTCTGAGCTGTGAATTGAACAAGTGACGTGATTAAAATGGCGCAGGACTTGGACATGTTGGAGGCGGTTGTGTGGGAATGGTTCACAGACCACGGGCGATGGAGGCCTTATCAAGCTCATATCGTGCGAGGAATCGAAGAGAATTACGGCAAGACGGTCATGCTACGCTTGGGCGACATTGAGCCGTCGATGGGGATGTACGAGATACATTTTTCGACCTATCAGCAAATACGAAACAACACAGGTTTGTTATTGTGTTTTTTTTTACTTATTATTGTCAACAATCATCAATGTCATGTGTTGTTTTCCTTCTCCCCTAACAATAACATAAATACCATGATCGTCATACATCAAACTTCAAAGGCATCAATTTTAGTAATAATAATAGTGTTACTGTTAGTAATTATTAAAGTAAACAAAACTGTTGCAATTATGGGCCATTCAGAATAAGAAGTGTTTCAAAATTCTTGAATAGTGGTTGGATAAAACAACATGTACTATACGTTAGTAGAGAGACAAGGAAATAAATGAAAAATCGAAATTCAGTTTTCAATGATAAAATCAAAATCAACTAATTAAATTTTGAAACAAAAGTGTTTAATATTGAACAGGGAAAATTTTAAAAGTGCCCGGGGGCCTCTTCCCTCTTTTATTACTTTTGCATTCCCCTTACCTGCCTAGTAAGAATCTTCAACCCTTCATTTGGAGTACGCGAGTAGTCTTTTTTAATGATAATTCACGTTATTAACGCAACCTCCGGGTAGCTCCGGCTAGATCAGGCCTCCGACTTTTACCAACTGCCACCTCACTCTATGGTGTTTTTGTTACATGTAACTCTGCCTGTCATTTCAGTGCTGTTCCATTTAAAGTTAACATTTTGAGTATTCTGAATAATGGCCCCCGCAGCTACATGTAGAAATAACAACGAAACAAAGTTAACAAAAATGTACTCCTAGTAGAACTATGCGGTCTAAGAGTAAAAACACACAATCACAGTGACTCTCGTCAAGTCAGGTGACTGTTTTTGGTAAACATCTAAATAAATAACGAAAGCTTTAGTTTTACCGTGAATTCTAATGCTATTTTGGGTTACCAGATTTTAATGTTTTACTTTTAATAAACCAGAATTTTAAAAAGTTAATAGAATTATTCATGTAAAGAAGATTTCATCATGCTCTAAACCCAAAGATCACAGTCATCAATTTTGTCTTTAAAAACAAAAGAATGAACCATGAATCAAACAAAAGATCTTGTTATAAAGAGCATGGCCCCTTAGTAGATTTATTCTGAGCAGGTTTGTATCCAAGATCTGAGCTCGATCGAAGAATGGTCCAAGTTGACAACCGCCTAAAACTGAACCCAGCTAAATGAGCAGTAATGAGAGTATGCTTCCAAAAAAAGCATGCCACTAAAGAGCGAACTGAAACTGTCACTGTGCAGCCAGCCAATTCAGGAACCACTCACTAAAACTCCTTGGCCTCACTATCCAATCTAATCTGGAATGGGACCAGTGGGTGATGGACATCACTACAAAAGCAAGTGAATGCATGCACAGACTCCTGAAACATTTTGCATTCAATTGTCACCAGAAGATTTACTCACTATCTACAAGGGTTACATAAGACCAATCATATGCAGTCCCAGTTTGGACAACTGAAATAACACATCAGCAGTGCAATGCCCTTGAACAACTCCAGAAAAGGGCATGCAGAATTGTACTGGGATCTCAATACAATGGATATGAACAATTTAATAATTTAAAACCAAGATTTGATTTCAGAAAATAAAGTTTCTTCTTTTTATGTGTTTTCTCATTCCAATACCCGCAAGAATTGCGCAGTCTAAAATGTGTAACTTTTACCGTGTTTGGCGCATTTTGTTATTTTTGCAGGGATAGCGCTAAAACAGGCATATTTGAAAGAACAAGGCTGTTTTTATTTTTTAATCATAGGGCACTTCCATTGGGAAAATTTAAGTCTATTGAAAACTTTTGAAGGGGCACCAAGGCCAAGACCATGGGGGCAATTGTTGGCCCCTATGGTCTCCATGTAATTCCAGGCTTGCTAAAAATTAGCTACAGTATACACGTAGGAGATTGAAAGCTGAATAGTTTTATTCATTGATGTCTATGCAACTTTTTACAGAAATGTGTTCCATTTCATTGTTGGTTTAGAAATTCTAATATTTAAAAACATCACATGGCAGCAAGGGCTGAATTGCAGAAATCATTTAACTGCGAGTATTGTGTAATTTGTATAGCACTCCATTGTTTTAATTTCATTTTTTAAATGTTTTATTATTGAGTTAGAAGGCCTAATTGCTGATTTTTGAGTAGCAACGACACATTTTTTGTAGAAATTTACTGCGCTTCACAAGGAAAATCGATCACAGATGCAGTTTTTCTTTTTGTTAGTAACTGTACATTATGTGGAGTTGATCTTAGTTTTATCCATTTTAAATGCAGAAAAAAAAATTGTAAGCCTGAAATATCAACTGTTGGGAATGAGCCTGGACGAAAGAATTATTATTTTTTTTTTAGACATGACGTCAGCGGAAGTGGGAGTGTGTATCAATTGATTGCTGCAGGTGTAATTATTGACAAACGGCAGCCTCTGGGCATGAGAAGTCATTCATGGGTACATGTACACCCCACCGTGTAGTCAGTCTGTGTCTAGCCTGAAGACTTTATGGAGGGGAGAGAGCAGGGGGAGCGAGACTGTAAGAGAGTGTTGGTCTACATGTCTAGGTTTTGTTTTGTTTTGTCGTGCTTCCCATGTGGAACATTGGTGAAATGCTGCAGTTTGGGAAAATGGAGGGGGGGCAGACTGAAGCATAAACATCAGTTCAAACTCCACCAGAGCAATCTAATTGTAAATTATAGATTGTGTGCACTTGTGTGCAGAGGTGCCATTCTGCATGTTCTGAGTAGGCTGATGTTGAGACCTGGGGAATGTGATGTCACTCTTGTCAGCAGTTGCCCATTTTGCTTTGGTACATTATTTGCCCATAATTGTTACATGTAGCTCTGGTGATTAAATCCATTAGGCCCTAATAATAGAAATTGTACAAATGTAATGGACAAGTTATTTTGAAACAGAAAGAGAGCACTTTGAACTAGAACTGAACAAAGAGTCATCAAAATTAAAAATGCAGAGATCTAGCTCAAGCTGAATTATTAACAACGGGATTGAAATAATTGAAGTAACATGGTAGTTACTAATTTGTTAGTTACCACTTAGGCTTTAAATGGATCAGAAATACTTTTACGAGACAGTAATAAATCTTCTTTCTTCATAAAATTGTCCTTTGCTGCCCTGAGCTCACGTCGATCTGAGATTTAAAGAAAGAACAAAAATTCACAGGCCACATGTACTTGAGTGGGATTCGAACCAATGACCCAACATTCTAGAGTGATGCCTTAACCTCTTAACCACTGAGTGTACACAGTATTCAGAGTCCAGCTCAATACAATACTTGCCTGTAAAGGCCAACCTTAAGGTGTACCCATACGCGTACCGTGTACTTGGCCTTTCTTTTGCATGCACCTTAAGGATGTATCTGCTCCAAACTGTATCTACACGAACTACGGATTGTCAGAGTGTTATGTGGAGATCTAGGAAAACAACTTATTGATTGATGAGCTAGAAGCACCTTGACCTACACAAAGAGGGGCTGTATCAGCATCAGTTGGACACTGGAAAGTGACTATTTGTAATGAAATACCCCGTATAGTCGAACACAGTGTTTTCAGTTTCGTTCCAGGTACACTGATTGTTGTATTTTTTGTCTATTGGGTTTTTTTTTTGGGGGGGGGGTAGCAATTATGCATGAGTGAGAACTAAAACAGCTGCACTAGCAAGCATCTTTTGCTTTTTTTTTACAGATGATATTCTTATAGTCAGTTGTGAAATTTAGAACATTTTAAATGTTCCTTCCCTGTCTGAGCAACATACTTTTAGTAATTGAAATCATCTGCTGGAAGACATTTGTAAAAGAAAATACCTTTTCAGAGCAGGGCCATGAATTCTAAAAAGGATTCTGACTTGGAAAACCCTCCCCCCCCCACACACACAAAAAAGACAAATCCAAAAGAAAAAACAGCAACAAAACATACCTAAACAAGCAAAACAAATGCAATCAATACTGTTTAGGATATTAGTACTCTTAGTGTGGATGAACATTAACGGGGACAGGAAGTCAGTCTTTCGATTTCTCTTTTTGAAAAACAAACACTCTTCTCAGTTTCTGTCAATAAAGAGTCAGTTGCACAGGTTCAATTTAGAATTCGAAGAAGTCGCAGATTGCACCTTCTGCACTAAATAACAGCGTAGCCTCGTCCTACCCCCCCTTCCCCCTGATGCATTTGAAGACTAAAAACCCATCTCACAGTGAATTAAGCGCTGACAGCACTCTGAGCTGGTAATCTTGGTAGTGGAATGGGGAAGAGTCAGAGTGCATGTAACCAAAAACAGTCTGTCAGCAATTTGAGTGAGTTTTTCGTCTCCGACATATTGATTCAAAAAAAAAAGAGGCGGGAAAATCCTCCAAGGAAATGGCCTAGCTATCCTTCATCCTGGGAAAAGCCCAAGAGAGGTCTGTAGAACTTTTGGTTGATTCTTAATTGTCTCTTGAAGGTTGTATATGTTTCTTGGGTCTACAGTGTACAGCAACATCTATAGGCCTACATGTAAATCATATGGTCCCATTTTAAAACCCTGAAGTGAGCCCTGGTAAGACTGAATCATGGCACATTAGAAATATGTCACTATTTTCTACTAAGTGCAATGCCCTGGGGGAGTCAAAGTCCTTGATATCCTACAGTGGTAAATTCCTGATATCTAAGAGGTGGGTCAGGTCCCAGAGTTGTTTTTGTTTTGGGGTGTGTGGTTTTTTTTGTAAAATATTTTCACTCATACACTTTGTGCACAAAATTGCACAAACATACTACAGACCTACCCAGATCTAACCCTAAAATGGAGCCATCTTTAGCAGGCTTCCAGATGTCTTGCTGACAGCCTGTGCTAGGTTTCCAACACCTCCCCCCGCCAATCAAAGTTTTGGGCTTACTGGGGACTCATGTTGGATTTTTGAGCCAACTCCAGGGTTTCTCTTTGGGTTCTAGCCAACCAAGAACTGCAAATGGAATTTACAAGCTTTTATGCTTGTATTTTGTTATTAAAGGAAAACAACAGTTCACCTTGTTTTTGTTCAAGGACCACATCTTTTCCACCGTGCATTACAATGTTGTTATTGTTGCATTGCATTATGCATTATTAGGTGATCTTGACATTTTCAGTGACTAGCCAGTGGGGCCAGTTGGTCTTTTCAGTAGTCCCCCAGCTTTCTTACTAGTCCGTATTTCATGTTAAGAATGGATGCGTTTCAACACTTGACCAGTGGACCGCTGCTGTACTCTGCAAGCCAAAGGGGTGTCTGGGTGGGTTTTTTTTTTAGGGGAGGGGACTCTGTGTTTTGAGTTGACTCTGACTCAGACCTTGACGCATCAGTAATTCACCTAGTCGTTGAATGCATTCAGAAACTGAAAACACAATCACGGCATGCCTCATAGCTGTGTTTCTAAACAACCTTGTTTTAAAAAACAAAATAGCTCCATTAACTATTCATTTTCTGTTTTGTTTGAGAGAAAATATGGACATCAAGTTTTGCCAGAAGCCTTGAGACGTTTTGATTAGCATAAAGCCAATTGCCAGCAGTAATGCTGTTCACAACGAGTTCCCTGAAGGCCGCAATCACGGCTTACATTGGAAAAATTACTAACCAGTTATTCCTTGTAATGGAAAGTCAGTACATCCCTGGCGGGTTACTGACGTTATGGCCAAGAATAGTAATTTGCAAAAGGAGTCATCAGTGCTGATTGTTAATGCAATGTTTTCTAGATTTATTATTATTTTTGTTTGCCTTCGCTCTCGCCGTGGAGGAGCACAAACAAACGTATCTAGACTGGTAATTTGCTTGCTTCCGCCTTAGCTATTTCCCTGGGGGTGTGCAGTTAACCAATCTACGAGGCACTTATCTTCTGGAACTGTAGCGCCAACATTGAAAGTTTACACAGGGTTACTGACACTTGCAAGTGTGCAGGGGGGAAAGAGCACCGTTCTGGTGCGTGCGGATTTCTAACGTTACAGTCTCAGTTTTTGAGTGCTCATGCCATTCCTGGGAGCAATCATATCGGATATCCAGTGCTTCTTTATCATGGGTTTTGTCCCAACGGAGGCTCGGCAGTGGTGTTTATGTTGGTAAGAAATAGTTTGATAAGGAAATTTGATCAAACCTGTTGACACACTTGGATTTAACGTAAGTTTACATTTTCAGTTGACAGGAAACGCAATGAAAGTGTTCAACTTTTCTACCACCATTTTAACAGGTTTTTTTTCAATGACCGGTTTTTAAGTACCTAAAACTACCTGTAAGTGTTTCAACATGTGAATGGACATGCAGGCTTATACCCAAAATTGTTTGAGCTGATTTGAATCTTTACTTTTGTAATTGCTCTCCAATTTCGTGCAAAAAAATCGATGGAAAAGGCAGGTAACTTCTTCCATCCATTTCTGATGGAAATTTAAGAATGACTTAAAAAAAATTTGTTTAAAACATCAAATGAATCAACTCAATTTATTTTCAGTAAAAGCTTACATGTTCATTCCCATGTTGAGTCTTAAATTGAGCTATCAAAATTTAAGGCATTGAAAAGCATTAACAAGTATTTAGCTCAGTTATTTGAGGTCTTAAAAAAATGCATGAAGTGTGAATGAATTTTCCTATCAGCTCATAAAGAACCAAACTAGGGTGACATAATAACATAAGGAGGGAGAGGGTACATATTGCTAATACTTTTGGTCTTAATTTTTTTTTAAGGATAGCATAAAAGGGTCTTAAAAAGTCTTAAATTTTACTTTTTACTGTGTGCAGACACCCTGACATGCCTGAGGGTTGAACAAAGAAAAATTGACAAGAGCCGGACTTGAACCTGCTACTTACGGATTACCATGCCGGCGCTCTACCAACTAGGATCTATTTAGCCCTCTGTTGGCAGTCTCCATTAGATGTACTTTCTTTGTAATGTCAGTGGTACGTGTGTGTACGTGTATTGTACATAAGCTTCAATAAGTTTAATACAACTTGCACATGTATGTTGGGTAATAGATCAAGATTATTTTTTTCAAATAATAGATTTCAAAAATACATTTAAAATATTACATAGACATAAGATTCCTGATGAAGACTAGGAAATAAGATTTTCTTTTTTTGAGTCGCCACTTTTTTCTCCGAAGGGATTAACTTTTAATAAGTTTGAACTTCCGGATTTACAATGCAGTGATCTCTACAGCTGCTCGAGCAAGTTAAGGCCATGTCTTAATAGCACTCCTCACTAATGCTAAAAAAAGATTTCACTAACGAACATGATTGTATGCGCGCATTATGTCCAAGCTTTATGTTTACTCCCGTGTACCGAATGTACTACTGCGAACCGGCGTGCCAATGCGGTGATTACCTGAGGGTTAGGAGTGGTAGAATGTTTGCCTGAGATCCGGGTAATTTGAGCAAATAAGTGCCATCAGAGCGGAATGTTGTGGATGGCTTCGGCTGTGGCTACAGAGAGATCGCTGTATTGCGGCAGCCAATGTCAATAGACGATTCAAAAATTGCCTGAGACTAAACAGAGGGGCTATTTTCAGAGCCACCTAAATGCTTCCTCCAGAGAACGGTGTACCCCAATGGGCAATATGCAAGAATTCCATGCAATCTCCACGAAGAAATGTGCACACATGTAGTAAGGCGCAAACAATGTCTCGTGTGCTCCTTTGCATACAGTGGCGGTAGTTGCCACTTTAGTTCCCCGTGATAATTGCCTAGTGTGACAAAAGCCTGAAGACTACATGTAAACCATCCCCCACTGCTGCCATGCAAAGCCTCAAGATCCTGACATTTTTGTGTATATTTTAAGAACATCCTTCTCGAACATGTAGGTTAATTTACAGTCAATTCGATTTTTAGCTCCAAGATTCAACAGAAAACATGGCTATGCCACTCTACCTCTCTTTCTAAACCCCAATCTCCCTTTCAAATTGTAATTTATTCACTCTGTAATGTACTGAAATGTGTTTAAACTCGCCCACGTGTAGGATTTGGCGATCCGTTGCTAAGTAGATCCATCATGGAAGTAGACAGACAGAATGGAAGCGACTGAATTAGGTTAAAACGACAAGGAGGGGGAAAAAGTTAAATATTTTTGTTGGACGATTAGGGGACATACGTTGTATGTTTACTGGGGCAAGAATGTATGCTTTTCTTATTGGTTGACAGTGTGTGGTGAACGTGATTAATAGAGCTAGTGAGTAGTGGGTTATAATAGCAGGGCTTGAATTTGAAGTAAAATTCCACTAGACACAAATTTTTACCAGACCAGAAATGATTAGTTACAAGAACGGAATGTAAATGAGAAAGAACTTTCTACAAAGTTTCACGTAAACTGTGTATTTTATCAGTCTCAAAAGTCCACATTTGAACATCAGTTTTTGTTTATTTGAGATAATTAAACAGAGAATGTTATTGTTCAATTGAAAAACACAAGACAGCTGGACTTGTCCTTGGCTATGAACCAGACTCTTTGAGTACAAAGTCACAATGTTTTCACCATTAAATTCATTAAACTTTAATTGACCAATTGCATTTGGCCGCCATTGTTGATGACAAGCAATGGAAACGTGCACGAGTGAAAACCCTATCATTGGCTGAAAGTCATGCACAGCGTATGCACGCAAGGGATCTATATTTTGTTGTTTGGGATTAAAACTAACAGATGTTGCGCTGGACCTGTTTGTAAAATATTGTTGTTGTTGTCAATTATATACAAAAATGTGTTCCCAATATGGAATAAGCCCCCTAAACATCCACTGAATCTAATGGAATTAAATTGGGGTTTTTGTTGATTTTTGTTACCAACACATAAATTTTCAACATTGGAACATGCAATGTGCATGTAGTGAAATTTTATTCTGACGTAGGTACTGCAAAGTTAATTCATTTGGCATCCATTTCGTTCCCGTGGCCTGTGTACATTTACGTCTCCCCTTCTCAGGTCTGTATTGCAAAAAATCAATCCAACCTTTTCGCATACATAACACGCACATAGAAGTCTTATTTCTTGTTGCTCCTTGTACGTGCTTGAAATAAACATCCTATGTACACGTATACTTTAAAGGTAAAAGACCAGGCCTGGGCTCGATTGCACAAAGAGCTAAGATTGATTAATTGCGAATCAATGTTAATTGCTGAGCAAAGTATGATGTCACAATACAAATCACTTTGGCGATACTGACAACTCATCTTTAAAAGATGAATCTTAGTGCTTTGTGAAATCGAGCCCTGATATTTTATGAAGATGACAGAGGCAATTGCCTCCATGCCCTTTAGTCATTGCATTGGTGCCCCTTGAATAGTTCCGGTAGAAATTTTAATTCCCCTCATAGAGGTGCCCTCTACCAATGAAAAATATACCTCATCTTTTCAAGAACCATGGGAGGTAGAAATATAGACAAACTATCAGGCCTGTATTAAGATTGATTAGCAATTATTGCTTCGTCCTTCGGGTGGGACATAAAGCCGTAGGTCCCGTGTGTTGTGTAATGCACGTAAAAGAACCCAGTAACACTTATCGCTAAGAGAAGGGGGCTTGCCCCGGTGTTTCTTGCAGTGGCAGCTGACTGCACCTTGTAAATCCTTACAAGGTGTTTGTAATACATAAATGGGTCTCATAATTCATTAGCCTCAAAAACCTGTAATAAATAATGAAAAGCTCTTTGAGACACCCGTAGACAGCGCTAGGTTAAAAACTACACACATGTAGTTATTATTATTATTATTACACCGCTGATTGTTGGAAGCCATAGAGATTTATCTCATTTGTCTTATGCCATGGGTAAGTATACGCTGGTGCTCAATGCAGAATTGAAAGGTTTTACCAGACTTAAAGTCAAATTCAACATTTTAACGCCATTTCTTTTTAAATTAAAGATACTACACATTGAGGTATTTAATTAAACAAATGCATGACCGCCAGACTTTTCTAGTTTTTAGTTCACTGGCCGATGCTAAAATCACTGGCCACAGACCTGTGATCAAGTGTCAAATTTGAGCCCCGGTGGAAGGGGTTAATATTGCAGTTGAAAGACACAGACATGTAGTGGGAAATTGTAATAATTGTAACAGTTTGCTGTCTGCTCTTTGCCTTATTGACCATTTTGAAGAGTGTTTGACAAAATTTGCAGATTATAAAAACTGTTTGACCGAATCTCTAGTTTAGTCCTTACAGTCCCATGTCCTCCTATAGATTGGCTTAGGGGTTTCTTTCCAGCTGCCTTTCACCTCTGTGGACCCCAGTCTGAGTCTCAACTCCAAACTTTCTGAATGGAGCTTCTTGTCAAATACATTTTTGCTCAGTTTTAAGAATATTTTTTTTTAACGGAGTTCAGTAGTAATCAATCCCCAAATTTGTTGACCAAGTGTTTACGCCAGCATGCAAATGTTTTTTCTGTTAATGTTTTTCTGGTTATTTTTGAAATCAAAAGTAAAAAAGTGAAAGCTTTCAATGTCGGCTGTCCGTTGTTGCAGAGTGGGAAGTGAGTCACTTTCTTAAAACTGTTTTTTAATATTTCTTTTTAGATGTTTCCCCTTTTTCCCCATTAGAGTATTTAGAGTACCACTCCCTTAAGAGATAAAACAGGAACTGCTTTTCTGAAAGTGTTCCAGTTGTCACCTGCACTTAAATTAAGGTACAAACAAGTGCATAGTGCCACACAACACTTGCCCATCCTCTATGTGTGTTATTTGATTTATCCATTTCTTTATTTACTTTCCGGTGGGGGGTGGGGGGCAGCGCGGGTGCGGTTTAATGTATTTGAGGTAGTACCTTTTCATCAGGATTACTTGTAAAAAGGTATGGTCTTGTTTAAAATGTTTTCACTTTGATTAAGTTGATATGCAGTATCAGGCATTGCTACTTGATTGATTGGATCGATCGACCAATCTATCAATCAATTAATCAATCAATCGATAAAGTCTTTTTGGATAAAAACAATTGCAACACACAATACAAGAAATAAACACATGAACAGTGCCTCAATTAGATGACAAAAAACAACAATAACAACAACAACAACAGCAACAACAACATGTGATGCCTTTTCCATTGGGGTATTGGCATAAAAAAACAGCATTAGCAAATTACCATGACAATAAAACAAATTGTCAAAAATAAAAGTTTAAAAAGGTCATAAATCAAGAAGTGGTTCTTAAAAGAGAAAAAGGGCACTTTTCCATGCCGGAATTACACAGAAGCCATGGAGGCCATGGCCTAAGTTGCCCCTGGTCTTGGCCTTGGTGCCCCTTCATGCTTCTTATAGACGTTCATATTTTCCAATGGAAGTGCCCTTTGCAAAATTAAAATGGCCTTGCCCTCTCTCAGATAAAATTCCAGTTTGGAATGGGCGACAAAGCCAAGACCTGGGCAAAAGAGACCAGCTTTTCTCGCCGGCTCAAAATGCAAGGGCCAAGTCTAAATAAAACCTGAGCTCCAATTGAGTGATTGCCTGGGATTCTTCCTCTTAAATTTAACAAAATCAAACACCATATGGTCACTTCGTTTGGTTTTTGTTTTCTCATTTCAGTTGTGGTCTTGTAAAACGAATTCTGGTCCATTAAATATTTTGAGCTGCAAGGCCTGCTGCCGTCTTGTGATTTTCTTTTTTTCCAAATTTGAGCCCTGCCTTGTGTCGATAACATCAATTGAACCAACAAAAAACGTTTTTAAAAGGTATAAAAAAAAACTCTGGGAAGAGTTTCATCTATCAAATTATGTTGCCATGCCAACAGTATGTTATTTCATTCCAGAAGAACATAACAATTACATCCTCTTTGGGGAAAAAAGATATCACTTACATTTCCCAAATCCACTCAGTCAATTTCAGGTTTTTCTTTTGACTGTCTACTCTGGTCTGAATGCTGATCATGAATGTTGCCGTTGGTTTGATTATATATCAAGGATCAGACAGACAGCGACAAACGCTTAAAGATACTTTCATCTGTTAGGATTTTTCCGTTTGTCAAAGATCTCCCATTACCTTAAAACAATTGTGATATGCTTCTTCGATGAAATTGATAATCACGATGACAGTTTCAATCTTCCTTTGGGAATCATTTTGATGGGATGAGCCGTCAGTCTGAATTTACAAACTTACATTACGCCCCATTTACCCGAGTTGGCAAAAGCACTCTCTTCAAAATAACCATCTTGCGTGCAGGTGTGAACCTTTTTGGAAGGGTGTGCACAGCATTGGTACAATAGTAAGCCTAAGGTTGAAAATCTGTTCTCAGATTTCCACATAATTTACATGTACAAAATATGAAGATGGTCATGGTGGAAAACTTAACTTGAAATACTTTTGCTTGGAATGCTTTTGGAGTAAAACAATTAGTTTTAATCTCCTGAGTCCAAAACCCGATAACGTATAATGAGGTTTTTACTGTTTTCTCCTGACTTTCAAAGGTTTGGTTATATCATTTAATTTTCAGGTCGTAAGGGTGTGGTTTAAGAGTGCAGATGCATTGTTACTGGTTTTTGATAAGTACCTTTGTCATCTGCGCTCTTTTAAACAATTGGTTTGTTAATAATGATTGCCTCTGTCTTAATTTGTGAGATATTAGATTCTCCATTGACAGTATCGACACTGTCAAGACTGTGTGTTTAATAACACAACAAACGCGATTTTGTTTCAACCTTTTATCGGCTTGTTGGTTATCAGTTTGTGCGTTTTAATTACACAGTGTGGGCATGATCATTAAGCAAACTTTATTCATGATGCAGTTTCATGCTGTTGTTTTTTAGTACTGAAAAAGTGATACAAACATTAAGACTTCTGTGCATGTTATGTGATTATTTTAAGAAATAAATTTATAAAAGCGTAAATTATTTGTCAAATTGTACAGAAAATTTTCTTCAAAGGTGCGGTCATACTTTAGGATTGACCCCGAAAAAAGTTAATGATGTTTCTATCCGAAAGCCTCTTTGTTATAAAGATGGTAATGGTAGTAAGCAGCCTGCGAAATTAATTCATCTGAATTGTACCTGTTGATTAGAAATCAATGAAGGTTTGAAAAATGTGAATCTCCAAAATTCACTTCGAAGAGAGTTTTAGAAATTCCGTGGTGTCTAATTGTATGTTGCTAAGTATTCACATCAGCAATCTCTACCCTCACAGGTACCTAATATACATGTACTACTGGGTGATGCGAAACAGTTATAGTAAAGTGTCTTGCTCAAGGAGACAAGTGTCACGACTTGGAGTCGAACCCACCTACTGTACGATGGCCTAACCACAAGAGCTTGAATTTGACACGCTACCAACAGATAAATTAAACACGAAATTGGAGACAATGTACTTTCCCTTTAAGGTTTAATATTGGCCAATCTATGAGATTGTCTATCATGTCTGTAGGGAGTAATCATGCACTGGCAGTAAGTAGTCACTCTGGGGACAGATGGCAGAGTACAAGTGCTCTCCGTATTATCATAGGAAGATAGGGTGGAGAAAGTAGAAGAACAAACAGGAGGCGAAGCCGCTTAATCTGTGTTGTCTGACGAGTGTCATGGCTGCCGGAGGAGTTTACGGTCTGGGCGCTTTCTTTCTCTTGGCTAAGTCGGCCAAACCAAGGTGGTTGTAAAGAAATATTATGTTATGCTTGACCGTAGTTTGTTTTGTTTTTTTTGTTTTTTTATGTTTTGGTTTTTTTTAATAGAATAATTTGCTTGGACAACATGTGCTCTAATTTTGTATTAATTTATTTTATTTAGTTTTTCTTTGTGAATGATTATTATTTTTGTTTTATTTCATTTCATTTTATTTTTTTTGACACTGGACTGACTAAATTTACTTGCTTCATATTTTAAGAAACTTCTTTGCTGAGATTTTCATATTAGACCATAGGAATAACCTGTGACACCATATTGTTTACAACAGAGCCACAAAGCCTTGACCATGTTGACTTCCTGCATCGGCACACATTGTACACAGTGGAAGAAAATACCATGAAGTCTTACATTTCATGGAAATTATTCCAAATGATTTTCATTAATTTTTGTCATATGTGACGAAAGGATGCAAATATCAAAACTTGTTTAGCTGGTTTTTTTTTGGTTTTTTTCAGTGGTAATTACGATATAATTGTAACATTCCTCTTATTAGTAAGAAGTACAACAGCTTTGGATAGTATAATGCAGTTTCAGAAACACTTCACTTTGAAGTACTGCTGTTATGGAAAAAGATATCACTTTTTATCCCCCCAAATTTGATTCTGAGAAACATTACTTTCAGTATCTTTTCTAGGAACAAGTATTCCTATTAGGAATTATTCTTCCTGTGTGGACATATTCGCTCCGGATTTTCGGCGATATCTCAAAAAAAGCAACCACCTTTTGAAATGAAATTTTCACATGTTAGTTTTATTGTATACATACATTTATATAGGATTAAAACAATCAAACAGTTTCAAAAACCAAAGGTATACTTTGCCTTAAACAGATTAGACTCTGTGAACTGAAGGAGCTACAGAGAGATGCAACTTATAACAGTTACAGGATTCATTACAAAGACCTGATACATTATGATTGCTGCTTGGTGGGAAGGGGGGGGGGTGGGCGAGTAGACACTGAACAAGCCATTTCAATGTGTCTGGATATAAATTATGTATACCTATACATGGAGTTCCGCTAATGGTCATGATGGTTCATTTGCTCATGTAGAGATGGATGCGTGAGGAAGTGGCTACGTACATGTGTGCGTATGTAATGGACAGACATTAATTCTGGTACATGCATTTGACTGACGGGGGGAAAAGTCATGCCTGCGGTTGCTCATAAGACACAAAGTGTTGAATTATTGAAAGCAGTATTTGACGACCGGCTAAGCATTCCTACAGATCTCAGATCAATCAAAATCGAGTAAAATATTTTGGTTTGATTCTGTGGAAACAAGCTCACTTTTAAACTGATCCAGATGGTAATTGCATCAAGGAGAAAAAATATTGTTATTATTATAGTTTTACACTTTCACTGATGTGTGATAAGCAGTGTACACTTCAGAGAGTATATATATACTCAGTGCATTCTTATTCCTGCAGGGGAAAACAATCTAGTGGACTTCTCATGTGGGATTCGAACCTCTGCATTCTAGAGGAGAATCCTTAACCATTAGACCCCTGAGCATTGCATATGGCGTGTACCCAGCTGCTAATTACAGGATTAAATCTGGCTTCTGGTCTCAAGCTTGGTGGTCTAGCAGATGTTATAACACCCATTACAAAGAGTATGCCTTTCGATTGGGTTAGAGCACAAAACATGCAGCAACCAGTGTCTGAATGTACTAACCCATAGCAACCAATATACTATCCTTTAGTAACAATGTACTGCACCCATACATGTAGCTTCAGCAGCTTCTTGGTACATTGACCTGGGTGTTTATATAAAACAATGGTTGAATGCATTTATTCCTGCAGTGGTTTGAACCATGACTCCCTTGATGATCCCCGGAGTGGTCTGTTTTCCTTTGGCTTTGCCTCGGGAAAATAGAGCGGTCTGAGGATCTCCACGGCAGTCATACTTTTAACCATAACACTGGAAGTAGTAAATATTTGTATAATCTAGAATGCGGGGGTTGCGGGTTCAGATATCACCTAAGTAGCTTGTGGATTTGGGGTGGAGTGAATTTCAAGTGCTAATGGTATAAGGGTAAAGCCCAAATCATTGATCCAGACTTTGTCTTAATTACATGTACAATGAATTATGGTTTGTATTAGAGCAGAAATACAGAGTACAGAGTACAAATATGCCATGGAACAGTTGGTAAGTCATTGTCTCATACACACACACCCAACCTTACGGATCCGGTTTGTGGGGTACTGCTATTGTTGTTCTATTATTCCCTTTTTTTAAGAATTCCCTTGTGGGGCCCAATTGTTCCTATTGAAATTACATTGTGGGGTCCATTGTTCCATTGTTAAAAATATCCCGTAAGTTGGCATGTGTAAGGGCACACACGCACACCCACACTGATTTTAATTACAGGTTCTTCACTACAACTCCATCTCGAAGGATTCATAAATGTGTGAATTAAGTTTTCAGGTAGACATTATGTAGTGTGTGTATAATGGGATCATCAGTCTGAAGTGATTACAAATTGTGAAATGCAACACCAGATTTTGTTGTGTCTTCAAATTTCCTATGAGCTTCTGATAATCATTTGAGCCAATCGGAGTGACTTAACTCTGATTGGCTCAGACTGGCTTCACTCTGATTGGCTCAAACGATTGGTACAGTGTAAGGTCAAGTTGAACAACAGTTTAGTGTGTTCAGCCTTTTTCTCTCATGATGAATTTTTTCTCGGAAAAACCCAGGGAAAATTCAGAAAGCCTGTGACGCTTGAATTTTTAACCCAGGTTAATGCTTAGGACACATGTAGGAAGTAGTGCTTTCCTCAGGAAATGGGTCTCCCTGATCGGGAGTAGGGTTAATTGAATCAAAGAACTGTGGTGTAAACATCAGTGTTCAGTTTTCTAGTGGAAATGGCAGCAAGTGGAATGGACACACAGTGGCCATAGGTTATGTAGGTTTAAAGTTCTGCAGGAATCGGCAGTACGTTTTACCATGTGAGGGCGTGTGTGGACCAGATTTGCAAGTAAAAAACTGTTTCTCGTTGGTGGGTTGTTTTTTTTTCATTGTTAAATAACAATAATAATATTATTATTTATTTATTTGGCCATTGATACAAGAAAACATACAGGCTGTCGAAATAAGATAAAGCTAAGTGTATGCAAGGAAATTCGCAGTTGAAAGCACCCTCATGTGGTAAAAACAAACAAACAGATGGTTGGTACTGGAAAAAGGTGCTCTCTGTTTAGAGAGCCTCTTGAATGTAAAAGTGAATGCTGTAATAATTATTTGTATCCCATGTTGCTGACGAGTATTCAGGGTCATCATAAATTGATCCTTGATTGAATTTTCACAGGAACGGTTCGGTCAATCCGAAGACGCACCTTCCCTTCTACCTCAGCACCGGCCCAAGACATTGAGTGGCAGTGGCAAGACGACCACGGCTGGTGCCCTTATGATGTTGACACCTCAGTAGTCATCGAAGAGGCCTATAAGCACCCGCATATAAGTATTGACTTGTCAGTGACAGGGAGCTGTCTGCCTTATGAGCTTGACCTAGTTGCAATGACACAGAAGCGTTCGGGGACTGGATTCCTTAGAAGTATACAAAGGGTGGTCTTACCGGCTCCAGGATATCCCAAATTTGCGTCGGCGCCTATTGGAAAGAGCGCAAGCATGAACTCTTTGTCGGTGGAGATGGAGTCCCCGGATGGTGGGTCACCGAGCTTGAGTAGACCCACCAGTCTACAGCCCGTGTCCCAATCCACGACAGCACCGCCAGTGGACGATTCAAACTCCTCACAGGGTTCAGACTGTTCAGGGACAGCGTCGTCGTCGATGGGGCGGTCGGCGAAGAAAAATGCCGGGAAACGCACGGCGTCGCGGAAATCGGTGGCCGCAACAAGTGGGGTGCGAGCCACGGTAGCGTGGTCCTCTCCGCCAGACCCAAATGCAGCAGGAACGAGCACGGGGAGCAGCAATCCAGGGTTGAGATCGCTACCAAGATCTGTGAGTGTGCCGACTACCATAGCCGGGGTGAGTAACTCGGCCATTCAGCGGCCAAGTATGACAAGTGGTGCTGTGATGAGTTCTAGCTCCACCACATCGTGTCTTGCAGCTGCGGCTGCAGCAAGCAGAATGACCAGGTGAGTACAACATATTATTGTGTACACAAAAATACAGAAATCAAGTGAATTTGTTTTAAAATAAAAATACAATAGATTCTATGCACATGTTGTCATTTCAGTAGGGTGCCCTCTAATAGCAGGTTGCTCATAGGCCCAGCCTTTGCACCGCATCTACAAAGCTGTTCATCTTCCTTTGTTTCATCATCGTTTTACATCTTAGATGACGGCATGATGAGACATCGATGCATTTTAAACCTTGTACTTGTACTTGTACAATAAAAACAAATTTCTTGATGTCTACTTGACTTATAAACATCTTCTTAAAATTTAACGATTCTATCTTAAATAAAAAATAGTGAAAACATTTTTGGGGGGTGGGTTTTTTTTTTTTGGAAATTTATTATTTTTTTTTTTAAATTGAGACACTTGTTTATGAGATAACACTTGTTTGTGGCAAAAAAATTAATTGCTCCCATCATTCTTCAAGGAAAAAAACTGCAGGCAATTGTGTACAGTTATAACTGAGTTAAGTGGAAAAACATGTTGAATGTATTAATACTAATTATGTGCGTAACACATTGTATGTAAATGCATCTCTTATGTAGCTTAACGCTATGAGCTTTGGATATCCATGCTGTCATATGGTCTATATAGTATACTTGATTGTATACATTTTATGAATTTGTTTTTTGTTTGTGCTTGTTTATGCCTCTGACAAAAGACCGGTTTGGATTGAAAGCTAACATGCTAAGGCCATGTCGCGTACTACATGTACATAGTTTCATACATGTATATCTATTTTTATATATAATTTTTTTTTGTACAGGTTGAAGGTGTCCTTGGGAGGCTGGCAAATTGTGTCCAATAACAAAAGCAGGAAGCATCTGATGATTATGTCTTGTCATGATGAAAACACTATTCAGATGAAATGAATGGCAAATTAACTCCATTGAATTCTAAATTCTATGACTGTAGAAAAGATCTGTTTGCAGTTGATATCGACTGGTTGTGTTTGCAATAGACAATGCAAGTCTCGCACGTGTTGAAAAGGAGAAAACAACTCAAACGTAGACATATGAAACCACATCTTTTACAAATTCTAATCATACAAAATTCTTGGAAATATAAATACCCTTAACATTCGGTGCTTTCCGAGTCCTGTGGGGAAAAAA